>JBAMBL010002878.1:0-81076 GCA_037043405.1 Drosophila subquinaria | reverse complement strand
GCATATTTCAGGCTAGATCTAGCATTTTTGAAAATTAAAAAGCTTATAAAATTTGCAAATAGCTTATAGCCTGAAATCTAGCACATTTTAAAATTCATATAGCATATTCTAGCAATAAATGTTTTCGTGACATCAACGAAATATTTCATAGCTTTAAAATATTTCACGGCATAAAAATATAGGATCCAGTGATGTCATTTTTATCTGAGCATAAAAAGCTGGATCAACGAAAAAAAAAAGCTAAAAAAAAGCGGAATCCCAGGGAAAAAGGTCAAGAAAAAAGCTGCTTTTTATAAAATAATTTGTTGTTTGTTTTTTATTAATAAAGACTTATTTTCATATATAACAAAAACAGAAATTCACTTAAAATATACAAATGTTAACATTAATCGAAAATTAGAGCTTACATAATATATCTTCAATATTTTCTTCATCATCGTCTGGATAAAAGTCTCGCTGTACTATTGAGCTTGATTCTCGACGCAGTGTTGCTGTCATCAAACTTTTTTTTGACAAAGATCACTTAAATGATTGACAGGGGCGATTGCACTATGCTGAGCAAGAAAAAGGCAAAGCGCTGCCTCCTGCTCAATTGTTTTAGTGGGCAATTGAACAAAATGTATTTTATTTTTTTGCACAAAGCCCTCCATTGAGCTGGTATGTGCACGCAAATCACTTAATTTTGCAGTTATGCTGAATTTACAATAGCTGCAAAACACCCGTGTTAAATCTGTGAGATCCTTCCTCGCCCACTCCTTAAACTCCTTGCTCTGCAGCCAGACATCTCGAACTTTTTGCTTGGCTTCTTTTGGCATTGTCAATTAATTTTGTTCTGTTTCGCAAACGAATTTCATAATGTTAGCGATGGAAGACATGCCAAAATAAGTGTGACCTTTTGAGGGAAACTATTCAATAAAAGTAAATATTGATACTTTGCCGATAGAAATACATTTTTAACATTTCAACGTCAAACTCAATTAAAACAGTTCTCAAAATTGATTAAAAGCACAAATTAAAAAAAGCCTGTTTAAATTTTCTAAAAAATCTAGAATTCCCGCTGCCCGCTGTTTTCAAATTTTTTCCGCAAACATACTTCAAAAAAATCCAAATCTGACGGTAAAAAAGCGGAAATGACATCACTGATAGGATCTTGTGCTTTGTTGCGTGAACTTTATTCTATGATCACAAATTCACGATCATTAGAATAAAGTTCACGTAACAAGAACAAGATATCTAATCGGTGGTGTCATCGATATGTTATTGGTGTGTTATCCCGTTTTTGAATTGTGAAATCAAGAGTTGCAAAAATGCTAAAAATATTGTAAAAGCAACTATTCCGCGATGCTTGACTGGAAAGTAGTAAATTTAAGGATTGGCTTCGGAAATTGCTGATAGCAATTTCAACGCAATTTCAAAAGCATATTGCTGCTATTGCAAATCCACAATAGCAGCAAAAGTTTTTGATATAAGGCAGCATGCGGCGTCCAAAAAACATTTATCATCAATGGGCTCAATCACAAAAATATGTTAGTCTTAATGAAAAAAACCAAATTCATATGAATGAGGAAGGAAATAATGATATGATATCGATGATATGATATTTTAACTAATTTAACTTCAAGAAAAACCTAATGATATTGTATGTTTTCTTGAATTTTCTTTGCAATTTTGTTTTTAGCTTATTTTAGCTTATTTTACTCAAAATCTAGCTTATGCGGGCGCTCAACTCCTGGCAACACTGCTAAGAGCGCCGTTTCACTCTTGAAAGAGAGAGAATATCCGAGCGAGACGGCAAAATACACTGGCAGCAACGGTGTTTTAAAAATTGGAATAGGGAAAATAGGAAAAAAGATTTTAAGAACCACGTTGCTGCCAGAAATGCAAGGAGAGTCGGAAATTTTAATCGGTGGAGAGCGGACGTGTGTTACTCCAAGGGTGTCGTAGTGGACATAACCTTGTCGAGTAAAAATTAAATCAAATCACGTTTCGTCTTTAAAATAAATCCGCATCCCCACGATTCTCCAATCGAGCGTCAGCTGGCTGCATACCGACAGCAGCAACAGCCTCCATTCAGCCGCAACAGATCTCTGCCCAAACAAGTGCCAGCGAGCACGGCACGGGCCAGTGTCCCAATCAGTTCAGCAGCAAATACAGCGTCAAGAGGCTGTCTTGTCCAGCGAGGTGAACACCAGCATCAGCGTCAGCGTCGCCTAGTGCCGGCGAGCACATAACTCCACAGCCGCAGTTGTACATTGTTCGTTTCAAGTGAGTCCGCTCCATATTGCCCGCCACTTGTCAGTGGCTCGTCAAAGATTCCTGTGCAAGAAGTAGAAGCTCGACCCCCTACACCCGGCCAGGGAATAAATATTCGAAATTAGGAAGCATCAACGTTTATTGGCCGAAATAAAATGAACAACTCGACTTAAATACCTAATTATCAAATAACAATATATATATCAGACTAAAACCAAGAATAAATTATAAAAGTAAATTGTAAACAAAAATTAAAAGTTAGACAATATAAAACTTAAAGTTAGAAATTACAACTATGTTATAAAAAAATTATAAACTTAAAATTTAGACAACATCAAATTAAAAATCATAAAGTAAAAGTATACAATATAGAATTAAAATCATAAAGTAAACTTAAAAACATATTAAAGTAAATCAAAAGAAATTAATGTTATTATACTGTTATGGTCGGCGCTGAAATATCGATAGACGCCAGCTGTTACCAACGCCACCTATTGACAGCAGGCAGAACTGGTGGAAACGGCTCAACCAATCAGCGTCGACCAAAACATGTAAAACTGAGAATAGCGTAGGGATCAGGAATAGAAGAATGACATTGGTAGGGATTTGAGAGGAGATAATTAGGTTAGGGAGAGAGTCTGGTCTGGCTCGTGGTTGCTGCTAGGAGGCAGAAAAGGTGTTGTCGTGCGGAAATGTTAAAAATCTGTAAAGAAAAATTAATTGAAGTACACGTCGAGACATAGTCAAATATACATACATACGCGACACACAAACGCTGCAGCATTGGACACATTGGATGAGGAGAACAACAAGGCGGAGCAACACGACGCAGCAGCCACTTACTCACACACACAAAACACAGCACAACACAACACAGTACGAGGACACCAGTCGGAGCAGCACGAGACGCAGCTATTGGAGCAATCAACTGAGGCAGGATTACACACGCACCAGACACTACCACAAGGAGCACGAGTGAGTCCGTTCCTGTTGGTTCAGCTTCGCGCGGCTTCATGCCATAAGCGCGTCAAGAGCCACAGCCTCTTCCTCAGCTACAGTCTTCAGGCATCAGCAACCAGCCAGCTTTAGCGCAGGCGCAGCTTCTCCCAGCAGCC
Source organism: Drosophila subquinaria (assembly GCA_037043405.1). NCBI lineage: Eukaryota > Metazoa > Arthropoda > Insecta > Diptera > Drosophilidae > Drosophila > Drosophila subquinaria. Next base: position 77,708 of record JBAMBL010002878.1, on the reverse strand, counting down.
GAACACCAGATCCTGTTCATCTTGCTGTAACCTGGAAATCAGAATTTTTGGTTCATAATTTATTTGTAATTAAATATATGAGCAGATAATTACATACATACTCACGCGGATCGTTTTTGCCAGTCTGTCCCAATAAGAGCTCTGTAGGTAGGCTAGGCCCAGCAAATACTCACCAAAAACATTATAACGACACACACGAACCTTCTTATTATTACATTATACATTATTAATTCCTAATCACTATAATTCATTTAGTTTATTCACATATTTATATACCACTTGTATTGTTTACCTTTTGTTTACGTTTCTCGCGCCCACTGAAACGGTGCTGCCAGAAAGTTATTTTTGTTAGTATCGTGCGATAGTTTTGTGAATTTTGTTAGGTGTCGAATATTAAACAAAAACTGTCGGATAAATAATATACAATATACAAGATGTAAAATGTTAGGGAAAATTAATATTAGTAATGATTGAAAATTATAACGTTTGAAATGAAAATAATTTGTTAATTTATTTATTAGGGTGAGATGGGTATGTGGTAGATTGGGTGAAGTTTGGATTAGGGAGTCGGCATAAATTTCGAGAGCCGACTATAGGATGGGAGGGCGTCGTAGAGGTGGATGACAACATCTGTCCACCAAATCCTTGCCAGTAGATTGTCCGTGTAGGTGTTGTGAAACCAAAATCCAAGTATTTATTCCAAATGTAAAAATATAAATATTTTGTTACCCGACTCGCCAGGTATCGAGGTCTTACTCATCCCTGAGTTATGCCGATAGCTAGCCGGCAAATCGATATCTGGTTGCGATAGTAAAGTCGGATCATAACAATACAGACAATAATTTAGGAACACTTAAGCAGTAGTCACAAAAATACGATACATGCAAAAATAATACGCAAAGAATATATATATATATATATATATATATTTATATATATATACGTACATCCGTACATATAAAATCACAAAAAAACTACTCTACGAATATCTCGCCCCTTACCCACCCAAAAAGAGCTCTTTTAGGCAGGCAAGGTAGCGTTAAGATTATACATTATACACAAAAACATACATATCCATATATATGAACACACACTTACCCACAATATACATATATATATACATATACTTTATATTTATACATTTAACTTTTTCCTACGGCGTCTCCGTACATGCCAGGTGCATTTGTAGCACCTATTCCAGCCATTGTTATATTTTAATCCAGTGTTCCTCAGCTGTTCGTCGTCGATTGCATTTTCCTTGTTGATTTTCGTTGCAATACCTGTAAAGAAATTAAATTAATGTTATAACATTGTTTGAATAAGATACCAAAACCACAATATTATACTTACCTGCAATTGAAATAATGCCCGGCTAACGTCTTATTTGTAAAAGGGGAGGGAGAGAGAAGAATGGCCAACACTTAAAGAAGTCGGTCCATCGGAGACGGTCATCTCAGGGAGGGCGGGTACGCCGGGTCCGGAACCGGGATCCTGTTTGGACGAGAGGTGGATCAGTGTTTGTATTGTTATTGTTTTTGTTAGTTTTACTTACGATTTGTTGTTTATGCTGTTGATTATAAGTCTTGTTGCGATAGTGTTGTAAAGTTCAGTATGTCAGCAGCTGTTTTGTGTATCGGTCGTGTTATCGATTGCTATTGGCACTATCGGCACCATCGATGGTCAAGCACTATCGAGCCGCCATCGATGGCAGACTTGGACTATCGATAGTGGGCGATAGTTTTTTATGACGCACAACTCGTCACAGAAAGGCGCGCATTTGGCATCTGCAGAGCTTCGGACACATTTAAGTTTTGTTTTTAATATTTATATATTTTTATGACATGGACAAGTCCCTTACTATAGTCGAAAAATGTAAAGAAGAACGGAACGGAACTGAAACGAGTCCGAGTGCATGTTCAGTAGGCTGGACAAAAAGATTTAGTTCATCGATCTTTGGCTATTACAATAGCTTATAGAGAAACATTATTAATGATAACGAATTTTATTTATTTTTATAATGCCTAAATTAATACCAATTTCAAATTTAAATTGGAATTTTATAAAAAAATGTATACTTTTTGGATTTTATTATACATATGTGCTCAAATTAACACACTATCGAAAACTATCGATAGTTATCGATGGTTTGAAAAATAATATCGCTGACTATCGATGGTGCCGACTATCGATAACTCTCCACCTCTAGTTAGACTGCCATACAGTTGCAACTTAACATTTTTAAATACATTTAAATAACTCAATAAAGTACAATTTAACAAACCAAAAAAATTATAAATTTTCTAAAATAATAAAGTTCATTTTAAAATTTATTTGGGTAACGTCAGGATTGTTTATATTTTGTTGTATATAAAACACCGATGGTTTCGTGTTTTGCAGGCATCGTTGACATCGATGTTTCACTTGTTTCTCCCACCTCTTGTTTTGTGGCACAAAACTTGTTTGCGAAAGCAAAGGTTGCCACAAATTGTGGAAAAACATCGATAGAAAATTGGGTCCATTTCAGTTCTCTAATGGAAAATAATTAATTTTAAAATAAATATATTTATTTACTATTATTAAATAAAGTATTAATTCAATAAAGCAAGAAAACTATAAATTTTTTAAAATATTAAAGTTAATTTTAAAATTAGTCTGGGGCAAGTCACCATTCGGGTGGTGAAGAAATTATGAAATTAGTAAGAAACTAAAAAAAATTAAAAATTCGACAACAATATGACAAAACTCCTGTGAAAATTTTAAAATGATTTTTTTTTTTAAATGACCATATTCAACAACTTTTCTGAAAGAAGTTAAATATTGTCATTTCCGCCACCATTGCCAAGATTGCCACCTTTTTCTTTTGTTTTGTGGCACAAAACTTGTTTGCGAAAGCAAACGAAGAAAAATGCGTGTTTCGGTATAAAAAAAGTGCTTGAGTTGCTGAAAAAAGTTTTTAAATAATAACTTTGTGTTTGTGCTTTTGAACTATTGGAGTAAGCTGCTATTTAAAGGCGGTTCCATCGTGCTGCTACTACGCTGACGCCGAAGTTGATGCTGACGCTGACGGCAACAATATGGCTTCCGATATCGCGGTGGTAAACATTGGGAATTTCGAAAAGATTCAGAACTTCTTAAATGACACCGCTTACAAGGAAATACTTGAGAACAGCGAGAACTTTAATACGCGGCTGTGCATTGAGCGACGTCTGCGAATGCCGTTCCTTGACCCCCAGACAGGCGTTGCACAGACACATTGCGCGCTCTTTATGAAGCGAAAGCAACGAATGCCCGGCTTCCGACATGGCCAAATTTACACTTATCCTTCTGCACGCTGGCGCAAACCAAAACGTCAGTATTTGCTTAATCCGCATCATAGCTACCGCGCCTACCAATACCGGGAGCACCACCTTTCCCACCAGCACCAGCATCAACACCATCATGTACCAACGTCTGGCTCCGGAACGGTTGGTGCACGTGATCATCATCAGACAGAAAGTGCAGGTAAGGCAATCAAACATATGAGCATGCATATAAATAAATATATATGTATGCATACAAATATGTACATACTTACAAAGGCGTTGTAAAATCAATAAAACTCTTACAATTGCTGCTGCTTTGTTCAGCCTCATCCTCATCACTTCAACCACCGCTGCACAGTGGTGCCAAGCTAGCTAACCACCCCGCAGAAAAGTATCTTCACAACGTGATTACGGGCAAAACAAATTTCATTCGAACGTTTACTATTAATGATAACGTCTTTCAAATATACTTATTGCAGAATGGTATATAATCAAAAGTAAGATAATTTAATAAAAAACATTCACTTATTGGGTATACATTGTAGATTGTCCTAGCTTAAAGACATTTTGACTAACCCACTGTGTTTTGAAAACAGCAATACAAGTTCAGATAAACATGGAGGCATTTGAGGCTGCATTCATACCACACATTTACGTTTACGCAGCATGTACGTGTGTGCGTCAGTATACGCGTAGTCTTAAGTGAAGGCATCAAGAACAACCACCCCATAGAAAGGGCAAATATCTCTGCATATGATAGTTATTGGGGGCTGATTTATGTCTGTGTATTGACAAGCAATAATACGCTTCGTATCGTCATCGTACCGTAAAGGCGGCATTCACTATCGAATTTGTTCCACAAACAATTAATTCTGCTGGCGACCATCATTCGCTTGTTATGAAAGACTTCCTAACTTCCTAAGCTTTTTTTCGCATGCTTTTGACCGTCTACATCTAAATGTAATCCAATTTTCATACATAAATACATACGTAGGTGCAATTATCGACCATTTTTGATGTGCAATAAAGTATTTGTGTTATTAAGCAAATTATTATGTGCTAGATTGCCTAATTAAGTCTGACTCAGCTTATTTTAAGTGTAGTTTTCACCAGAGATTAAAGCCGTTACCGAAACCACTAACCGGAATTAACCGATTGAAATTTGTAGCCGTATCTGAAACGGTAACAGGATCAAACCTAAACAACCGTTTAGTAACCGATTCATGTTCCTTCGCTTTAATTAATCATTAAATTCATAATCATAGCTTAAATTTTTACCACTTATGTTTGTTTTGTCCACGAAATTCATTGCGGTATTTTAAAACCGAAACATACAATAAAAACAGTAACTGTTGCGAAGCCGATATACAAAGATTTGGAGCAACCGATAACCAAAACCAATAGTCGAGCTTAACCAGAACCCTAACTGAAAGCAATATTTGTTTCTGTACAGGACCCTGCGCCCATTTAAATGGATGGAAGCATTGATAAAAGTTATTTGCTTGGTTTTTTTTAGCAATTGCTGCCACGGATGGCAACTCGATGGGCGCTTCGGGCGACAATGACAGTAAGGACTCTCATGCGAATGCTGAAAAAGATTGGTTTCATGAGGATATGGACTCTTCCCATTACCACCATGCCGATGACTATGAAGATGACTTTGACTCTGATAACGACTTCGACGAGTCCTATAGTAGTAGGGGCAAGCGCAAACGTGGCTCACGACCACGGCGCTCTAATGCAAATGTGGATGGAACCCCGAAACGTGGACGCAAAGGAGGTGGTAAGCATTATTAGCAAACTCAAATTTTTTTCAATCATAGAAATTTAAACCCTTTTCCTATTGAAACATCACAGGCAGTCGTCGTCGTAATGCAACCGATGGGGAGACAGGAGATCGTAGAAGGCGCGGAGCTGGAAATAGTGCCAATACTTCGGCTGCAGCTGCAGCTGCGGCAGCGGCCGTTGCACACGCTGCCAGCACTGCGGCAGCTGCAGCAGCAACAGGACTTTATGCAACGCACTCTAACTCAGCATCACCGATTCCCATTATCGACGAGACCTCACAGTCAGCTCTGGTCATGACGGCACCTCTCCCTTCAACGTTCGAGAAGAATCCGCTAAACGATGCCGGCGCCTCAAACGACTCAATTCCATTGGCCACAATGGCCAGCATGGCCATGTCAACCACAACAGTTGCTACCCCAGCTATATTTTCGATTGTAAACGCATCTCCTACCACTCCGTTAGCAAGTCCCAAGAAGAACAAGATGCGCACTGAACGTGAAGTGGCGCAGCCATCGCCGTATTGCGATTTCTGTTTGGGCGATCAGCGCGAAAACAAGAAAACCAATATGCCCGAGGAGCTTGTGTCTTGCTCAGACTGCGGTCGCTCCGGTCATCCATCTTGTCTGCAGTTCACGCCCAATATGATAATATCAGTGAAGCGCTACCGCTGGCAGTGCATTGAATGTAAATACTGTTCTATTTGTGGCACCTCCGACAACGATGATCAGCTGCTGTTTTGCGACGACTGTGATCGTGGATACCATATGTATTGCCTGTCACCGCCGCTGGTAACTCCGCCCGAGGGCTCGTGGAGCTGCAAACTCTGTATGGAGGAATTTCACAAGCACAAGTAAAATGAAATGACATGAGAATTGAGATGTAGTGAACCAAAGGGTCATCGTAAGGATGTTAACTTCATTTCGTTACAATTTTGGTTTCACTTACATGCTTAAATTACAAATTGGACTCCCTTCTCATTAAGCCGCGGCAGCTCTTGAAATTAATTTTAATTTAATGTTCATCTTAAGTATTCCTTAGTACGTTTTTAATTTTATGTACCTACTTAATTTAATTTTATATTTGTAACTACGCTTATGTGGACCGCCCAAGTATTGTAAGTATTTCCAGCCTTCCGCGCAAAGTGATTGTCACAAGTTCATTACACGAGGTCCTTAAGCAAATCCAATCCTTATCGTATCCCTTCTTTACAACATTTTGTGTAAATTTTACGATCCATTCTATGAAAATACAATTAACATATTGCCAATAAATACTGCAACACTTTTTGTATCTGGGTTCAATTAAACTCAAATGAGATGAGAATTGTTGACTTGGACGTGTGTATTCTTTGTGCCAGTTGACACGCTCGTTAATTCTGGAGTTGAGTTATTTGCAAGAATTAACGGGAAGTGTCAATTACCAAAGAACGCGGCACTTCAGTAAATGGGTTTTGATAGAAATTCTAGCAATAGTTTGCTAATTGCTGGGAGCTACTCACTCAATGGGTTGCAGTCGAAAGAGTACTGACAGTAGGGCTTAGTCAGTCAGTCGACATGAATCGCAGTGTGTGGTTTTTTTCTTTGTTAAGTATGTGCCTGGTCTTATTTGCACAGTTGGCAGAAATACGGACCCGGTCAAGACGCTTTCTTATCTTTCCTCGTCAGTCTCCAACTAGGCATCAGGTAAAATAATCATTTTAACTCTCGCAAATCGCAAAGCATCTTTTCGTGAATTCCCAGTTCATTGCCGGCATTGGCATCCCGGCTGATCTGTCATATGAATCCCTCACCGTCGGTCATGTTTTGAAAGCCGAGTTTTTTCTGCCTTATAATGCAAGCGTGTACCGACAAAATCCATATTTGCCGGAATACCTGCCCTCAAAACTGTCCCTAAATGATGGCATTGACGGACTCACGATTCGCCACATGGCAAGGAATCCCTCCGAGATGCGCTGGCAAATTTACGCTTACATTGAGCACATGTTGACTGGGTGAGTGCTAACCAATTAATTGTATGTACTTATTTTGGACGTTGGGATTGCAGTTATGGGTATAACGGACATGAGTGCCTGCTCCAAGCTATTTGCGAAGCCAATTCCATTCGTTTTTCAAAGGATTTTAATGTGTTTCATGAGCTGCTGCATTTAATGCTAAGGTATGTTAGTTGTAGGACAATTTTTAGATATTCTAAAATTGATAAAAGTTTAATATTTATCATTATGCCTTTATTGCAGCCCTTCCTCCACGCTGAACAAGGATTCTGCAGAAGCGGTCGACTTTATAATAGCCGAAAATACTAATAAGAACAATTGTGAAATTTACGATTGTAATTTTAAACTCTTGGATTTGGTTTCGAAAGTAATACGGTTAAATATCTGAGCTTAGCTATTTGCAAAATATTAATATATGTAAGTAAGAAAATTTAAATTTTATTTAGATTTGCCACCTTGTTGCGCAATTTTTTGACCTTTTTAAAAACATCTTTCGATGCATTAATTTTTTTTACAGTTTTGATGCATTTATAGCTTTTAGCTAGAATAAAGTAGTACGCATTGACTCCCGAAGGTTGACGAGCACCGAACATTCATTAAAATGTTCACCTTTTTTATCTTACTTAGAATTTAAATAATTATAAAATTATTCAAAAATTAAGCAAATTTGAAGTTTTTAATTTAAAATGGTCGCCAGTTTGTGGCGGTCGGCGATAACACACGTGCGTTGGTATTGTATTCAGCCCTGACCTACAGCTGGCCACGTTAAAATCCACACCACTCATTATGATCCACATTATCCACAACGATAACAAATTGACGACAGGCTTGCTCAGCAGTGCTGCCAACTTAGCCTTTTTCCCGTCAAATCTGGCTGTTTTTTAAGACCAATGGCGGGAAAAATTTGGGAATTGCGGGAGTTCTGGCTTTTTTAAAAATGCTTTGGCTTTTCCCGCTTTTTTTAATGCTGCCACCAATTTTATAAAAATATGTACTTGCAAGAAATAAAATTTGGTTCCAAAAAATACCGTTTTTAATAAGTCTGTGGAAAAAGTTTACTACCGCGGTAAACATATACCAGTTTTGGTAGAAATATATGTAAGAGTGGCAGCTCACTCATACGTTTTTATCGATATTTTCCAATACCACCACCACTACTTTACGGCAAACTATCATCACAATATAAAAAAGTGCGCGGAAGTCGTGGGTGTTTTGCTATGCCAAAAGAATTTGAGCAAAAGTGCCGTGTTGTTCGGCTAAAGAGCAAAGAATTATAGATATGGCTTTGCAGGGATGACACGGACGGTCAACTGCAAGACTACGTTTACTGCGAAGCTAGGTGATTTGCGTGATCACGCAACCACTTCCAACAAAAAAATAAAACAAATCGCGAAGAATTAGACGAACTGTTGAAAATATCATAAATAAAACACATAAATTAAGACCATAACAATGCGCTTTTTGCAGAATATTTTCAGCTTTTTTTTTCCTTCTCTCCAGTCAAAAACAGCTTATTTTTGATAAAAAGTTGGCAGCACTGTTGCTCAGCTGTTTAATTATCGATTCATCGCATTCATCGATTCATTTAAGGCAAACAAAAATAAATTATCTTATTTGTCAAAAGTGCACTGTTGGTAAACAAACAACAACAACCTCATCCAAGTGTAATTTGCATTCCATTGGGACTGCCTTGATTCATTAGAGCGATAAGATTGAAGGCAGTGTCAGCGTCGTTCTTCGGTTTACAACTTGTCGTGGACCACCTGCAAATATGCAGCATTAGCAATAACAACAACGCCAAAGAAACAAAAGCAACAGCAACGTCATAGATTTGTTGCACACATACTAAATAAATACTCTGCCATGCCATACAACTGATTGCCATTGCCCATAAGATGCGAGGAATTGAGGGCAAAGTGGTTGTGCTCGGTTCGCGAGGTAAGCACAAAATGCAATTCAAACCAGTTGAATCTTAATGACTTTGAACTTCATCCTCAAGGCAGCAATTGTCTACACACATAACTCTAGCTGATCCGTATATTCAGTAATTTGTAACAATTTCAGCAACCGCAATGAGATAAGCTGCGCTCGCAGCGAAAGCGCGAATATCGATAAGCGTCAACCTTGAAATCCCTGTGGGGTGGTGCGCCGAGCGAGGGGTGCCGCCAGCTACGGTTGCTTCAGCAACCCAAGAATTGTCGTGCCTGGCACAGCGGCTTAAGTGACTACCAAAGACCCTCCTCCCGTGGCTTATCGCACGCAAAGTTCCACATGGTTTTAACCTAACCAAAAACTTAATCCTCGCCCTTTGTTTTGTATTTGCACAACGCGATTATTGTTTTACGGGCAATAGCAAGTTCGTTAGACAAACATGTGTTTGGATATTGTAATGTACATTCATATATATATATGTATATAGTTTATACATTGCTCATATCTTAGCATTTGCGTTCAACGACATTCTCCACAATACGCGCACTTTCTGCTTAATCAGTTCTTTTTCCCACTTGTTTGAGATGAGTCAGCGTTGATATTGAATCAACTTACGAGTGCAGGGTATTTTCACATCTACGAAATAACAAAGAATAATTTGCACGGAAATGTACGCATTTAAAACTTCAGTTTCAGGTTTCTCTTATCACCTGATTGCCCTTAACTAAGTCTCAATAACACCTTTTGTTTATTGCGCCTGCTTTCTTTGTTTATTTATCAGACACGCAATACCCCCCAAGAATTATTGTTGGAACAAAAATATAATCTTTTCCAATATGTTTTTAATCTTAAAATCTAGGAAATCTAGATAAAACATTAAGCATCGTAATAGGAAATAAGTTTTTTCTAGACTTGAGTTATATTTTTTTTTAAAGCAACCAATATTTTGTGTAAGATATTAATTTTATTTATTTGTTTTTTTTTTTTAATGAAATACGCTACTAAGCAAAGTAGTTTATTTACATTTTAAATTAATTCTATTCTTCGAATGATTTTTTAATATATTTTCAGGCGTGGGCAAATCTCGATTGGTCATCAAGTACATCAAGAACGCTCTGCATCGGGCCGAGGAGCCGACGATAGCCGTCTCGTTCTTTACCTGCAACATAATCTTGGACGATGTCAAAATCAAATTGCAAGTGAGTACAACAAGTGCTGGTCTGTCTATTTAAGAATAAACTGAAAAGGATTCTGACACGCCCCGTTGGCCAGTAATCCTATTTGCTTTATCAATGGCTTGAGCGGCAGCAAATCTGAGCTTTTGTTACCACTACTAACTGGAAAGCGGTCCCAGCTTAGGTTGATGCTTCCATTTTGTTATTCCTTCGGTCATTTTATTTGCTTTTTTATTCGCAATTTCTGCGTCCACTGCACTTTGTGTTTATTTGCTTTTATTTTTTAGACCGACGCGGGCGCTTTTCTGCTCCCTTTCTTTATTTTTTATAGTTTATTGATAAGCTAACAGTTGTTTTCCCCTTAAGCTAGGGCTGCCATCCCTTTCACAATGGCTGACCATAACTTCTCTCCTCTGGCGCGATTTCGATTTCGCTTTTATGTACATACATATATGTATACCACACAACCACTTACACACACTAAATGGCAAATAGTTTTCGTTGTACTGAGATTTTTTTTAGTTCTTTGTCTTGATGCGTCTTTGGATGCGTTTTGCACATGTCGTTGCCCCAAATTTTTATGAAGATTTGAATTGTGCACCATAAAGATGAGCAGAGCACACACCCACAATATGATTGTTATTATTGTGGGAATGCGAAAGCATAAAGACTGAAATTACGAAGTAAACGCGAAATGACTCAATTAAAGTTCCAGCTCTTGAGTGCAATGTGCGTGCCAATGTCAGGGCCGGTGGGGTCAGCTCCTATTAATATTTGCTCTTCACTTGATTGCTTATAAGTCTCCTCTTCATCTTTAATTGCAGATCTGGGATACAGCTGGTCAAGAGCGCTTCAGAGCTGTTGCACCCATGTATTATCGCAATGCGAATGCCGCAATTTTGGTCTTTGATCTGACGCAGTACAAGACATTCACGGAAATCAAATCATGGATACAGGAACTGCACCGCAATGTCCAGGATCCGATGATACTGACGCTGGTGGGCAACAAAATGGACTTGCAGGCACAGCGTGCTGTATCTCGGGATGAAGCCTACGTATTTGCCAGCTCTATTGGGGCCACCTACTTTGAAACATCCACCGAAACTGATCAAGGCCTGGATCAGGTATTTCTCTCAACGGCAATGGGGCTGGTGCGACTTGCCGACGAGGGCAAAAGCCATTCTCTGCGCTCCTTTGAATCCACCGATTCGCTGGCCTATACCAATGGCAACACTGCCTTCAGCTACACCGCTGCTGCCCTGGCTCAGAGCCAGGACAGTGCAGCCTTCCGCCTGCCCTATGTGCATATCGGCATTCCAGTCGACGGACAGGACGTGAAGACGACGGGTGAGGGTCGTCTGGAGACGCCATCGTGGAGCATCGAGCATATCGCTCTGGGCGAGGTTGAGAATCCTCGATGGTGCTGCTACTGAAGCAACCAAAGCAACAAACGAAATTCAAAACAGAAAACTGAAAACTGACAACTTTTCTACAGCATTGTGATGTTAATTAAACAGGTTTACTTTAGTTATGCACCTGCACTCGAATATGAATCGGCTAAGCAATCAAATCCAAATACAAGACCACCCCCAAGATAACATAGCATAACCAACAAACTGATAGGGTACCAAGCACTGCGACTCTCGAGGCGACCTCGACAAGAATATTCTGCCACAAGGTCACACGGCATATGAAAGCCTCTCGGTCGTAGTTGCTAAATTATAAGGTAGTTGTAAGCTTAATTGTTAAGTGTAACCAGCAAATGCCTAATGTATGAATATTATTTATAAATATTAACAAGCAGTAGCGTCGCTTAAAGCTCACTTGACTTTTCCGCCTAATTAATCATTCACAAGTACATACATACACTGAGAAAGACGGGGACCTTTTAGTGGGGTGATATCACAAATCATGTACAAACTCGCACTTTATACAAAATATACATAATACATATACTAAAAGTACATACAATGCTTGGTTTTGACATTAAAGCTAACGCCCCTGCAAATGCGTTAACTTGGCCATTAACACAGCAACTTGTCGGGTAATTGGAATTTAATGTGCTCCACATCCAAGGGTTACACCGATATGAGTACACGAATATAAACTGGGAGCAACTTGAGTAGCATTCGAAATGCTTTATCTTCTACCTCATAAAGTAACGACGAGCTGAGCTCCTTGGAAGAGAACTTTGGCGATTAGCTAATATACCAAACTTATGGTCAGTTGATTTCATATGTATAAATAATATGCGCAATTTAGCGTAAGACACAAGAAGGTAGAGGAACAACAACAAAGGACACAAAACTCATTCAAGTGTCATCAACACATTTGGCGACCGTTGGACCTGAATCTGAACCGAAACCTTAACCAAAACCTCATCCTGATGATGATGTGGCCGAGGCGGTCGTTGGTCGGTGGAATTGAATCTACAGTTTCACAGCTGCTGTCTCCTGGACATTGATTTGCCATTAAGCGTCAAATGAGTTGACTCAACGACACCCACAAAACGTGTCTCCCCCTCTGTGTGTGCGTGTTATGCACTCAACCGGAAGTGCTTCATGCATGCATACATATATATATGTATATACATACATATGTACATATGTATATGTATGTATAGGTCTGTCTTTGTATTGTGGCAAACTGGCACGCACACTTACACACACGTTGACACGCATATTGACTTGGCTGATAATGGTGTTTAAACGTTTGGCTTAATGATCTAGAAATGCATCAATGTAATCAAGGTAAGACAGTATGTTGGCCTGTAGGAATTCATCTTGAATCTATTGTGACTTAACATTTGCAGTCGGGTTAACCGCACTGTCGTTTACGCAAATTGCTTACTTTATTTACATACACACACATTCACACATATACCTATGTATGCATGCATGCATAGACACGCATACATACACACTTTGCTCTGCTATACAGAGTTATCATCTATTAGCAATTTGTGGCCTGACGGACACTTTGATTGCCTTCCAAGGCAAATGTCTTGGCAAAGAAGCTAAATTTCAATTATCAACTAGTCAATCACTTACCAAATTTAGTTGGCAAATCGTTTTTAGACCCTGTAGTTGCAGAGTGAGGACAAATATATGTTGGTCAGTACCAACAACCGAGTCCGTCTGTCTGAACTCTTAAAGGCCTTCATATATCTTAGAGACTATAAGAGCTAGACACAATAAATTTTTTTTTCAATATTACCCAAGTGTGCAAACAAAATAATATTTTTTTTTTTAATTTTTTTCATATTCCGTTTTGCCTCTCAAATCGAAAAGATAAGAAAGAATTAAAGGCGCAACTGTTAAACTGAAGCCTTCAGTTTTGGCACACATAATAAAAGTCAAGGCCCCGAAGTGCCTTGTGTATGTATGTATGTGTGCAGAGTCTTAAATGGGGCGAAGCTTTTGCTGTCAACTCTCAGAGAGAGTCTGACGTGAGAGAGACCAAGGTGGATTTATACATGGTGATGTATTCGCTCTCTCTCGGGGCAAAGCTGTCAAAAAGAGTCTGACGTGAGAGAGACGACAGAGATAGATATATAGAAAAATTGTTTTGTTTTGTTTTCTATACTCTTCACTCATTTTCGTTTTGTGCGCTGTGCAATATATAAAATGAAAATAAAATGCAATGGCATGTTTGTCTTGTTGTTCCTGTAATGACCCGTAGGTAACCAATTAATTAATTGTGATTATGGAGATCTGTTAAGCTCCTGTTAGCCGTCAGCATCGACACTGTTATCCCTGTTGCTCTCTTTGTGGAAGCTGCTCACCGGTGCATGCTCCCACAGTTCCTGTTGCATTTATTTGTCTCCTTTTCATATCTCTGGAAACACAAACCAAACGACTTGCGTTCGAGCGACATATGCATTTTTCACACACGGGTCATTTTTTAGAGAATTTAATACAACCGCTTACTACGATGTTTGCTTTCATAATGACGTTTGTGCCCCGAAAAAGAGAGGACGTCAAACGAATACATCACCTTATATAAATTCACCTTGAGAGAGACGACAGAGATAGATATATAGAAAAATTGTTTTTTTTTGGTTTTCTATACTCTTCGCTCATTTTCGTTTTGTGCGCTGTGCAATATATAAAATGAAAATAAAATGCAATGGCATGCTTGTCTTGTTGTTCCTGTAATGACCCGTAGGTAACCAATTAATTAATTGTGATTATGGAGATCTGTTGAGCTCCTGCTAGCCGTCAGCATCGACGCTGTTATCCCTGTTGCTTTCTTTGTGGAAGCTGCTCACCGGTGCATGCTCCCACAGTTCCTGTTGCATTTATTTGTCTCTTTTTCATATCTCTGGAAACAGAAACCAAACGATTTGCGTTCGAGCGGCATATGTATTTTTCACACAAGGGGCATTTTTTAGAGAATTTAAGCAACCGCTTACTACGATGTTTGCTTTCGTAATGACATTTGCGCCCCGAAAAAGAGAGCACGTCAAACGAATACAACACCATTATAAATCCACCTTGCCCTGTATAATTTCAATTTACTTAACTTTCTGTGTCAACCAACGTGGAAAACATTTCTAAAGACAAATAAATTGAAATTCCGACAGTAAAGTATTCTTTTATTTTTTTAATTTTTTTCAGAGATTAAAACCGTAACCGAAACCTTAAACCGGTATTAACCGATTAAAATTGGTAACCGTAACCAAAATAAAATTTTGTATTGTACCGAAATCCAAAAACCGAAAATATTAAAGCCGGAATAATAATATGCTTAAGGAGTAATTCCCGTTTCTCAAACTAATTTTTATTTTTTATGTAATTTTATTTATTTTTATTTTATTTTAATTATTGTCAATCAAAGAATCCGACACAACAATTAATTTAATATGAAACATAACAACAAAATATATACACTTAAATTACAACATAAATTAAAAATTAATAAATCATACCGTTATTTCAAAACCAACGTAACTGAAACCGATTTTCGCTTTGATGTTCGTTTTGATACCCTGAATTTTTCCGAGTAACAAATAAAAATTTTGTTTATTTGCAAATTGTAATAATAATAATATTATTTAAATATGCTGTCGACAGAAATATCTATTTTTCTATTTTCAAATTAAGACACCTAAATTTAAGACTTTAATCTATACGAATGGCATTCTAAACAGCTTCTATTTGTTGAGCTGAATGTATCACGAGTGCTCAAATTTACTTAGGTCGACCCTGTATTATAAGCTAAAGGTATGGAAGTTTTGTGTTTCATTTGCTCATTTTTGGAAAGATTCTCACTTCTTTATAATGCACTATGGGGTATTTTACCGAATATGTGGCATTAATTCATTTTTCACAAAAGATTGAATTTTTGATGTTAACACCGCTAAGCAAACAATACAATGCTTAGTGGTAACACATTATAAAGTTTATCAAAAAGAGTTGGAGCGGAGATGGTGCCACGCCTAATATTCCAAAAAACTTCTAAGGGGTTGTATAACACTAGACTTACCGATTCAAAATATCTTGCTTATTATACGAGTAATTAATTAATGCCACATATTCGGTAAAATAGAGGGTATACAAAATGCTTAAATAAAATATGTTTTACATACTTTATTGACATATTTTCTATTTCCGACTACCTGGATTACCAAATATCTAGTCAAATCTCAAATTTTGTAAACGGTCGTTTTTTTTCAACCGTGAATTTTGTTTTTCTTTTCTTTGAATTACCTACAAAATGCGAAAATTGTTGTCGGGCAATAGATTAAAGTATTTTAGTTGGCAAAAACAGTTTTTTACATATGTATTCAATTCATATTATGGATTTGTATGTGGGCCATGCATATAAATTGAATTAGATGTCCGCTTTGGCATATTTACGAGTCTGTTTGTCTGTCTGTGTAGTATGTGTTCACGAGTGTGTTTACGTGTGTATATGGTCTTGTCAAATACGCTAAAGTTCTCAATGCCACATAAATTGCACACACAGACAAACAAACACAAATCAAATATGCAAACGAACAAATGGTTGTGTATGTATTAATGAGTGTGCATGTGTTTGTGTGTGAGTGTGAATATTGTTGTGCCTGTGTTTGTGTCAAACTGACTCACCTTCCTTCCTTTCTTCCTTCCTTCCTGGTTTGGCCCAAAGCAATGTTATTCATGCATATGATTTTGAATATTTAACAGGTAGCACGGTTTGTGGAATGCAGCGGAAAGTGCTCGATTCTGTTGCATACTTTATGGCGACCAATATGTGAGTACTCTTATAGCCATGTCGACCATATACATATGTACATATTTCGTATTTTGTTGACTGGCTAAAACTGTGTGTTTTGACCAGTGCATTCTAAGCATGTCGGCAACACTTGTCGAGTCGATTTGTATATATAAGATACAAGATACAAGTTAATATGTGTATTCAAGTTTGCTCGACACGTTGGACTATTAAATTCACTTTGCATTTATTTGCTTATTCTCTCTAATGCACCGAAACGAAACAAATTGCCATAATAGTTATTAAGCAAATAAATTGAATTAGAATCCATTTAAAATTGACTACAGATGAAATTGTAGCAATTGCATATTGTACGAGTACGAGAGAGTACGAGACGACTCGACGGACATTAAATCAACAATAAGGCAAAATGGCTTTGCTGCAAATATCTTGAATTCCTTAGCTCTGGGCTACTGTCAAGAGAAGTAGCAGCCGTTGAAAGCTATGCAGCGACATGGAAGAGACCACAGCAGGGAATGCAGCAGAATCAGCCAGATGATGATGGCCACCGAACGAGAAATGAGGAGGGCTGAGAAATGAGGCGCTTGAGCAGCTGTCTCAGGCTCAAATCCCGAATGCATAGACAGCTGTTGTGTATCTGCAGCTCGAGCACACACAAAGGCAATGTCAAGCAAGGGAAGGGCTGGCAAGTGGCTGGGAAGTGGAGGCAGGCGGAGGTGGAAGACGACAGACGACGAGTGTTGGCAGTTTGAAAAAGCAATTCAAATGGAATTTAATGCCATTTTAATTGAGCTGCCTTGCAATGTCTTTGCATTGCCATTTCTCACTCTCACACTCTCACAATCTATCTGTTTCCCCTGTCTGTTTAGATTTGCGCTACTAAGTTTTTTTTGCAGTGTGGATTGAGTTAAGTTATTTATAGTAAACACTTTGCGTAAAGAGAATTCGATTTGCATTTCATTCAATCGGTTGCCCCAAATCGACAATAGCTTGATTCAATAAATCAATGCTGCCAAAATAAATAAATTTAAATATATATCATGTATAGACAACTTTAAATTTTAAATAAAGTGCATAAATAAATTACTATGGTTTTAATAGAGCAACCTCTGAATATACAACATTCTAGATTCGTTGTTTATAATTCCCCAATAACAGGGAATTCTTTGCTCTTTTTCTGCTCCTTCATTTTGTTTTGTTTTCTTCAGTTCTGTTTACACAAATTGATGTGCAATGCCACCAACAACATAACTTCAATTTATCATAATTTGCTCGCAAATTACTTTTTCGCCGACAACAACGATGACGACGAGGACGCCGTTTGCCAACTCACGTTGCCAATTTGGGAGCGGCAACTGAACTGAACTGAACCGACAGCTGAATCAGGTAAGAATACGTGTATAGTAAATGGAAATGGAAGCTCAACTCTGCAAATATGGCAGCCATTAAAGTGATAAACCTCAAGCCAACAGCTGCGCAAACACATTGGACCCATAGGCATTTGTATGGATACCCTTTGTGTGAGTGTATGTGTGTGCCATCTAATATACCCACATCAGTGTTTATAAATGTATGTTCTATATTCATATATGTATATACATGTACATGTATGCTTATACGACTCAATTTGTCTAGACCGAGTGACTGTGGCAGCAACTCAATTCATATTGCTCCGTGTCTTCTTGCTCTACGTTGATACCCTTTCACGTCCTTTGAGCCTTTGAGAATTAAGCCGTTATTAAAAGCCACTGCATTTTGAAATTAGTGTATCTATGACTATTATACGCATATGCTGAAATTACACTTGAAATCTCATTGTATATATGTATGTGTGTGGTTGAAACAAAGCACTAATTGAATTTGATGAAATATTTTAGTATAATTATGATTTAATAAGTATCTACAATTATGCTTACATTATTTATATTCCATTTTTTCTTTCTTTTATTTTTATTTTAAGACGATTCTAAAAGTATGGTATTATTTGTGTACAGACAGAAGTTATTTGAAGGTAAAGTCACGGTCGATACACTTCATATTTTTGTGCTAAACGTGTGAACCTTTTGCGAATACACAACTACAACAACATTCACACACACACGCACACACTCACACACACACACTTAGTCACTCGCAGCCAACGAGCTGTCATAAAAATTGAGAAATGTGACTGTCATGAGTGTGCACCATTTGGATGTTGTTGTTTGTCATTCCCGTTGTTTGTTGTTCAGTCGCATTCTATGTATATTCGTTATTGTATCCCTTGTTCACCTGCACACGCCATTTGCCTTTTTAATTGTTGAGCTGGCACCAACCAATCGCATCGCATCGCATCGCATCTTTTCTATATCTCCTCCAAAAATGGCCATCTAAAAAAATTGTTTGCCATTAATTTTAGTCAACTGGTAACAGGTTTTTGTTGTTTGTTTATGACAACCATTTCACCGAAAATTGACTCCACATGAATTTGGAACAATTGAATACATCTGTACACTGTGATAAATATGCGCTGCTATCGGCACTATTACTTCTAATCCCAAAGTCTGTTCCAGTCAAGCTTCACTGATTTCAGCATCACATCATTTGTCTGCTGACATCGCTCAAGTTGCTTGTTAGCCATGACTTGGCATCTTTCTATCTTGGGGCGCATTGTACCTGAGCTTGATCTGAATACAAATCCTATACCCAGATTAAATCAAGTGCATTGTATGCACAATTTCTTAGCTGGAGCTTCAATCAGTGTTGTCGGTTTGGCCGCATTCCGGTTAGATACTTTTTGTTCATATTAAATAATAATCCAACTATTGAGTGCTCAAATGAAGAAATTTATAGTTTTCAAATAGACTAGACTCTAGAGACTATCAAAATTTAGAGTGCTCGTTTCAATAATTTACCATTCTCCACGATTTTTAAGCCAATAAAATTGTTTAACTTAAAGTTTTCAGAGTTTTAAAGGAATTCCGAAGTAGTTTGTTTATGTTTAAAGGCAGGATTGCAGCATTGGGTTTATAGTATATTTTATATGCATGCTATATTTGTTAATCTGCCGTCTTATACTATGATAAAATGACAGCACAATCAATCGTTTGATGGCGTTTTTACCTTGGCTTTAACTTTGTCTCAGCTCTGCTAGTTGAAATTGACTGTATGATAATATAAATATCATTGTTGCTTGCACATAATTAGGCAGGCAAGTCAATGATGGCAGCATCATTCTACTAACTCTAAGCCTAACGAGACCCCATAGAAAACTTCGTACCAAGGGCGCTAGTGGCATTAGTTTTATTTCTGTGTGTGTATGTGTGTGTGTGAATGCGTTTATACGTACATACATTTGTCCATGTGTGTATGTGTGAATATTTGGATTTTAGCTTAATGCTTCCGTCTGTTGACTTTGAGCTCTGTCGCTAATTAAGCCTGTTTATCGGCGTTAGTTTGGTGTTCAACTTTTGTTGAGTCCTGCCAGTAGACAGATCACATCAGACATCAGACATCAGGCACCAGGCGTCAGTCTCAAAAAGTGGGTAGCTTTCATCCCAGCGTCAACTCATGTGTGTTTGCTTGCCGGCATTAGGCGGCATTATATGCCCAGCTAGTGGCAGTCGGAGCAGGCAACTACGAGAATGCTGCCAACCATATCCATGCCAAAACCTACTCCAACTCTCCCTATCGCATTCCCATTTCTATTCACATTCACATTCGCATTCTCAATTCCATTCCCAAACCTTATTCCTTGTTTAATTGCAATAATAAACCGATTCTCCCAAATGCCACAAAGCCTTCAAGTTCTCATCTAATTGAGTAAATTATCCAGGGAAATGAAAATGGTATAGCACATGAGTCTATAACATATACATACATACATACACAGACACGCACACATACTTTTAAGTGTCTGCTGTTTCTGTGTGCGTTTGTTTGTCGTTTGTTTTGTGTTTGATGCGCAAAATCTCAAATAGCCAGCAAGCAAAGCAAAAATGCAATTTACTCACGCACACACACACACACGAACACACACACACACACACACACATGCTCACACAATTCTAGCAACTCAATTGTTTGTGGTTTGCGTGGCTAGCGACATTTTATTAGCAGCCACAACTAATTACATGAAAATCTATTGCAAATGACAGCGACCACATTGCGCAATTTACCAGCAACGCCCAAAAGTAGGAAACACTTTTTGTCTCCTTCTAGCAATGAGATTGTCTCGTGCTATTAAGAGAGTTTCAGAGTTCGCGTTGCCTGCTGCAACTTTAACTTTGCTGAATGGCATATTTTGTGGTTGGTCTGCGCTAATGAAAAGCTTTAAATATACATGCACACAGACAAACGCAAACACGGAGCGTACGAGAGCTAACAAAGTTAGACAACGGGGAGTTTGAGCGCATCGGGGTCATCTGGCTAACGGGCGAAAAACCCAAATGATTTATCGTGATTTTGCACATTCTCAGAGTCGTCCTATTGCCATTTAACTTTGCCAGGCACTTCTGCCCGCTGACAGTTTCAACTTAACCTTTGACCTGCTCTGCCATTCAGGTTAAACACGTGTGTGCAGTTTTTGTACCCTTTGGCATTGAAATTTATATATGAAAAGTGTAGATTAATTTATACAACATCCATAGAAAATGTTTTTGTGTTTAATTTTCTAACACTCCAGGGCGTTTTCTAGTTGAGCAACCGTTATTAGTGTGTGTTAACTTGTCAGATATCTGTTTGCATAAAATTTGACTAGAAATTAAATATGGTTATATGGACATTTTAATTGATGTAATCAAATTTTACAGTCAAACCGCTAAAACAAATGTTAAACCACAAATTTGACCAAAGCTCCCTTTGAGCTACATAATTTTGTTATTAGTTTCGATAACTCTAGCCACTTTAATTTATGTTTTATTTAATATTAATTATTATTTTTAATGAGTAAACGAAAGTTAGGCAGTTTATTTTTAGGATAAAAGGTACTTGCCAGGTGCACATTTAGCTTGAGTACAAATTAGTTTTTAAAGTAAAAGCTGAAACTGTGATCGAGAAAATCTCAATTTTGAATATATTATATCTTCTAATAAAACTTTAACAAGTATCTTATCAATAGTGATTGGTGAAACTAGTCCTTAATATCCGTAAGCGAATTGCAAAAGTGTGAAAAATAAAAATGAAATAAGTACACATGTATTTGATTACGGGTCTGGGGCACCCTTTGACCCGGAAAGGAATGGTCAACTACGTATTTCCGATTCACTCGCATTCGAATTCACTCGCTGCTAAGCTAAAACCAAGCTGTACATTGTAAATACCTGTGTCTGTGTGAGTCTAAATGACTGCACAGACCAACGGTGCGTATAATTTTAGTTTTTGATTGCTCTCTGCATTCTGTAGATTAAGTGGCCGGGTAAATGCGGAAGGAGGTCAGCTTAAAACCAAGTACAACTCGCAATTCAAATCAATGAAGGCATTTGGCAATCGAAATACTTAGCATAGTTTTCTGCTGCTGCTTGAAATTACCATGGTAATTAAGTAAATTTAGTCGGACTCGACTCGTATGTCGTTCAAGCTCAAACACAGTCACATCCTGCTGGTCTGACCAGTATACATCCGTTACGCTTGGACAGGATATGTATGTAGATGAGAGCACTTGTTGTTTGTGGAACGAGACTAACAGCTGCAGTGTCAAAGTGATTTGCACTTTGTTCAACTTTTTGAAACAAGACTTAAGAGTGCATGAGTGCAGTTTATAATTTTGTGTTCAAATGAATTTCAAACGGAGCTTAAATCGTTGCATACATTTGCCAATTCAAGTGAGAAACGATCAAATGCTATAATAAGCACTTTATAATTACAGATTTGTATAATTGGTAAGTGATTGTGAATGAGTCACAGTTCTTGGCAATTGTTGACGATTTCCTTCAACATCATTCGTTCTCTGTAAAAAAAAGAGAAAACGCAATTCTGTTGGCAATTTTTCCGCTTGTTCGACATGCAACAAGTTATGTCGTCCACTTGTACTTGTTGCTCATCGGAGGGGTTTTATTTGGGCGCCGTCTGCTCGGCGGTTTCTTGTTTCCCGCAACACTGATAAGCGAATTTGTTGTCATGAAGCTAATTAGACTAATTGACACTTGTCGCTTGACGCCTGTCTGTCTGATAAGCCACTGACGCAGCTAAAGCAGCTAAGAGCAAAGTCTTGTAATTGCATTGTCTCATAGTTTGACTATAAAAGCGGGTACTCTTCGGGTTTACAATAACATTCGAAGTGGTAAAATTGCATTGAACAATTGAATAAGTGAATCTTAACCAGATCGACCATGTTGCAACTGAAGACTTTGGCGCTGTACTGCGGATTGCTGGCAATTATAGTTTGCCATTGCCAGGTGGCGGCCAAGAAGGATGAGCCCGAGCCCGAACCTATCGACGACGATTGTCCACCTGAAGGTGAGGATGATCGCGATGGCGAGCTGTGCAGAGACTTTCAGATACTCCGTGATCTCATCGATGTGGACGTGCTCGTGGATTTGATACAGTCCCACTATCAGTGTGACGTCAAGTTCCGTAAGGCTGTTTGCTACTACAAATCGGCGCGCTTCCAGCTGGTAATCGAGCAACTGCAGCAGAGCGAGGCTTATCATGTATTGCTCCAGGAACTGCGCAGCGCGGGAATCAACACAACGGACATTGACCACATTGCTGACATCTTTGAATGCTTTGAGGTGCCCATTATGCCAGTCAGCAAGAAGTACAACTGCAAGGAGCTGCGTGGACACACCTTCATAGGCGATCTCTTGGCTGCCATGCCTCATAATGAAGTGCGCGAATTCTCGTACAGTTCCCTCGCAAACAATACCAATTTTGCCCTCTTTAAACAAACCGTCATCTCCACCGAGTTCCAGGCGAAGCTGCGCTCCAATCTGGTAAGTGATTGACCCTTGACGCTCTCTGTTGACAGATCACTCATCCCAAATAACATTTGACAGCTGAAACGCGATGCGGCTCGTGCCCTGAATGTCCTTCGTCGCAACGGCTGGGATGTGCCGGAGCTGCTGCGTGGTGCCATGTCCATATTGTCCTGGTGACGACATTAACAGCAGCCGCTAAATGAGTTACATGCAAATGTTTACTAAATATATCAGAATGTGTATTTCAATTGTCGATCAGTTTGTTGTTGAAATGTATATCGATTTTTTCTATTGTGATCTTATTCATGGTGAAATTAATAACAAGGTTACATACATAATAAATATTAATTGAATACATCATACCATGAGATTTATTTCATGCAGTTAGTTCACAATTGTCTTTTTGTGACAGAGTTCTTTTGATCTAGGAAAAAAGGAAACAAGGAGACTTTATAATAAAGCGAAAAAAACGAACTGGCAAGGTGACCCGAGTGACTAGACTATCACTTCATATTTTGAGTTTTATACGATGGGATTTAGAAAGCTTGTCTGGATGTCGACGATGAAGGCGGAACTACCACCATCACTATCGTCGCTATATAAGTGCAATTTTTTGTTGCTCAGTATCTTGGAACTTTTTTGATTTTCTAAATCTGAATAATCAAAATAGAACAAAAATAATTTTCTTATCAGATCAAGGTCGGCTGATTGAGAGTTCCCATAACAACTAAAAAAGCGCGAGTAATATCTTTGCAGCTTGCAGCGCAATTTGTCTTTGCTTTGTTTTGTTAAAAAAAAAGTAAATTTGCATAATGTTAGTCGAGGTATATTCCTTAAGCAGGGCTCTCACTGCTGCGCAATGTGAAAACATATTTTGGATACGTTTTGTGATGATTTGCGAAATACGTCAAAGTGAGTACATTGGCAACACAAAATTTGTGGTTCACAAAATTGTGAAAAGCCTTGTGAAAGTCTTCAATGTAAACACTACCAGTCAAAGTAATAGAGCATCGCAAAAAATCGCAAGGAATCCAAATGTTCACAAAAATTCGGAATTGAACAATAACAAGTTCCAGAAAAATAATATTTTTCTCATTTAGTTGAAAAGGTTGCATTTATTGTAAAATGTCGAATGTTGCTCCGTCCATACGCGAATAATTTTTGAGCTTTTACGGAATACTTTGCAGCTTAATTTCGCATCCTTCCCCTCTTTCCCACGAGTCAAATTTAATTTGTCGACCCAGCAACTGCGCTTTGCTTTGGGTTCATCATCATCATTTTCCTATAGCAGCCACAGTCCAACAAGCGCACTCGCAAAACGCTCAGCTTGCCCTTGTAAACCCATTTATTCCAGAAAATAAAAAAGAAATGCTTAAGTCCCGAAAAACAACAATTAAAATTTTAGCTTTGACGTTTATGTTTTCACAATGTGGAAGAAAACCAACTTGCTCGATGTGCTTTTCAGAATGGGATTGGGTTCATTTGAGCTGCTTCAACTTTAACAGCAATAAACGTAGCTTTTATCAAAATTGTGTCAATCTCCTTAACAAAAATTGTTTAACAGAATGTGAAAGTGGTGTTTACATTGGAGTGTCACATTTTTGTGACTTCACAATTTTGTGACAATGCATTTAGTGTTCACATTGCCTTCTGACGTTGTGAACTGCTTTGTGCAGCGATTGTGAAGCGTTTTTGTGAAGTAGTGAGAACACACCTTTATTTAATTTTAATAATATATACATATTAATTATGCCAAGCAAGAAACGATGAAAACTAGTGGCACGTGGAAATGTTGATTTTAAGTTTGCCAATATATATAAACTTATTTCAGCCGGTTGAATAAAATAAAAGGGATAATATTTAACGATGCATTCATTAAAATATCGCTTGGCACTGCGCAGTCTAAGTTTGTGTGTGTATGTATGTATGTATGTATTATTAGCGAGTGCCAAAATTGAGCGAGGATGCTCTTGGCCAATTGACAAACAAATTAACGCTCGTTACACTTTCACTGCATGCGCTCAATTTACTATTCAATGGCAGTTGTTACTTAGTTTCCGATGCTTGCCAGCTGTCGTTTTGCCAAGAAGCAGCAGCAGCAACAACAATTTGAACACCAACTACAACAACAAATACATCATCACCAACGACAAGAGCAACAACAGTATCAACAACAACAACAACAAGTGCTACAATAACTAACAATTGTATAATTGCAGAGGCTTGTTACACTAAGCAACAAAATTGCCATTTTTTTAAAACGAACCAAACCCATTTCTTTTTGTACATACATATGTAAATACCTATGTACGTGATCCCAGATGCCAAAACATACTTGTTGTTTGTATGGTAGAACTTTTTGTAAACTGTATTTTTATACCCATTACTTAAAAACTAAGTAAAAGAGTATTGTATTCGTTTAGATGTATGTAACTAAGACTAAGACTCTTGGAAACTCGCCTGGTTCGTGAGATAAACAGTTGTTGGTGGGAGGGGAAAATTTAAACGATTGGAGCAAATGGAGCCGTTAGAGCCTTTTGACATTTTTTTTTAATTTTTTACTATTCTAATCAAAAATACGCGTCGAATGAAACCTCGATCATTAAAATCCGACCTTTGGTTCAAAAGATAATAATCTTTGAAACTTTTAGTGGCTATAGACTGGAGTTCGACTATAGCCTTTCCCACTACATACATATGTAGATTTTTTTAAGCTTTTTATGGAAAATATCACAACCGGTTTTACATATACTCGTACTGAAATAAGTCATTTAAGAACAATTTTAAAAATTAAATAAGTTTTACCAGAGAAAAAAATATTTGTTTGTTACCTAGTGTTAAAGTCATAATATACTCAGTTATTCTTGTCCCTGTCTTGTACAACGCATGCAATCGTGCAGCTTCCACATCGCAGAGACCTTCTCGTCGAAATTGATTTACGGCCGCGACGTGACTTCATTTTAAGGCATGTGGGCGTGGCTATGGCACTGGCACTGTCACTGGCTGTGGCTGTGGCACCTGTTGTATCGCCAGTGTGCTTATTAAATTAATAAAGTAACGATCTCTTTCGCTTTCTGCGTGCGGGAGTCAGACAAATTCAATGCCATTATGCAATATAACTGTATAAACAAATCGTACGCCCATTTGCCAGGTTGTCGACTTGTACGTGCCTAGCCAAAAATACACACTAACACACATACTCATCCCACAAAAAACAAAAACACACATAAGCTGACAGTGTGTATGTGATACACTCTTTGCGTTGTGCTCGTGTGTCAATCAAGTTAAATGTTAATGAATTACTCGGCGTCGGCACAAGGACATGCTGACAGGACAACGCTGCCAACACTGACAAGTTGTTTTGGATTGCTCTTGCGGTTGGCTTCTTCTAGTGTTTGCTTAGCGGCCATCCCGTTCATGCTCATGGCCAAAGAGTGGAACCTGGATTGTGGTGGGGATAAGGGAGTGGTTCGCCTGTCAGCGTTCAGAAGCAAAATAAATCGTTGCATACTTATGTGCGCAAACAATTTTGCCGCTTTCACTTTTACTGTCGGTTTTGCTTTTCCTTGATTTTGCACGTTGCTTTCGACGGGCGATACGTGTCGTTAAATTCGTTATGCTGTCAGCGTGTTAGTCAGCTGATTCGGGAATACATAGGTAGGTAGGTGTGGGCGTGGCAGCCCAATATGTTGAGTTACGTGCAACAGATTAAAAATATGCATTGCGAAATTAATTAATTAGCGCAGCTCTTGTTAGCTGCCATTTAATCTGCAGCTGCCACTCCGGAGTCCGGACTCTTGATTCCTCGACAATTGTTACAAATTAATTTCCACAGCATTAACACCAAATGTGCGAGGATACGCGAATTGAATTTGCAAACTTTTTTTATTTATTTATACATTCGAATGGAACAAAAAAAAACAACGGGTGTTTTATTTAATTGATTTCAATTTAATTTGACCGAATGACTTTATCGCAGCATTCCAAACGCAATTCCGTAAATGATTGTTTATTTAATATTGTGCAATTTGAAGAATTTTAATCAATTAAATATTCACACTCAATGTGGAAAAAATATGGCTAATTAAGGCTAATTAAATTATTCAATATTATTGTTTCAGTCATACAAAATTTATAGTTTCAACACTGGAATTTAAAGTGCTCTTTAAATAAACTATGCTCATCACATTTTAAATGTCCCTGGCGAGCTGAAGCCTTAACAATTGACCACAACATTCCATTCTGTGGGGAAATTGCAACAAATTGTGGGCATGATTTGTTCTAGAATTGCATTACGCTAACGATCTAATGGCATTGCTTCAATTGGAGCTCTAACTGGATAGCGGGGCCATGGTCGTGTTTTTGCACAAAATGCGATTGGAGGCACGTCGATGGCATTTGCGTTCCCAAAGGCCTTAGTTTTCTTTTATTTTCTTAGACATTTTGCAATAAATTGACTTTGCTATGGGATAATTTTTGCTCGTTATTGTTTCTTTCAAAATGTAACCCAATTTTTACTTTTATATTTATTTAAAAACGAAATTAGCTTTTCATGTTTAAATTTTATGTCAATATATAATAATAGATTTATTGTAGATAAAAATCATGTTTTTTACTGCTGAAAACTGTATAAATCGCAGATCTGACTATCTCTTGATTAAGGCTGACGTTAGTACGGAAATTGCTATAACTTTGCTGGTTTGTTGGCTCTGCGTGGCATTGAGATTGTCCCAAGAAGCTAAACCTAAACAATTGACCACAATTTTTCATTTACCCTGCATCTGTGTGGGAAATGCAACAATTTGTGGGCTTGATTTGCTCTACAATTGCATTACGGTAACGATCTGGGGCTGCAACTCTGACTCGGCTTGCATTGTACATCTGGGTTCTAGTCAAGGCATGTCGAATGTTTGCTGTACTTGGGACAAATGCGATTTGAGGCAACTGAAATGCCCAAATGCGTTACTTTTGTTCAAATTCCTAGAACACATTGCAATAAATTGAGTTTGTCAGGCTACAATTTGGGTTTCTTTCGACAAAAATTGAACTGGCAAGGCGCATGATTTTCGGCAGAGGTAGCATTCAGTTTAAGCTATAATTTTCTTTGTTTCTTTTAAAGATATAATTCTGACAACTTTTTTTTTAAACTTGGATCCCATCATTATGTAATATACGTAATACTTAAAGAAATACCGACAAATTTATTGCACTCTTTTTAAAGATGTCAAAATGGAAATACGAGGGCGGGCTATAAGTAATCGGCCTTACCAAAAAATCTTAAACAACCCATAAATATTTTATTCGATTAGTGTTTTCTATCGGCTGATTGCTGAAAAAGTTTTAGGCGTTTTTCTCAACACTGGTAATTTTGGCGGGAGTTTTAGCATGGTCACTTTTGCATTGTCCCCAAAATGAGTAAATAGAATATCGAGCTGTCATTAGATTTCTGTTTTTAAAAAAGAAATCCAACGATGAAATAAAAAATGAGTTAATCGAAGTTTATGGGGAATCAGCTCCATCGATTTCGACCATTAAATATTGGACTGCTGAGTATAGGCGCGGGCGGACAAGCATTTTTGACGAGGACCGTCCGGGACGTCCCAGAGAGGTGACAACCCCAGAAATGGTAGATAAAGTCCACGGAATGATATTGGATGATCGCCGAATAAAGCTGAGAGAGATTGCTAAGGCCCTAAACATTTCTCGTGAACGTGTTGGAAACGTCTTACACGAATATTTAAATATGAGTAAGCTTTCGTCAAGGTGGGTGCCGCGATTGCTCTCAGCGGAACACAAACGCAACCGCTTGGTCATTGCGAAGGAGAGTTTGGCATTGTTAAATAAGAATGAATTTTTGCGTCGTTTTGTGACTGTCGACGAAACTTGGATACATCACCATACACCAGAAAGCAAGGAACAGTCAAAGCAGTGGATTTCAACCGGAGAAACGGCGCCGAAAAAGGCAAAGATTGGTTTGTCGGCCAACAAGGTAATGGCAACGGTTTTCTGGGATGCCCGAGGCGTAATTCATGTGGATTATCTAGAAAAAGGCAGAACAATTAATGGAGAATACTATTCTAACCTTTTGGGACAGTTCGATTCAAAACTAAAGAAAAAAAGGCCGCACATGGCGAAGAAAAAAGTTCTGTTTCACCAGGACAACGCTCCGGCTCACAAGAGCGTTGTTGCCATGATGAAATTGTGTGAACTACACTATGAAATTCTTCCACATCCCCCCTATTCTCCAGATTTAGCACCATGTGACTATTATCTATTTCCAAACTTAAAGAAATGGCTTGGTGGAAAGAAATTTCAGTCGAATGAACAGGTGATCTGTGAAACAAACGCCTCTTTTGAGGACCTGGACCAGTCATATTTTATGGAAGGTATACAAAAATTGGAGGACCGTTGGACTAAGTGCATACGTCTAAAAGGAGATTATGTTGAAAAATAAAAAAGAAAAATAAAAAAAAACCGTGTTTTCTTTGGTAGGCCGACTATTTATCAGCCCACCCTCGTACGGTATACATATTAGAACAAGAGACATGAAATCTGTCACCTCAGTTTAAAGGTCACTCGAATTAAAAGCTTCCCCAGACCCGGCAGGACTCTTTGAGCTCTGTTTTCATGCTGCTTTGTCGATGGTTGCCCGTTTTGGATTTTGCAGCCTGAAGCAGAACTTTAAGCTGAAATGCTCCCCCATTTGGTTTCTGCTATTGACCCAGTGGCTTTGGCTTTCTTGCTGTGGCTCTTGTGGATGCTCGGGTTTCAACTTGGCCAACGTTATGCGTTATGTTATGTTATGCGCTTTGTTGATAAAGCAACAGCTATTGCTCAATACTCGTAATGCCGGAAATTTATGGACACTGCTATCAGTTTGTTTGGCAGTTACCAGTTACCAGTTGGCTGGCACTGGCTATAAATAAATGCTGATGCTGGGCAAAGCTCAAGCAATAGATGCCATTTGAGTACGAGTATCAGATGACAAATCTCATTATGGCCAGTAATGATTTGTGCGCCCGCCGGGCATCCTCGTCGAGGCTGAGACCGAAGTTGCTTATCTGTGCTCTTTCTCAACTTTCATTGTCCAGCTTACGGATTGCGTTGGGATTGAGCGACATGGATTTTCGATTGGTAATTTCGTACATTATCCGGCGCCTGTAATTGATAAATAAAATATTACGCTACAAGATTTCATTTAAGTGCAATTTGCGGTGTGCCAACAGCACATAAATTAATTTCATCTGAGCCTCACAAGTCGCACAATGAAATATGCAACGCCCTAAAGTGTTGGCATTTTAATGAGCATGGCAGCTCGATGCCACAAAAGAAAGAAAAACATGTACATATGTATGTATGTATGCATGCATGTTGAGGAAAAATGTGGGCAAAGTGCCAGTGGACTGTAAAAAATATAGCAAAGCGGAAAACGGAAAGCGGAAAATGGAAAATGTTGCTGCAAGGTCAATGCGTCGATGCATTGCCATGCAATTATAATGAAATTCGAGAGTGCGTGGCTGCGTGGCAAATATTGCAATTGCACATCCAATTGCAGTTACAATTGCAATTGTTGCAGTTGCAGTTGCACGTCATGTGGCATACTTTGGGCCATTTACAGATTCTGAGCAACTCTGACTGCCAGCAGATTTTCTTCTTTTCATTTTTATTTTGTTTTGTAAAGCTTTGTTTGCTATTTTGTGCTTTTGTCGCTTATCTATGCCCGCCTTTTGTACCACAGCTACAACTACAGCTACGATTATAACTATGCCAGTTTGCTTTACTGGTAAACGGCCGAAAGTGGCCATGCGGGCACTGTTCTTAACCAGCGCAAATATTTTAACCTACAGCAAAAGCAGAAGCAAAATCAGCAGCAGAAGCAGCGGAGCAGCAAGTAAATAAATGCGCATGAGATAAAGTGGCGCTTTGTGTGCTATTTTGGCGTGTTGAATTCTTTCAACTCCTGCCAGTCCAGTCTTCCCTAACTCATTCCTATTCTTGATGCCATTAAAGTTCTGTCGGCGCTTAAAGTCATGTTTTTGCATGCACCAATTGTGTTGCATACTCTTAGAGCGTCCAATATGGCACACCGGACATTGTCCCGTCCCGACAGCGTACGTGACTTTGGCGCCTGAAACAACTTCGCGCTATTCTCAGCCAAATGCTAGCCACGAGAACATTTCCCAGTGTTGGTCATTAGTTTGAAGGCAAAGCCTCTTTGGGGTCTAGCTAACGCGCCTTCTGACAGGGTGCGCCTACTACATAAGTATATTTAATCAAAGAATATTTAATAAAGAATATTATATTATTAAATTAGGTATTTTTGGTTAGCAATTTTTCAGTATGTTCTTCTTTCACAAGCTTTTTTTTGTTGTTGTCAAACTTCATTTACTTTTATTATTATGACAGCGTATGCAAAGAGATCAACATTCCATTTGTAATTTTAATAATATTTTGCTTACACTAAAATAACGTTTACTTGTTTATTTATTTATTTAACGCCAACTAAAGGAGGTTGACAAACATTAATATAAAAAAGGTGAGGAAATTTATTTTTAAAATGAATAGCTAAAAAAAGTTATAAAAATATATTGTAATTTAAACTGAATTAATAATTTTAAAGTCTATAAACATTCAAAGAAATTTTGCGTGACCAAAACTTTCTTAATGGTAGGAAAAAGAAAAAATACTTTTAGTAGCAGATGCGTTTTTAGTAAATGCGATTAATTTCCAAATATTGAATGTCTAAAAGATTATAATAAGACAAAGTCTACTGCAGTATTAAGTGTAGACAAACTCAGTTGAAGCCGTACAGACTTTATTCTGTCTTGCTGTACCGGATATTGTATACTAAATATTTCAGCTGAAGCACCCTGTTTGGAAGGAAGTATATATGTAAAGCTACTTTGTCACACAACGCACGTGCGAGGCAAGTATGCCGGCGGTAAAGGATTGGGATTGTCGAGGCTTCGGTCAGCGCTAGAGTTGGTCTTGGCCATCAACTTGATTTGATGTTGTGGCCTGGTGCCATTCTGTGGTCTGCGGCCTCTCTTTTGCGGCTGGCAACCTCTCACCAGCTTAGCAGCTGACCAGTTGACCCGTTGTCTGAGCCTTCGTCTAACCGTTTACAGTGAGCGGGGGCAGGGGTAGGGACAGGGGTAGGGACAGGGGTAAGGACAGGGGTAGGAGAAGAAAAAGCTCTCGCGCGCGTTAAAAAGTGTTTTAGCAGCGTATTTTTGAGGTTAACAACGTGCACGTGCTCGCCATGACACGGACAGAACAAAGGTGGTGACGAGAACAGTTATGGCAATGACTAAGGCTATGGCTACGGCTATGGCAATGGCGTTGAGTGGTGAGTGCTGAGTGCTGGGACAGCTTGGCC
The DNA here is from genome assembly GCA_037043405.1 of Drosophila subquinaria. NCBI lineage: Eukaryota > Metazoa > Arthropoda > Insecta > Diptera > Drosophilidae > Drosophila > Drosophila subquinaria. The sequence continues at coordinate 45,027 of JBAMBL010002878.1, read as the reverse complement.
AAGATTTATCAAGGAGCGAAGTACGTGACGGCAAATCGTGTCAACTTGCCGCATGGTGGCAGCCACAAGAATTATGACGAATGTCGACGGCTGAATCTCGACTGTCATTGCGGACAGATGTCGTTTAGTTGGTTGGCAGCAGCTCCTAATTCAGCTTTGATTATCTTGTCACAATTCCCAACGCATTTCCCTGCCAAGGATTTGCTTTAAAGCGCAACCACTTACTGATAAAATCGCCGAGCTACCTTGGCCAATGTCAAGGACTGAAAGGCTTAACGGATTTCCGTTGCGCGGAGAGCCAAGCTTGCGACTTATTAATGACTCTCCCCGCATTGTGTTAACGGCCATTTTTGGCCTTTAAAGCGACTCGTTGTAAGCCATTAAAATTTACGAGTGGTCGAAGTCCGTAAAAGCTCAAATTCGAAGCTCGAGCAGTCGCAGTCGCAGTCGCAGTCTCAGATAAACCATTGAATAATGAAAGCTAAATGGTGGGCACTTAATAGGCAACATAACCTGCAAGAACACACAACTCCACTTCTGGCACTCCCTCAGCTTTTCACGTCGAGGTGCCTCAGCCCCAAATCGGATGGCCAAATTGCACTGGAAATACGAAATGCCAACATGTATGTAGTCGTGGCCGTCAGGACAATTTGTTTGTCTGTCGTATCTTCGGGTGCGTTTTGCAGGCCGTTTGCCCAAATAACTTGGCCGATTTGGGAGGCAGGTTGGCTGTCCGTCTGTCTGTCTTTTTGTCCTTGCAATGCTCTGGTGCATTCTCACGCATTGTTTGCTTCTCGCTTCGTACACACCCATTTTGCGAGTTGAACCGAAGACTAAGTTTTGCATTTTAATAGGATCTGAATGCCATCCATTGCCGTCTGTTTGTTTATGTTTCAGCTTTTGGGCTTGTGTGCACTAGACCAGGTTTATAAGACCCGCATCGGTATTTGCCGTAGTCCTCTAGGCAAAGTCGCCTCCACTGGTAAACCAGAATTGTATTCTATTTGACTAGAATGTGCTATTATTGGCAAATGAAAGATTGAAATCTGAGAGGGGTGTTAGCATAGTCTGCTTAACAACACAACCTCACAGTCATCCCCACATATAACATACATTCGTAGTGCAAACAATTTGAAATATATGGCATTGTTGTTATATGTTATATGTTCTTCTCATGTCTGCTTTGTGAATATTTACACAAATTGCAAATTTGTCCAGAGCTTTTTGTTGTCCCAGAGAAAGTTGCAGTTTTTTAAATTTGTACTACAAGCAAATGAATAAAAGAATAATGTTTTATTTTGTATATTTAATTTAAAGTACTTTGCAAACGCTAAAATAACTGGAGAGAATATGACAAAATCCCACTTAAAAACGATTTATATTTAATTCAAATTATAAATACTTGTTAAAAATACAATTAAAACTCTTTAAAAATTCCATTTCATATGAGTATATTTAATAAGGCCATGTGCCTTGGATGCTTAATTATTTGTATAGGTATAACCTCAATTAAAGTTTCCACTTTGTGTGTATTCCACTGAGGTAACATTAATTGGCATACCTATTAATCCATACCATATTTTCATCGCTGACTGTCCTTGACCCAAACTGATAAATATACATTTAAGAAAGAAGTTTAATTTGTTACTTTAAAGAGTTCAGTGACACTGAAATTTAATATGAATAGACTGGGCAAATAACTGTGTTTATCGCTGCATCTTACGGCTTATGCATTGTCTATTGAGTTAAAGATTAATGACGCTGTCAACTTGCTAACCTCAATGCTCTGCCCTTCCCCCTCTCTCCCTTTATCCATTACGCTTAGTCACGTTTTCGCTTGGCTTCTGCTTTATAATAAGAGTAAAGGCGAGTCATTGTGACTGAGATGTGCCTTGGCCCCTGTTGCCTCTCCCCATTCTGATATACACTCTGCCAAGTATGCAATAAATTTTACATATACATACCTGCATGTGGTTGTTTGTGTGTGTGTGTGAGTGTAAGTGTCAGACCATCACTATCATAAACATTAACGGCTTTTACTTACTCGTAGTTCGTGGCTGGCAGTCAGTTTTCCACTTGACACAAAAGCAAAATGTAGACAAGCTGCTGGATCCATTTTTATGTAGCATACTTTTCAGCGCTTCTGTTGCGATTTTTCAACACAACGAGAGCCAAGCCGAGCAGAGAGACATGTGAAGCACGTCAGACACGCAAAACTTTGACCTACAGCATGGGGCAGAGCACGGGGTAAAGGACAGACAGGGCTCATAATAAAAAGGCGACAAAATGTTGTCGCTCTCGTGCCTTATATGCTGTAAGTTCCGTTGGCACTTTAAAAGCGTCTATTTGTTATTGCTGGAGTTGAACATGAACTACCCAGAAAGGTAGCCTTTGGCGAGAGTAAGTAACTGTATGGCCACATGAAAGCATCTCTCGTAAAGGCAAAGGTACTGTTTGCTTGCCAACTTTTAATGTGGTTTTCTTGGCCATATATTTTGCGGTCAAAAGCCAGCTTGGCCACGACGCGCCCGCTTACTTTAGCATGCCAGGCACGTTCCATTTCATTTAAAAGTTTGGCCGGCAACGAGTAAATATCAAATAAAATTAGCCCAAGAAACGCGTGTGTGAAAGCGTTGGAAAATTGTTTTCAATTTGCGGCAGGTACTCGCCTAACCACCCAAAGCAAACCACAAAATCCCATATACGTGGCAGGGGAGTTTCAATCGCAACTACATTCAGTTTGGGCATCAATGCCAGTCGGTAAGTGCTTCTGAGCATTTTAAGTACATTCTGAAAGCGATTTACGCAAATACAAACGATAACAAAGTTGCAGGAAATGAGAAGATGCAGATACTTGAAGAATGAACAGGCATTTTAAAAACACAGTCTGCAGGGCTCTGAAACTCTCCTAGAACTCCTCACTTAAGGCTAATCAAATACCAATATGCTATAACAGGGTGGACGACCTTCAATTTTCAACGTTCCAGTCAATGTTAGTCTGTATGTTTGCCTATTAATGTTTCTACAGGGTGTCTCAAGCTATGGGTACGCATAGCAATACTTGATATTCAATTAGAAGGTTGAGCTTACTTATATTAATTAATTGATAGAAAGTTATCAAAAATGTATTTAAAAAAATTTGTATTTTGGAAATTTTTATCGTCAAATGATACAATTTTTTTTATTTTAATTTTTTTAAATAAGTTAAGTTAGCTGCTTTTAATTTTTATTATTTCATTTGGATGCCTTAAAAACCTGTAGTTTTTTAACCATTCAATGTTAAATGAAATGTATATGTACGTATAGTTAAATTCAAACGAAATTATTTCATAAAAATATAAGTAAATAAATTAATGATAACTCTTTCTAAGTTAATTTGATTAGATTCTTAATTATCTAAATTTAGTTAAATGATTTGATTAAAGTCGAATTATATTGCATAGCCCTGTAAGATGCGTAAGTGTTGTGTAAATTTTCTTGTTTACATACGCAAGCGTCTACGCACATGCAGATACTGACAGAAACGCACACCCACACACATATTGAGGCAGTGCGTCGTGTCGGCATTCAATAAATATAAAACACATTCATCACTGTCAGCTTACATTCGCTGCGAATACACAAATACTCGTACTTTAATTTAACGCCCCTGGCAAGGCATGGTATTACTGAAAACCCGAAAGAGGTTTAATGTGCATCAAGGACGTGAATCGACAGTGAATGTCTTCACCGTTTGCTCTGCTAAACGAAAACATTCCTGGCCAACTACACGTGCATTCCAGTATTTGTTCTGCCAGCCTTTTAATAGAGCTGTCAAATTTATTAGTGCATCTACATATCGGCAAATATTTGCAAATATCTTATAGTTTTCGTGTTCAAGAAAACTCATTCGACTTAAATACAACTAAAGAATTATTTCCTTCTTTAGATAAATTTACGGAATTTTATTGCAAGATTTGTTTTAATACTATTTATATGTCGCATAAATTTGGAATATTGTCGAATTTAAAATATACTATTTATAAGTACATATTTGGGACACAAATACAAATTATTTGGGCAGCCGCATCGCAATGGCAAACCGACAGATTTGCCAAATTTCAATTTCAAATTTTTGGTTAGCAATTACGCTGTGGCTTTGATGTGGCTTCTGGTTTGTCTTTGAACTTGACTTCGTCCATGTCATGGCATAAATAAGTAAATAACCAGTCGAAAAATGTGTAATATGCTGAAAATTTCAGTTAAAGCATATGTAGTACAACATTTTAAAGACACCAAAAACAGCAGCAATCAGAAAAAAGGGAAATCAGGTAGCTTTTCATGGCTAATTAAACGGAAGCAGTCGGAAAAGCAGAAAGGGGTTCCTTTTCACCTGCCTGGCATTGGCAATGGCAATGGAAAAGTGAGCAGGTGTATTAAGTACAAAGAAATAAAGAGTCTGATGGACAAACTGAGTGACGGGCTGTTGTGCGTGTCGCCTCTCTTCAAAAGTGGGCTTTTGTAAACTGCTTTTATTGAGTGCGGGACGTGGAGGTGACAGAGTGAGAAAGTTGCAGAGTGCGAGAACGTGGTGTTCGATGAGTTTTTAATTAACTTTTGACATTGCTGTTTCCATTGACGGATTGCGGCAAATCGTTGCGAGGCAGAGCATTAATTAGCACTGCTCGGCAAATGCGTTCAGAGGAGGAGGAAAATTAAAAATTTTGCGTGCGCTAGCCCGCACGCACCACATGGCGTATGATTAATGTGAGCATTTTATACATTTTATTAAATAAATTGCAATTTATCATTGGGGCACAGCGATGCGAAAGCAAATCAAATAAATAACACAGCGCTGTGGTGAAAACTTTGACCATTAAATTGCTTTAAACAAACTGAAGCCAATGACGATTCATTCAAGTTCTCATTCCCATCCCATCCCATTCCATTCCATTCCCCACAACAGCAAGAAATGTGGGTCTGTTTGTTGGTATTTGTGTTTATTTGCTGGGCATTTTATTGCAATTGATTTTCGGTGTCAGCTGCACGCTCAGGCAGACAGACTGACAGACAGAGGGATGGAGAGAACAGGACAGATACGAGCTCCGACTCACACTCGACAAGTGTTGCGGCTGCGGCTTAAGTTTGTCGACAAATTGAAAACTTTTTCGTTGGCCGAGAAAAAAAAAGAAAATTTGTAATGGAAAACCACAAAGCCGCCAGCCAAACCCGAGAATTTGGGCCGTCAGCTGCAACAAAACAGATCAACAGAAAAAAAGCCGTAACAAATTCAAATACAAAAAAAAAAACAATCACTATAAACAAACAACAAATGAGCTTGTCTTAATATCACGCGTCTTGACGCACTCAAAGGTGCTTTAAGGTACTTTTAATAAATAAATAAATAAGAAACATGCTGCCACTACAGAACTGGCCGAAAGTAGTTGGCCAACTTTGCATTAATCATATTGGCAGCAGTAAAAAGCAACTAAGCTGCTATCGCCAGGGGCGAGCTATATAAAATATGTAAAGTACAAGTATAAAAGTATCTGTGGATTGCGAGCAAGGTCAGGCACCGCCGGCAGAGCTGCAGCATAGACTGTAGACGGATCGGGGCCTATGTGGAACATGGACCTGGACGTGATGTACCTCCTCCTCCACATGGACGTCGCTGCTGGAAAATGGCGAGGCACCTGTGATCTGACTAAAGCGTGTCTGATAACAGCGTATTAATGAGACGCGCTCTCGCCAGGTATGCCAATAGTATTGCTTGTGGATGTGTCCGCCAAACTCAAAGATCATGGGACGCTCGACGGTCAGTTGATGATCCAGCGACTGCACGCTGAGCATCATCAGGCAGCGATCGCGCTGGCGATAAAAGTTGAAGCGAATGTACTCCAATGGCACCATGCTGATCAGATCGAAGCATTCGATCTCCGGGTCGAGGCCACGATTCGAGAAATCGGGCTCATCGTACTCCTCGCCGCTGTGCTCCTCGTGCTTGTCGAAATTGTCACTGCCAAACAACAGTTTGCTCCCAGTCAATGCGATTTGATACTGACGCAGTCCATGACCGTTGGCATCCACCAGCGTAAATGGACTCTCGATCATTACCGGCTCATAGATCTCCTGGTACTCGGTAAGCAAAACTTTCTGCACCCGAAACATCGCGACATCAAGCGTAATCACAGTGTCAAAGCAGCGACTATGGCTAAAATGTAATTGAAATGTCAATCAAAGTTCGCAGTTCACAGTCTTCAGTCTTGTGTTTTGTCGATTTGTTTGTTCTGAGTCCGGGTTTCGAAATTTGCTTTTACTTCTCACTCTCGCTTGCTACGTTATCGAAACTATCCTGCAAACTCGATTAGGCAAATGCAAATCGCCTTCAGCCATCGCATTGTCAAGCGCATTTTCCTCTGAATTGCAATCCTCAATGACTTAATCAGCATACTGATGTTTCGCTGTGAGAGGAATCAGACTCGTTGTCCAACTTGGATTTAGTCGTAAGCTGCAGAAATATTTTTAAGCTGTGTCGAATTTTTATACTCTTTTTTAACACAAAAATCAAGGACAGGATATAAAAGTTATTTATGAAATTTAACTTTGCAAAAACAGAAAAACACAATTGAAAAATAAAAACTTTAATGAAGTGATCAATACATTTTACTCGTGAACTCCAATCATACCTTTTTTTATTTATAATTATTAATTATAGAGTGAAAAGAAAACAATTATTGACAAGAAAAAAAAAATAATTAAAAAAATATATATTTAAAATACAAACTCTATCGCAGTCTTTGTTGATAGCAATTATTATACCCTATAAGTTTAAGCAAGCATTGATGAAATCATTTTCCTTTGCATGTTCAACATGCCTTGAGTCAGCTCAAACACTTTTAGGTATTCAGATTTATGACATTCTTTTGCCTTCCTTTGCTACTTATGTCCTCTGACCTGCAGTAGGAGACAAATTTGATATTAAAATCCTTTTGCGCTTCTCAAAATGTGGGTAATGTTCACTTCAACTGCTGGAATGAGAAATGCGAATAAATCTGAAGACTTCAGTGGCATCTTTGATGGAAGAATGAGGATAAGACTGACGACTTGAGTGGCATCTTTGTAGCCGCTTTCCTATGCAATTAACTTCAAGAACTTTTCGCTTTTTTGAAGAAGAAGCTTTAAGCTGTCATGTCCTGACATTGTCATGTTGACTCAGTCGGAAGTCAAATTTGCCAAGTTGTTCATTTACTGCGTGTGAATTTGCAATTGATTATGTTTATCTGCAATGCAGTGACAATACATTCATAGCTACTTATTCGTAGTTTTAGAATTAATTAAAGTCGTTTTCGTTGGCAATTATGATACTCGCACAGCGTGCAATTATCTGCGGTGACAGAGCTGTGCTTGAGCCATGAACATCATGCCACAATGTAGCATGGCTATTAACTTTGCCAAATTGCTTAGGTTGCTACACGTGGCCCAATGCGGTAATTACGCTTCAATTATATTTCGCTTATTAGACGAGCAGGCGAAGGGACGCGGGGTCAGGATGAGATGCTTCTGATTTGTATTTGTATCTCTTGATTTGAAGTGCTTTGTGAAACTGTTTGCACATCTAATTTAAGTGCAAGCAAACCCACATGAAATTGCCTTTGCCTTGGAAACGCCCACAAATGCATTATTGGCCCACCACACAGCACCTCTCTCTCTCTTTTCCCTACCTCCTTTTTATGTCTCTCTCTCTTCCCCTCTCTCTTGCTCCGTCTTTCTCTGTATGCCTTTATCATTATACTTGCTGTAGACGTCAATTGTGCTTAAACGTAAACTGAGTGCAGCAATTAGGTAAAAGTAGCTCAAACAACAACAATACAAATGTCTGCCTGTCATGTATGTGTATGTGTATGTGTGTGCTTTATTGCCGCTTTGCGCTTTTCATTACCAACATTTCAGGTTTTATTGTTGAATGCGATGCTACATAAAGCAGGGAATCAGCCGTTGCTCATATCCTCAAACTAACACATATACAGATACAAGATATATAAATATATGTAAGCTACAAATACAATCGCACATACTGTTTTGATGTCCATAGTTACGTTGGCATCTCCTATTCATACAATCCCCCCATCCTGCATGCTTTTTGCTTTGTGGTTCTCTTTGTTGCACACTTCAAACGGGGTTTTGTACACCCTGTACTTATAAATTATTTTTTTGGATTACCCAAACAGGATGACAAACCAAAACTTTAAAATTATGTACCGTATGTACAGGGTGGCCCCCGAAAAAGTTACATTTTAAAATGGCTATAAAAAAAAAACGGGTGGATATTTTCAAATATTTGTTTTTATTGAATAGCTCCAAGATTGCGGTTTATTTGTAGAAGACCACTTCATTCATGAGGCTGCCCCTGGAGGCCTTGCAGTAGACCATCCGATCGACCCAATTTTTAAGCACATTTTCGATAGTATGGTCCTCAATGGACTCAATGGCGACTTCAATCTCGTGCTTTAGGTCGTCAATCGTCTCTGGATGGTTGGCATAGCACTTATCCTTGACGGCACCCCACAAAAAATAGTCCAAAGGAGTCAAATCGCAGCTGCTAGGCGGCCAGTTGACATCGCCTTTTCGGCTGATTATTCGATTTTCGAACGTACCTTATCGACACCTGACCACATACCGCACCAAACAGTCACTCGTTGTGGATGCATTGGCTTCTTCAAGACGACGTGTTGGTTTTCGGAGCCCCGAGTGTGACAATTCTGCTTATTGACGTAACCACCGAGGTGGAAATGAGCTTAATCTGAAATCGACCCACCACTTTGGAAGTAAGTTTTCAGTATATCCCAATTTTCTTCGAGCGTAAACTTAACCATTTCGTAAACCGCAAGTCTTTTACTAAATCACTGCGAACGGCAGTCCGCGCTAGTGACGAAAGCAGCACGAAGGGTGCGAAAGGCGACTAGCATATATACACAGAAAGAATGGAAAATTTGCTATGACTGTCCGATCAGGTCGAATTATATACTGATCGAAAGGTATCAATTTAACTTACAATTGTGCATACTAAGACTTTTGGAAACTCACCTGGTTCGTGAGATAAACAGGTGTAAGTGGAAAGGAACAAACTAAATTATTTGAGCAAATGGGACCATTGGAGCCTTTTTGATTTTTTTTTACTATTCTAATCAAAAATACGCGTCGAATGACACCTCGATCATCGAAATCCGATTACTGGTTCAAAAAATAATTAATTTTGAAATGTTTAGTCGCCTTCTGAAAATGAGATGAAAAGTCAGTCTGTTTGTTTGTTTGTTTGGATCAAATTGTTGATTTAGCTTAAATAATTGAATGAGGACTTGTTCCTTTTCAAAATCTAGAAACGTTTGTTTTACGACTTTTTCGAAAAATCGCTAGTTTAGCGGGAAACCGCTAAAAAACGCTGAAATTGACCCCATAGCATCCAAACGATAGAAGCTACAGATGCGATCTATATATCGTTGCAAAGGTATTTTGAAGGGCTCTTAGGCATACCTTCAACGTTTTTTTTTTTATTTAAAAAGGTAAACAGCTACAGGTGAAATAAGGTATTTTTAAAATATTCTAAAAATATCGTATATGTTATAGGCAATTTTATTCCGCGTTTTATGACATATAACACACATCTACTATACCTTTTACCTTTACACAACTGCATGTAAATATGCAGTATGTACACTGCTTGCAGCGTAATGCGGAAATTACCTGTTAACTGAATATACATTTTACTTAGAATGGGAATAGGACAGCAGCAGCAAAGTGTCATAGCTGCCAGATTTGAAGAGTGCTGATAGCTTTTGCGCTGGGCATGTGTGTTTGTAAAGGGGACCAGTGTTGCCAGACAGTTTGTTTTAGCTGTACAAACAATAAACAAAGTTGACAAAGCTATACTGTCAAAAATATTGATATTTCAAAATTTCTGATGTCTTATCAAAAATTTCTGATATCCCATAAAGAAACCTCTTAGCGAGGTAAAAGTCTAGTGACGAAAACATTTTCATGCCCCAAAATTTCTGATATCCAATTTTGTGACGAATAATATTAAGTTTTACACATAAATTATTTTAAACAAAATTTTTGCATTCGGCACTGCGCAAAACAGTGAGTTTTATTTGGTATGAAGAATTGAGACATTTTAGCGCAATGTGCCGAGTGCCAAAATTTTGTTTTAAATAATTTATGTGTAAAACTTAATATTATTCGTCACAAAATTGGATATCAGAAATTTTGGGGCATGAAAATGTTTTCGTCACTTGACTTTTACCTCGCTTAGAGGTTTCTTTATGGTATTTGACATACTGGCAATGTCATTCGAAGTGTCAGTGTCGAAATAATAGGTAGTTCAAAAAGCAACCGCTAGATGGGCCACCGTTTATGTACATATATTAGAGTGTATCGACTTTTTAGACCCCGTACTTTAAAAAAGTAAAGGGGTCTATTAACTTTGTCACAAAAAAAAATGTGCGTAACAGGCAGAAGGAGGCGTGGCAGACCCCATAAAGTATATATATTCTTAATCAGCATCAACAGCCGAGTCGATATAGCCATGTCCGTCTGTCCGTCTGTAAGAGCGCCTAGATCTCAGAGACTATAAGAGCTAGAGACTCCAAACTTGGTTTGTAGGTTCGTCTACATTAAGAGCAGATTGAGTTTGTTTTAGATTTTGGATCGGACCACTATATCATATAGCTCCCATAGGAGCAATCAGTTGAAAATCAAGTCTTAGTATGGAAAACTTTTTTGCTGTTTGAGATATTTCAACCAAACTGACAGAATGATGCATAAAAGATGGTCCCATACATACTGACCAAATTTGATTGAAATCGGATTACTATATCATATAGCTGCCATTGGAACAATCAGTCGAAAATCAAGTCTTAGTATGAAAATATTTTTTGTTGTTTGAGATAACTAAATTAAACTGACAGAATATGCATATGGGATGGACCCATACATACTGACCAAATTTGGTTGGAATCGAACTACTATATCATATAGCTCCCATAGTAACAATCAGTTGAAAATCAATCTTAGTATGGAAAACTGTTTTGCTGTTTGAGATATTTCAACCAAACTGACAGAATATGTATAAAAGATGGTCCCATACATACTGACCAAATTTGATTGAAATCGGATTACTATATAATATAGCTGCCATAGGAACAATCAGTCGAAAATCAAGTCTTAGTATGAAAATCTTTTTTGTTGTTTGAGATAACTAAATTAAACTGACAGAATATGCATATGGGATGGACCCATACATACTGACCAAATTTGGTTGGAATCGAACTACTATATCATATAGATTCCATCACGATCCCGACATACTCATGCTAAATGAAACAAAATTGAACTTCAAGCACGCCCTTAAGTTTAAGGGATATAACTTTGTAAGAAAAGATAGAAAAGGTGAAACCAGAGGAGGTGGGGTCGGCATTTTGTTAAAAAGTAATATAAAATACCTGAGGCATTCAAATCTCAAAATCGATTCCTTGTTACATCTAGAAACCTGCATCGTAAAGCTACAATTGCACTCCAACTGTTGCCTGTTCGTCATATCTGCTTATTATCCGTCTGGTAACAATAACGATACATTTTACGAGGACTTAAACAATGTCTTTGAAGAGCTCGATCTACAAAATCCAAATCATTTTTACATCTTAGCCGGTGACCTCAATAGCAAACACCCTTTATGGGGTAATGCTTCAAGTAATCCCAAAGGCAATTCCCTAAATAGATGGTTAGCCGATAACGATTTAAGATTTAGATGCAAGCTTCTAGCCTCAATCGATCCGTCCTACGAAAATGGTAACTCCTTTTTAGACATCTGCTTAATTGATTTCCGGTTGGACGTGCATACTGTCACTAATTCAGTAAACTGCTTAAAATGTCTAAACTACGATAGTGATCATTCAGCAATCCAGTTATCCGTTTCCTTGCAAAATACCTCTCACTTTTTGGGTATTTTTGGAAATAATTCCTGCCCGCTTAACTCGTTTATCTACTCAAAAACCAACTGGAAAAAATTTCAAAACTTCTGCGACAGATCCTTTCAAAATGCGCGTCCGATCCCAAACGATAGAAATTTAAGTAACACCGAAATAGACCAACATCTTTTGGAACTAAATGATATTATAGACAAAGCAATAAATAAAACGGTTCCCAAATCAACTACTGAACCAATAAACAGTATTTTAACCAAATGTCCGAATATTCAAACTCTTCTATCCGAAAAAACCAGAGTCCTTTCACTTATCAAAAGACATAACCGATTAGAAAAGATCCTTCCACTGAGTGTTTTAAATTTAGCAAAAACCAAATTAAAATTATTAAAATCAATGATTAAAATCAATATTAAAAACCAGTTAAACGAACGTCTCAAAGACGAACTTCTCAAACTTCGACCCAATAATCCCTCTAAATTTGCAATAGTGAGAAAACGCTTTTTAGCAAAAGATCGGAGCTCTCTGGATCACATCAAAGTTCCATTCACCGATGAAGACAAAATCAGAAGAGCAGGGGTGAATCCAAACCACCTCGAAAAAGATCTCCTTACAAACAGTTTTGTCATAAGAGAAGAAAACTCAATCACTGAAATATTGGGCGCTCATTTCCAATCAGTTCATTCTGGTAAGCAGAATTTACCAGATAACCCGACACATAGAGAGGTTGAACTTTGCTTCAGTCAGTTTTTAGAACTAAAAACTAGATCAGAAAGCTTTAATTTCAATAAAATTATATTTAACTCTTCTAAACCGGCAAATGGTTTGACTAGCAACCAAACCGAAAACTATTTCATAACCATGGATGAGCTTAAGGACATATTCTATAAGTTGAGTAGTAAGGTTTCTTCGGGAGTAGATCGAATTCCGAATATAGTCCTAAAACACTTACCAAGAAGCACTATTTCACAATATTGCACGCTATTTAATAATATGTTAAATAATTCATATTTTCCTTCTCAATGGAAAATAGCTAAATTAGTAGTCATACCTAAAAAAGACAAAATAAGAAACAGCATTAACAACCTTCGGCCAATTAGTATGCTACCAAACATAAGCAAAATTTTTGAGGTGGTCATAAATAAAAACATAATCAAAACAATAGATTCCCAGAATCTCAACAACCCCAAGCAATTCGGCTTTAAGTATGGCCACTCCACGGTACATGCAATTAATCTATTGATCTCAGAGATATACTGGAATTGGCAAAAAAAATTCGTTACGGGTGCCTGCTTTATTGATCTGGAGAAGGCATTTGACCAAGTGTGGAACCAAGGCTTGATTGTAAAATTAATTTAATATCAGTTTCCCTTTAACTTACTTCTGCTAATTTACAACATGATAAGTTCCAAAAAATTTTTCGTAAATTTTAACTCCACCACAAGTAGAGAATTCCCAGTCGAGAATGGTCTCCAACAGGGCACAGTTAACGCGCCTATCCTTTTCACACTATATATTAACGATCTGCTTTCTCAAAATGACAACATCATTGCCTTTGCTGATGATATTGTCATATACCATTCAAATGACAATATTGGAGAAATAAACCACAATCTTCAACTAATGTTTAACTCGATTGAAAAGTATTCTACAGACTGGCATCTTAAGATCAATGTAAACAAATGCGAGAGTATACTTTTTCGTCCTCTGGTTGTCAGGTGCAATAGTAATGTTCGAAAAAATTGGAGACAATTCCAGATAATATCGCGATCTACAAATAACAGTATACCATTACTAGACACCGTTAAGTATTTAGGCATACACTTAGATAGATTCCTGTACTTTGATACACACATCAATCAACAAATTGCCAAAGCATACTATATAAGTCTTTTTATGCATATAGAAAAATGTTTAGCAATAAACACATACAAAGTAGAGTTAAAATTATTATGTACCAATCTCTTATAAGACCGATTCTCTTATACGGAAGTGTAATTTGGTTCAATATTTCTCCTTCTTATATGGAACGGTTAAGGATGTACGAAAGAAAAATTTTACGAGCTTGTCTACACATGTTTAGATCTCCTACAAGTAATTATTTGAAGTACTATTCAAATCTAGAATTATATAACGCTGCAAAGATTATACGCATTGATAATCAAATAATTAACTTGACGAGGCTTCATATACTAAGGTGCCTTAATACTCCAGATAACCCGTTAATAAATACACCTTTCTATGAAAGCGACCTTTATTTTGAAAACTGCCTATACTCTGGTTACACGCCCCCAACCATATTTCTGTACTTAGATAAGAAGGGATACATTCAGTGCAACAATGGATGTCCAATTTTGTATCATATTTATAGGAGAGCAAATAAAAAGCAAATTGAAACAAATATACTCACTAGCCAGAACAAAAGATTCGATATGTCTATGTCTTGCAAAGGTAAAGAAAAATTTAAATCTGTTAAAAAGATTTGCTGGTGGATTACAAGCTGATCCAACCCATTTTCTCTCTGTTTCTACATTTTTTTAGTTTATAAGTCTTTTTCTTTTAGTTTATAATTATTGAAGCGATGTTTTTAATATCTTTTTCATCGCATCCTACCTAAGTCTAATACTCACAAATATAGTTATTGTTAAATATATAATTCTTAAAAGGAACACTTGAATATGTATACAAATAGTTTAATGAGAGCTCGATTAGAGACAACTTAAAAAGAAAAAAAAATTGTCACTTTTTATTATTTAAGTAAATCTTGTTAAATATTCTTATAAATAATAATAATAAAAAAAAAAAAAAAATCATATAGATTCCATGGGAACAATCAGTTGAAAATCAAGTCTTAGTATGGAAAACTTTTTTACTGTTTGAGATATTTCAACCAAACTAACAGAATATGTATAAAAGATGGTCCCATACATACTGACCAAATTTGATTGAAATCGGATTACTATATCATATAGCTGCCATAGGAACGATCAGTCCAAATTAAGTCTTAGTAAGAAAATCTTTTTGTTGTTTGAGATATCTTTATAATAAGTACGGGGTCTCCGACAGTCGAGTACCGCTCGACTGTAGCACCGCCGACTAGTTTTCCCAAAAAATGGTAGCCCATATCCATCATCTACGGTCAATTCTTAATTAAAAATTCCATAGGATCAAATGATCAATTGGCCTTAAAACAAATTTCCGTCCTTGAATATAAGATTTTTCGGTCAAGATAGATAAAAAAAATTTGTGGTCCTAACAAGAGTATTCATACCAACCCTGTCTGAATTGGTCCAAAAACACTAAGACATGCAAATATAAAATTAAAAAAAAAAAAAATTTTAACTCAAAAAGCACGGACCTGGAATTAATTTAAGCACTATGGTTTCTTGGTGAAAACATCTTAGAATTGACCGTAGACTACGAATATGGGTTACAATATTTAAATTTGTATGGGCCCATACGTTATTGTACACTACAGATAATTGTATCACAGATTGTACTTTGTAGATTGATAACAGCTATTTATTATCAACTTTAAAATTTGTGGAGGCTCGCCAAATGTGATAAACATTTTGTTTTGGTGTTTTTTCGGGCTTTGGCTAAGATCTTTTTAAGACACATGCTTCCACAGAAACGATTATTTTCAGCAAAAATTAAATAATAATCAATCAGTGCACACAAATTTTTAATTTACTCATTCAAATTAAATAGTAAATCTCCATTAAAAAAATGAAGAAAATATAATGAAATAATACAAACAAGACAAATGTATTAAATTAACCCAAGGCCGAATTGGGTTCAGGGGCTCTATAAACCAACTCTACCAAACATATGTCTTATCTACAAAATTTGGAGGCTTGCACTTCTGTTATGTATGTATGTAATGTAATGTAATGTAATCGTTATAAAAGCCACAATTACATAACCTTTTACAGAATGTCTATTGAGTGTGGAGTTTAAAGTGCATTAAAGTGCTGCTCTACTATAGGTATGTAAATTATTAGGCTTATGCTCTAGAATTTTTAACATTGCGCATAAAAGTAAAGCACGCAATTTTAAAATATTGTCTTTGATGTGATTCTCAATAAAATGTGGCTTTCACTCTGTTGAGCTCAATTACTCCAATTATAATCCAATCATTGCAAAATTGAACGGTCCATTTAATTAATAAATAATATGTAAGTTTCAGCAAATTATATTGAATTGCATTTGATTGGAAGTCATTTCCCTTGCGAGTCATTATTTCAGTTTGACATTTGAAATTTTGTAATATGCCAATAATCTATTATTTTAATTAGAAATTCAATTCCCTGTACCTTTTATCAGCCTACTCGATTACTCGAGGGCACTTCTGCGTCCTGTGCACTAATGCCACTCACGTGTTCACGTTTGTCAAATGGATTCAGCTGAAGGCGCAATGCATTTGATGTTGAGGCTTAAAAGCAAAGCTGTCCCACTCTGTCACGCTTCTTTATTTTCTCCTGTTCACAGATATTGCACGCTCAATTGAGTCAGTCGAGGCAAACATCGCAATCCGCATCCCAGCAGATTTTTGGATAAAAGACGAAACTCTGCTCGGCATGTAGATGTCCTATTAAGTGGGAATCAGCCACCATAAGTGCCATAACGTGGCACGTCACTGTACACGGCTCTAAAACACAGTTGTCGACGAGAACCTTATTCTTTATTTAATGCCTTACTAGTCAGAGGGGTATGCTGAGCTATTCGGAAAAGAAATTACCCTCTAAACATATTTGATATTTTTAGCATCTGTGTAAATAAAAATGTTCTCTTTTCAAAATGTACATACTTCTCTTCTCTACTTTCAGACTTTGTTGTTTTGTGTACTACTACCTATATAGGTTATAAGTCAGACTCACCCAAATGCTGCATACTAAGTTCTTTATGTTTTTGAATTTTGCTTGAAAAGGAGAAGGAAACTATTTACACTTTATCCGGATCGCACACTCGGCAAGCTTATACTCAATTTTTGCATTTGGCGCTTATCACACATCCGCATCGTAGCCAAATGGCAACCGACACATTTGCACAATTGCTGGTAACTGACACGTCAGCCAACCAGTCAGCAGTCAAAGCCAGTAAGTCCTGGCATAGGTATGGCCAATCTGGAAGTTAGCCGGGAAGAAAAAAGACTGTGGGTACAAGAAACGCACTTTGAGCTGCCATCAATGTCTGTATTTAAATGCTTGTATGTGTCAGAAGACGTGTGTGTAGGTGTGTGTGCAAGTCAGGTGTAGGAATACAATCTTTGCACTTGAGGCAGATTTATTTAATACACATTTGTATGTAAATTCTGGTAACTTTCTAATGCAATTCGCTTGCAAGCTCAAATGCAGTTGTGCGAGTCTATTTTTCTCACTTTACCTCTATTTTCATTTTTGTTGAATTTATATTACTTTCGTTTTGATACTTGCTGGACTCTTCATTCAAACATATGCTGCACTCTATATCCAGAGGTAAAGTTCGCACAATATGTGAGTTCCATCTGCACATTGAATGTAGTTTCCAGCACGATGAATGTATATTTTATTTGCCATTTTAGAACATATGAAATTTCCTCTGATGTTCTCTGACATACACTCCCTTGTCATTTTACTCTTGGCTGTTAGTTTGATATGCATATGGAGAAAGCATTTGAGTTACGGCTGTGCAAACAGAGCTGCAGATTAGTTTTTATCTGGGTAAAATATTTACAAAGCTATCCGTCTTCAATCCCCCTCAACCAATTAAAAAGTACATTTTCCGAGAGTGAAAAAACTTAAAGTCAGCTTAAAGTCACAAGGGCACAAGTGTGCGTAATTCGAGTCTTTATTGAGTACTTTAAGTGTAGGCGGAGGTGCGAGTACAAAGGAACTGGGAAGATGGGAAAGAGGAGAAAATTGAGTGCCTATCGCCCAGCTGCTGATTGTTTCTCATTTTCTATACCCTTACAGCATGATTGAGCTGTGTATGAATATGCATAAGACTTCAGATATCGATCGATTCTATTCGTTCAGCTTCATATCACGACACACACAATGCAGGAGTTACCATAGTCATGAGCTCAGGCAAGAGTGTGCAGGCTTCGTATTGAAGTTGAATGGCCTCTATTAACAGGTTTCTTTTGCTTTGGGCAATATAAAAGTGAAAAGGCAGCAAAGTGGCAACACATTCCTCTAGGTACTCGTATCGAAGTAAGTGACTTGGTCTGTTGATTTCCTCCCTTTTTTTCTGCTTGAGTTTGATTTTGTGAGAGACAGCTGCTGTTAATAAGGTGTTGAGCAATTTAATTTTATTGCACTTATTTTTGCCATCTGAACACGCATACACCCACACACACAGATATACACACACATTCAAATAAAGAGAAATAGACACAGATTCCTAGCTATTTACCAACACATTCACAGACCAGCCTTTTTTAGTGCCTCCTTTAATTTTAATTGGCTTTACGCCCAACGCACGTGAGCTGAAATTGTTGTTTTTCTTCTTTGTTGTTGTTGCTCTTTCAATTGTTGTTTTTGCTGTCGACATGTTCCTCTATCACATTATAATGTAATTGTGCACTGAATATGTATGTGCATGTGTCTGTGTGTTTCCTTGTGTTCTTTCGGCCCTTTATTGTTTTGCACATAACTTTTGTTGGTCTGGCTCGGATAATTGTGCGATGCGGGGGTTGTGGAGGGGGAGGGGGCTGTGTTTCTGCTTTTTGTATTCGGCTTTTGCAATTTTTGGCCTGCAAGTCGTTAACATGTTTTTATTTAATGCCATTTTGATGTGGCGCAAAGAAATTGCCAGTGGCATTTATTGCCGTAATTAAGTGATGAAAAATGTTTCAAATTCATTCAGAGTCAGCCCAAGTCATAGCCCAATTCTCGGCACCCGAAATTCACATTTAGACGCACCACTTCCCCATTGCCATCAGAGGTCATCAGCATTGACATGGTTATAAATTCAGAGTCATTGCCAATGGAGTGAACAATTCGTATATCTTTCCTTTAAGTGCCTCAGTCTGTGCTCTGGCATGCTTGGCCAAGCTAACGAATTCCGCTAACAGATTTATGGCCAGCACCAAAATTAAGCTTTGACTTTTGTACCAATTGCAACAGGCGCTTAATTAAATGTTTATTGCTAGATGTTGGTAGCTTAAACTGATCCAATTCAAACAAAAAATAAAAACTACATATTAAAAACAGCACAAACTGAATTTCGTAAGATTGCAATCAATTTGATTTTATGTTCATGTTTTCACTTTTTTTTTAAAGAATTTTTGTTCTTGTTGTTTTTAATTTAAACACAAATTCATAACGCAAAGTGAATAAAGTCCACACAATTTGCGGAAATGATATTAGAGCAGGTTACAGAAAATCACTTCCGAAAGTGGAAGCCGGAACAGGCCTGATAGTTTTACAGGATTCAAAAGCATTTTCCGTTGGCAAGTATACATAATTCGCTGACATATTAAGCCCATTTTTTTCACATTCGAATACTCTGTATGTATAAAAATGGGCAAACGGATATGATAAACAGAGTGAGCATTTATGTAACAAAAGACTTCACCCATATGAGTGTATTTTAAACTATTAAAATAATTTGATTGTATTCAAATTTTAAAATATATATTTAACTTCCACAATAACATTTGCCTGTGTAGTATTTTTTGCAGGATATAAACTAGTCGACCACTCCGAAATTGTTATTTTTTTTGTGCCCGGCATTTGTTTATAAAAGTTTCCGCGCATGCTTTTATAACTTTTAAAACCATCACAAGCAAAAAAATGTTAAAATGCTTGTTTGTTCAGCGAAACACAATAGAAGAGCTATTATAATATATTATGCAAGCTATGTGAAGTTATTCAATGAACAATTGTCACATGTTTAATGAAAAATAGTCTGCTAAATACTTCGTCATTACTACTATGAATTCTAATTGTACGTGACAGTTTTCCGCCAAATTTACGCTTCATATTATATTCAGCTGATTGAGATATGTTATACCGAATTGTTTTAAAATGTAGATACTCGAACTATCAAGTGCCATTGAAACATATATTATATCATGCTCATATGAGCTACGTCAATGGGAAGTCTGATTCGGTTCTGAGTGCATTTTCATAATATTCAAAAACATTTTCATAATTAATAAAGCCTTTATATAAGAGAATGACAAATATACATACATATAAGAATCAAATTTTTAGGTGGGTTAAAATTTCTTCGATTGACTAATATATGAAAACTGGGACTTTATGTTTCGCACGTTACGTTTTTGCCCAAACAAATAATTGTCGTACAAAAATAAGCTTTTCATCATATAATAATCCGATTATAAAACTAGTCGACGGTGCTACAGTCGAGCATACTCGACTATCGGAGACCCCGTACTTACTACGGAAAAGCAAACACTGCTTAAAATAAAATAATATAAATCGCGACAAATATTAATATATACACTACTGGCCAAATTAATAAGTACACTCTTTTTTTACTATAACAGCTATTGTAAGTCATGTCTTCAAATTTTAAAAATATGTTTGGAAAGGTCATTTAAATTCCGTTTGAATGATGCACAACTTTCCTTAACCCATTAAGTACCCATTGAAATATTCGAATTTTAAAAAAAATAAACTTTCAAAACTTTTTTCCTCGATTTTTTAAAATAAAGGTTGGGATGCAAAAACATTCTTCAAACAATTTTAGGAGTGAATGCATAAAAAAAATTTTCAAAAATCTTTTCACTTATATTTTTTATAATTTTTTGAAAATTGCTTAAAAGGCACTTTTTCGTCATTTTGATACAATATATTTATATACATATGTATACATATGTATGTGGCTAATTAGACTATTTATTTTTTAAATTATGTTCCAGCACAGTAACAATTTGGTGTTTTATTTTCTCATTTTGTATCCAAAATATATAATTATTTGGACATTTTGACGAATCCATTGCGATCGCTAATTGGTATAGTGCACTCCATTAAAATCGAATCAAGTTTACAATATAAATAGAAATGACAAAATATAAATTACCCCAGTTGAAATCATGGCGTTCAAATTATTGGTAATCGTGAATATTTGGCTCGTCTGGCAAGTGGTACAGTGAAAATATCAAACTAAGTATTATATGCTCGAATGACATCAAAGGATTTCTTTGACAGAATTGTGATCCTCCCACTGTTTACAAGTTTACAAATGTGAAATGTGATGCTAATGTGAAATACAATTTTAACTTTACATGCTCGATTAAAGCTGTCAATTGGAATAAAGCAACGGTTTTTTTAGATTTTTATGTTCATCGACCATTACGCAATATATCTGTAAGTTATTTAATTATTACTCTTTTATTTATTACTTTTATATTTTAAATAAACGCAGATCCATGTGAAGCTTTTCAAAAGGGATTACTCCAATCAATATCAACCCTTTCTTATAGATGTTCACTTTAATTTGTGCGATGTGATTTTGAAGCGAAAATCAATCATCTATGGCAGCATTATATGGAAAACTATGAAGCGCTTTACGAACCTCAATCATTCGTGTCCTCTTCAGGGTCATATATACTCACGAGACATGTATTTGGATGAAAGTTACATACCCATTATGCCCTTGGGTTTTTATCAATTATATTTCAATTATTCGGAAGGTGTTGATAAGCAATTTGAACACCTGGCAACTGTCAAATTAAATTTACAAGCGATGAAAGAGTATAAACCAAAAAAAAAGAATGTGCAAAATAATAAGAATACATACTTTATTAATTGATTATAATTGTGTTGCTTGAAAACTTGCTCAAGTGTGTATATAAATGTGTATAAAATAAATATTAATAAGCAACATTATTTGAATGCAACAAATTAAAATAGCATTAAACATTACATTTTTATTTTATAATTATAAAAAAAGTAATGTCATCATTAGCTCGTATATTTTGCTCTTTATTTATGATTCTAATTAATTTTAAATCAACCATTTGCAGTGCATGTGACATTTGCAATTATGTGTTTAAATAATATTAATAAATATGTTGATTGTTCATCTAGCTGAATTGGTCAGGCATAAAGTCAACAGTTGAGTTCAGTTCAAATTAGTCGACGGTGCTACAGTCGAGCATACTCGACTGTCGCAGACCCCGTACAAGAGCAAACACTTTAATGCAATAAAATAATATAAATCGGCTACAGTCGAGTGTGCGATCAAAACGTAAAAAACGTAGAATATTCCCAATCTATGAATTCGGTTGAGAAAAAAAAAAAAAATGCATACTAAATCTATATATATATCTATATCTATATTTTCGTTCAATCGTTCCTATGGCACCTATATGATATAGTGGTCCGATGTTAACTAAATTTGATCAGGATGTATAGTACCATGCCATATGCATATTCTGTCAGTTTAGTTTAGATATCTCAAACAACAAAAAGATTTTCATACTGACTTGATTTTCGACAGATCGTTTCTATAGCAGTTATATGATATAGTCGTCTGATTTCAATCAAATTTGGTCAGTATGTATTGGACCATCTTATATGCATATTTTGTCAGTTTGGTTCAAATATCTCAAACAGAAAAAAAGTTGTCCATACTAAGACTTGATTTTCAACTGATTGTTCCTATGGGAGCTACATGATATAGTGGTCCGATCCAAAATCTAAAACAAACTCAATCTGCGTGCAATATAGACGAGTTGTTCATACTAAATCTTAATAGCTAAATACAGAAAAACACATTTTTTTAACGTACGAGTTAAACATTCAAGATTTCTGGCATATAGCCAGCATTTTTCAGCTAATGCACCCCGAAAAATTATTTTTGGTGTCTATGGAATTAGATATACTCTTATTTATACATATGTACATCAACACTCTTAGTCGACACAAAATAAAATAATTTTTTTTTAATCGAAATTCCAATAGATAATTTCTGTTTTATAGCTGGATTTCTTTCCCATTAATTTCCCATTAAGGTTTGCGTGACAATATTTGAAATGAATGAAATATTTGCTTAAACATATGTATGTATGTGAAAACAGATGTGAATGATATGAATTATTTTAATTAAATCCGATTCAAAAGCATTGCAATCGACAATGACTGCAGATACATGCTGAGCTCTCACAGCCATTGTCTGTCTGTCTGTCTGATGGAACTAAATGTTTTATTAAGATTGTCACGCACCGAAATAAAAAATGAAAGAATGGAATTGTTGAGTGTGTTAAGCTTTAATGTAAATTGAAAAAACAATGTTAATGTCAGCAGGCAGCTTTAAATTAATTTAACTGGAAATTCGTTCGCTCGGGTAAGATGCTTAAAAATCAATACACGCACTTCCTGCTGGAGTCCCTAATTCACTTGATAGCACTTAGGCAACCTTTGCTCTATTCTATGACATGTGTGCTCGTGAGTGTGGCTTTGTGTGTTTTTGTGTTTGTGAGGGCTCTTTAACAAAAACTGTCAGCCGGCTGGGAGTTTAATTTGAAAGGCAAACAACAAATATCAGATGAAGCGGCCCAGCAAACATCGACAGGAAAATGCTGTAAAAACATTTAAATTAATGTCTCCTTCAGAGCCATTGACATTGTGCGTGCACGTGTGTGTTGGTTGAAGAGACATTCTCAGAATGTGCCCATAAATGGCAAAGGGTCACACAAAACACAGCAACATACATACATACGAGGATAGGCGCACAGCATGTCCATAAAGATAAAGACCATAACGTGGCCATAAAGCGAAAGAGTCTTCAAGTGTGTGTTTTCAACTTTCACTTGCTACTGTTGCTGTTGCTGATAGCCATACTTACCGGAAATGGGCGACGACCTAACTGAAAACAATATTAGAAGCTGTACGCAACAATACACTGTGCGTATACCTAATATTGTTGTCAATGCTTTAACAATGCCGCTCGATGTTTGTTAGCTTGAGTTGGCCACCCAGTTGTCCAGTTGCACAGTCTGTTTAATTTACACATTTATAATGAACCTTTATTCATAATATATCGTCAAATAACAATTTTCGATTTTCATCTCTCGTACATTTAATGCATCTCAAAATGAGTCACATGTAACTATAATATTTAGTTCTTAACTAAATGCGGGCAACAATATCAGTTAGAGATGACTGCGTGTCGATGATTGAATAAAATCATATGACAAGAAATACATAAATACTTGAAGAAAAACAAATTTTTATCAAATTAAGAAATAATTGAGTGCAATTTTATAAATAACATTTTGAATCTTAAAATAATTTATTCCCTATGTATTTACATAATAGAAATTTACTCAACACGTTTCCATCTCTAGGTTCAAATTGAAATTTTGCTGTAAACAATTTGGTTTTATGTTTATTTATGCTATTTGTTCAAGTATTTGTTTTAAACCTATTTTTCATTTTGTGTTTTTACGGTCAATTAGTAAGTATCGATTGTTGTAGCTACATTTAACTAAGCTCTGAAGTGCGAGCGCTTTTGTTGCTTATGTACTAGAAATGTTTTTATTAAATACATGATTTGTAATTAAATTTTTATTTTGGCAGAGATATGTTTATTTTACAGTTAAGAACTAGAAGTAATACTTAGATGCTATCAATTAATTAATTAAATATTTATCTATACAAGTGAATGCGTGTGCTCAAGTATATACTTAATATTATTTTCAATAGCGGCACTTAATTCGGCAAACTTAAACATACAATAGATAATTAATTAATTACATGAATACTTTCTTCCTATTGTTGACTTTGTTGCTACACTTTAAGTAGCTGGTGGCTTCCATAATATTCCTTTCTACCTTTCTCTCTCACTCGCTCTCGTTGTCTCATTCTAGCTGCTAAAACACATGAATTACAGCAAAATGGCGACGTTGCTGTGTTTACTTGTGTGTGGTTCACACATGTATGTGTGTGTGAGTGTGTGTTTATATTTGTGTTTGCCAAGTGCAAAATATTCACAACATGGGGCTCATTATAGTTGCAAATGATTTGCGCCTCTTTTTGGCTTTTGATTTAGCAATGTAAATCACAAATCACAAATCACAATTCGCCGCTCGACTTTTGTGCATTTTCGCTGTAATCAGGGGTTTTAGTCGCCTCATTGAACTAATTGTTGTTGTTTAAGCCATACATTATTTTCAATTATTTGTTGGATCATTATCAACCTATACAGAAACCTCCTTCGTGTACTTGGAGCGATCATTCAGATCGAGCACCAGTTTGTCGGGTCTCTTGGGCTTTCCCGCCCCGCTGCCGCTCGTCGTCTTGTCCGTCTGGCTAGTGGAGTTGTTCGATGTGTTGGACACGTTGCCCAGGGACAGCGCAGTCTCTGTGGCACCGGCAACGGCAGCGGCAGCTTGAGCGGCAACTGCCTCACTGTCGCTGTCGTCTTCTGGCGGCCTAATGGTGCTCGTATATAGCGCTATATCGTCTGTGGAGCGCACCACCTTGGCTGCATCGACGTTGACGTCGTCGTCGATCGAGGTGCGATCGAGGAGTTCGCTGCTCCTCGCCTGGCTGGGCAGAGTCTGTGCCACAGCTGTGGCAGGTTGTGGCTGAGAGCAGCTGCCACTGCGTCTTCTGGGCGTGTCGCTAAGCTTATACTTACTTCTACAGTTATCACAAATTTGATACGAGATGCTGAGCTCGGCCTCGAGCAGATTGCGGGGGCCGCGCTTGCAGCTGGGCGGGGGCGTGTTGGTGGCTGCCGTGCGCACGGTGGGTCGACGCCGCGGCGTCTGGTCGAGGTCCTCCGACTGGGAGCACATGCAGTCCAGCTTGATGTTTGCGAAGCTGAGACTGCCCTCCTGCTGGGGCGAGCCCAGCTGCTCGCAGGTGCTGCGTGGGGGGCAGCAGTAGTAGTGCTCCTTGGACGCGTCCAGGCAGCGACTGCAGATGATGTGGCCATCGGCGCTGCGTCTTAGCAGCTGCTCGCGGAAGTCGTCGCCACTCAGCTCCGTGTTCGTGGCCCGCTCCTCGTAGGCCGTTGTCGGTGTGGGCGTGGCCGAGGAGGGGGGCGTCTCCAGCACCATGGTGGGTATGCTGCCACGTGCGGCAGCTGCTCGGCCGTTGGCATTGTTGTTCTGCTGCAGCTGCTGATTGTACTTCTGCATCTCCGCGTTAAGTGCGAGCAGCGGCAGAGCACTTTGCCGCGCGACACTCGCCGCATTGCCCCCCGCGGCGTGTGTAGCAGCTGCAGCGACCACCATCATGCCACCCGGCGTCTTGAGGCCGTCCAGGAGACTTGAGATGGTCATCACGGCCACACCTTTGGGCGGCGCCATCTCCTGGATGCGCTTCAGCTGCATGCTAAGCTGACGAATCTCCTCCAGCGCCTCCTGATCAGACAGCTTGTTCTCTGCAAAGGAAACGTATGGATAAGTGGTGAACAAGTCGTTGCAGCTTTGGCCCCCATCATTTACAGCGGCGCCGACTGCGACACCTACGCAACTAGCGTCATTTACGACCTCAACTAGAAAAGTTCTTGCGAGTCGCACTTCGAATCCCATTCGCAATACCAGTCACAGTTCCAAACCCCTCGCAACTTTTACACTAAAAAGTTTCGTTCGTGTCAAAAGTTGGCTGGCATAAGTAATGCGCACCGTCCCCCAATCCAGCAATCCAACAAGGACAATTTAAATGCGTATCCTTGTAGCTGCGGCCGACACCAAACAGGCAACATGCAAAATGAAAATGGACGCTGTTGTGGCTTTCAGTTTATTTTCATTTTTTTTTTTCTCCATTTTTGGTTTTTTGTTAACAAGACAACCCATATAGTGGGGATAGTAGGAAAGAGGGGGGCCTGCATGATGATAAATGGCCGTTCAATTCAACTGAAAGCCTGTCAGTGTGATTTAAGTGAGTCCACTCAGCGCCACTTGACGCGACTTTCAAATAAAAAGCCACCAACTTTTGTTGTTTTTGTTGCTGCTGCTGTTTGGCAGCGCTGGATTTAGATTTATGGCTGTGAAATTAAGCGAGCGTAGTATACGTAGTAGCACCACCAACAGCAGCAGCACCACTCGCACCACAAGCATTACCCCTAGAATTGAATTTATTATGTGCGCTCCTATGAGTATTCTGCACATTTGCAAAGCCAAAATATAATCAGTAAGGGACTACTCAACTATGAGATATCCTGTACTCAGTCAAATGCGTGTCAGCAATTCATAACAAATTATTTTTTGCATATATGTATGTATATTCAGTGCTTCTTAGCCGATTTTGAACTCACATTAATTGAAGATAAAGAATATAGTAGAATATATTTTATTTTAAATATAAATATTCACAAATTAATTCACAATCATTCTTTCTTTTAGATCAAGAATATACTTTGACTTAATAAAGTAAGTATGCAGTTGGCAAAACAAACTTTAGACAATAAAACAAGCTCCCGACTGTAGGATACCCTTGACTTATTTAAATAAATTTGATTTACATTGCTTGAAACTTAAATCAGCCATTACTGTTATTATTTTAACCGTTATGTTTGGCTCGATTTTGTTGCGTTTAAAGAGAATAAAAGTTTTTACAGGGTGGTCTGCCTAGCGGTTGCCTTTTGAACTACCTCGAAGAAAATTGGGAAATACTGAAAACTTACTTCTTTTCAGATGAAGCTCATTTTCACCTCGGTGGTTACGTCAATTAGCAGAATTGCCACATTTGGGGCTCTGAAAACCCGCACGTCGTCTTGAAGAAGCCAATGCATCCACAACGAGTGACTGTTTGGTGCAGTATGTGGTTATGCGGCATCATTGGGCCGTTTATCTTTCAAAACGAATCAGGAGCCGCCGTAACCGTTAATGGTGACCCCGAATGGAAGATGAAGACATCGACGACATTTGGTTTCAGCAGGACAGCGTTACGTACCACACAGCCAACGTTACAGTCGAACTTCTGAGCGGTACGTTTGAAAATCGTATAATCAAAAGCACGAGACTGAAGTCGCCATTGAGGACATTGGGGACCATACTACCAAAAATGTGCTGAAAAATTGGGTGGATCAGATGGCCTACTGCAAGGCCTCCCGGGGCAGCCATATGAATGAAGTGGTCTTCCACAAATAAACCGCAATATTGGGGCTATTAAAAAAAAAAATGTTTGAAAGATATTCACCCCTTTTTTATAGCCATTTAAAATGCAACTTTCTTGTGGGCCACCCTGTAATAAAACATAAAGTTGATTACCAAAAAATACATAATATTCTAAGAACGGTGCGTGTGGTGACTTTTCGCGGTTTGCGGAGGTGGGAAGGGGCGGGGCAACAATTTGAAAGTAACTTGATCTGCGTCGGACTTATAGAAGTCAGTGTGCCAAATTTGGTTGCTCTTGCTTTTATAGTCTAGGACGGACAGACGGATGGAGAAACAGACGGACATGGCTAAATCGACTCGGCTGTTGATGCTGATCAAGAATATATATACTTAATAGGGTCGGAGGAGTTTCCTTGTCATTGTTACATACATTTTAAGGAATACAATATATGTACATATATACCCTTTTACTTTCCTTTTTTTTTATCTAACAGTTATAAAAATATGTATAGTAAGCAAGGCACTTAAAATATAAACAAAAAACACAAAAACTTAAAAATACCTAAATTTTTAATGAAATAAACTAAAAACTAGTCGGCGGTGCTACAGTCGAGCGGTACTCGACTGTCGGAGACCCCGTACTTATTATAAAGATATCTCAAACAACAAAAAAGATTTTCATACTAAGACTTGATTTTCGACTGATCGTTCCTATGGCAGCTATATGATATAGTAATCCGATTTCAATCAAATTTGGTCAGTATGTATGGGACCATCTCATATGCATATTCTGTCAGCTTAATTTTGTTATCTCAAACAACAAAAAAGATTTTCATACTAAGACTTGATTTTCAACTGATTGTTCCTATGTGAGCTTTTTGATATAGTGGTCCGATCCAATATCTAAAACAAACTCGATCTGCTTGCGATATAGACAAACCTGCATTCCAAGTTTGGGGTCTCTAGCTCTTTTAGTCTCTGAGATCTAGGCGCTCTTACAGACGGACAGATAGACAGACGGACAGACGGACATGGCTATATCGACTCGGCTGTTGATGCTGATTAAGAATATATATACTTTATGGGGTCTGCCACGTCTCCTTCTGCCTATTACGCACTTTTTTTTCGTGACAAAGTTTAGAGACCTCTTTACTTTTTTAAAGTACGGGGTCTAAATACATCAAATGTATGTATCCAAACCTAATTCAGCCCGTTTTAGAACAGTTTTTACTCAACAAATTAACATAGTTATTGCTTCAAATATTTGGTGCGGTATCCATTTTGCTTTAAAACTGCGTGGAGCCTGAATCTAATTGAGCTTTCGGATTCTTGGTTCACTTCTCCAAGAGATCGTGCTTTAAATCATTCTTATTATTTATCTCGCGTTTTCTGATAAGATGATCAAAGTCAGGTGACTGAAATGGTGTTTTCGACTGTTTTTTTTTTATTTGTTGGAAGACGAACGAGGCCAAGATTCTCGGCACCTTGGTGCAAATTATTTTTCAAAATGCTTAAATAACCAAACCTGTCCAATATCCCATCGATAAATACCAGCTTTCCGAATCCAGATGCTGCCATGCCAAGTCACAGTACCCACCTGACTGTACCCACCATATTCTATGGCTTCAGCTCGGAATTCCCTTTTCGCCATACCTTTGTTCTTCCATCAGATCCGTGAATTTTGTACTTGCTCTTATCTGAACATATGACGGTGTTCCAGAATCTTTGGTCCACTGATACTGCTTCACAATTTATGGTCTTTCGATACGGTTGACGGCCTTGATGAAGGTCGTCCAAATCTTGTTTATGTCTTGGTAGTTCCTTCTGATTTAAATTTTTCCAGTACCATTTGGACCGTTCAATGGTTTTTCCCAACAATTTTGGCAATCTTTCTTTTAGAATTCTTCTCAAGAAACAGTTTTATTATTAAGTTTTCTCTTATCATTAGACATTTTTTTCAAACTAAGATTATGGTATTTAGTTTGCAGATATTTTTATTAAAATTGAAGAGCTAATGTCAAATTGCTACAATACTTTTAACTTTTAACACCGTGAAAACTTTTTGCATCCAAACTTTTTTGATGTAAATTTTACACATAACAGAGGTCATGTGCTTTTTAAAATACTTAGCTTATCTTTTGATATATCAATAGTAAATATCGTATAAACAATGAGTAAAAAGAAAAAAATGATTTCCTTGTCAAATAACTTATTTTAAATAAGTAAAAAGATACGGTTCAAAATGTAAATACTGAGTGTAAATAAAATTTATTGATTTTAATGTCTGCCACATACATTTTCACAAAACTATAAGACCCGTTCTTTCTGAATTTTGCATGGTATAAAAAAAATATTTAAAATTCACCGCACAAATACAAATTCACATGAATATACGAGTAATCTACCAACTTCGCCTATAGTTGACGTTTTTGAGCGTGTGCTGCTTTGTTATTGTTTAATTTAAATATGCAAATTGAAGGAAGGACGCTTAAAAAACGCACGCTGCGCACAATAAATGAGCTGCCCTCAACCACTCACACAGATAGCAAAAAAAAAAATAAAAATAAATAAAAAGATTGCAAATTTAACGCACAATTTAGGCAACCGCAAATGCGTCTTGCCGTGGCAGCAAGGGCGTCGGCAGCTTCTCAATGAGGGGGGGGCCAAAGTATTTTTTTTTATTTTTATCACATTTATTACAATAGCTTACAGCCATTTCACTTCTCATGTCTCAGTGTACTTTTCTTATGGACTTTGGCCCCTAAACACGAACATATTTATCATGGAAGCGTTTTCGATATACAGTCGAACTTCCCTAACTCGAATCACCATTATCCAGGAAAAAAGTTCGAGTTAGGGAGACTTCGAGTTAGGGGATTTTTTTTTTTAGTGTTTTAAAAGAAACTACAAATGCATTCAATCATAAATACATTTCAAATTTCAAATTTTTTTTTTAAATTTCAAATTTAAAATCAAGTCAGTGAAAAATTACTGTGAATTGATTTTTTTTTTTTTTATTTATTAAAAATTTTTAGTGGTTTTTTTTTAAATTAAAAAGGAAAATTTTATTAATTAACTGTATACGCCGCCGCCGCCGACAAATTCGACGGCTTAGTCGCCGCCGCCGCCAGTCCTCTCTGCCGGCTTAGCCGCCGCCGCCGGCTATTTCTGGCCTCTACGCCGCCGCCGAAGCTAACACAATCGGCGTAAACCTCTAATTGAGACATAAGAAGCAAAAATTTTTTTTTGATTTTGTAAACTAGTATTTTTTAAGCAATTTATTATTTTAGCAATTACACTGATAAAAAAAAGGATCTAAAATCAAGATTTTGGTCTCAGAACTAAGAACATTGGTCTAAAAAATGCGTCGAGAACATGAAAATCTTGAAGTAAGAAAACACATCTTGATTCTAAGAACATTTTAATTAAGACCAAGTTCTTATTTTTAAGACCATAAATTCTTATAGTTTCAAGACCACAAATCTTATTATAAGAATAAAACTTATTATTTTTTTTAAGATTATGTGTTCTTATTTTAAGACCAAAAAGTTTTGAATACTCAAGACAAAAAATCTCAAATTAAGATTAAGCTTCTTAACAGTTTAAGAAGCATGAAGTAAGTTTTAGTTAACTTGAGATCTAATATGTCGATATGACACTAAACAACAAAAATAATACACAAAACACTTGCAGAACGCAAGGAGAATGGCTCGGTTACAGCTGTTTCAAGAGATGCCAATCTCTATTATCAGTACCGTTGTGCTGACTTGACCAGCGATCCAAGCATGATGTCATCTTTGAGAAGCCAGAACTAGTTGTGAATTATTGGTCTCAAGAAGTGAAAAACTTTTAAGATTTTTGTTCTTGTTTTAAGAGTAAAAGATCTAAGATCTAAGATTTTTATTCTTATGTTAAGAACTTAGCCTTTTTGAGAATAATATTCTTAGTTTTAGTAATTTAGTCTTAAAATGGTCTGATATTAAGAACTAAATATTTAAATTTGAGAATTTTATTCTTATATTAAGAACTTACGATTTTCAAGAATAATATTCTTAGTTTTAGTAATTTGGTCTTAAAATATTCTTATTTCATGAACAAAATATTTAAGATTAATGTTCTTGATTTTAGAAAGTGGTCTTTTTTTTCAGTGTATTAGCAATCGATATAACAGGGCTCCTGAAAAATTGCCACAAATTAATCGCTGTCTTAAAACCTACTCTGGTTGGATTTCGGAAACTAAATATGGTGAAGTTATGAATGTAGGGGGGGCAACGGGGCCCCC
Source organism: Drosophila subquinaria (assembly GCA_037043405.1). Taxonomy (NCBI): domain Eukaryota; kingdom Metazoa; phylum Arthropoda; class Insecta; order Diptera; family Drosophilidae; genus Drosophila; species Drosophila subquinaria. The sequence goes on along the minus strand of JBAMBL010002878.1, from coordinate 12,761 downwards.
CTGCCCCCCCTGCCGACGCCCTTGCGTGGCAGCTTTCATGGCAATGGCAAATAGACAAAGCGGCAAAATAGAAAAACGAACAATAAAAAATTAAATAAAAAGCCGCCAATGAGAAAAGGTCGCTCATACTCGTAAAGCATTAAAACATAAAGCGTCGCAGCACTCGGTGATAAACTCAAATTAAAATGTCGCCTACCAAATTGGAAAAAACACAAATTCTTCCAGCGTTCCAGCATGTTGAATGTTGCAAAGTTGCTAAGAAAAACTTTAATTTCTATCAAAATTTGGCAACCTCACATTTAGTTCGTGATTTCCTCATATCAAAGGTAACTCAAAGCAGAGCTGCCTCTGGGAATAAATCCGTAACAAATTTCTGTCTACGTTAAAGATAAACAAATAAATATGTACATACATATGTATGTGGTTCTTCTAGGAAGTTTTTGCTTCGCTGAGGTTGCCACTGATACACACACCCACATACTCACTCACACAAACTTACACACACATACTATATATTCAAAGGTTAACCGCATCAAGCATGAACGACATTTTGTGTATGGAGGAAACATAAATCAACGCTGGGGTTGACACAAGATACGAGTTGTGTAGAGTATATATACAATTCGTATAGGGGCTAGACAACGATGTCGGCGATAAGCTGACGCCACTTGGAGTCGTTGGCAGTTTATTTTTTAATTTGGCAAGTAAAATGCCATAAATAAAAGTCGAAATGCCACAGCAAGGGATGACTTAATCAGCATCCTTGGACTGTTTGTCTGTGTGTTATCCTGCATAAACCGTCAGTCCACTTTGCATCATACCACAACACGCAGACAACACAGCGGATCATTTGTCAAAGAGAAGCTTGAAGAGATTCTAGCAACTGTTGCCTGTCAGTCGATATGAAGCGGACACTTTGAAATGATTGTCATAAGCGTCGATATGCAGTCCATTAGATGGCACATAATGATGCAATTAGTTACCTGCCGAGGTGGTACCAGCTGCCGGCGCCGTTGAAGTTGTCACCGAACTGGGATGGGCAAATGTGCGCACCTGCGGCCGAAAGTTGAATTTGGCCCCCGACGCCTTCGCCCCCAATCCGATGTTCTCCTGATGCGACTTTCCACTGCGCAGCACAATATAAACCTGCGAAGAAACACACAAGAACAACAACAACAAGAAATATATATAATCCATGAAATCTTCAATGTTGAAGTCTACACACCTTACTGCCAAAGATGAGGGCCAGTAAAAGCGTAACCGTCAGCTGCGTGTGGCAGAAGAATATGATGTAGAGTAGATCCGGATTGGCCGGAGACTGCAGAAAGAGCCTGACAGCAACAGATGAATGTACAGAATGCACATAAGGAATATTAAGCATTAAGTTCGAGGTACTTACATGGACACGTTGAGGAAGCACGTGAGCAGGAACTCGTTGTAAATGGCCATTGATATGAAGCGGCTCTCGTTGAATTCAGAAGGCGCCTTTCTCACCATTATGCACAGTCTCACGCCCCAGGCCAGGAACAATACCTCCACTAAAACCCCACGATATAGTGAGAAAGACAGAATAAGAGAGGAGAAATTTGATAAGCTGGATCCTTTGTGCATTTGTAGGGAACTTGGTTTTGAATTTTAATTAAAAACTTTAGTACTTGACTTGTGCTTCCTAATTGAATGGCAATGCCTGTGAGCATTAAAATAACATTATGTTTTATTTCGCGTATCGCCACTCCCTTCCTTCGACCCTTTCGACCCTTTCAAAAATATATGTATAACAGTAGCATATGAAACACAAAAGCTTTTCAAATTCGTACACATTTCCATTGCAATTATGAAAAACATGCTGCTGCAGTTACTAAATTAAAAATGTATCGCGTAGCTAGCGAGTTAAAATTAATGAAGTCAAGTTATTTAGAGAATGCTTTACATTTACTCTTTATCTACAGTTCTATCTGGGCAGTAGGTAAAGTGATTTAATAAAGCCATTATCTAACAATTCTTATAATTGTCATGCTGCATGACATCAGTATTTTTCTGCTCATTTATCCCTTTACTAGTTGATAAGTTCTTATTATTCACTGCAAAATGCTTACAGAATAAACTAATAGCTTTCAGAGAACAATATAATTAAATTTTGTAAGCATGTTTCAAATACGTTTTATACTGCTGATGAAATATTTAGCCAAGCAATTAATAGTTGATATTTCTGCTTTAAAAATAATCCATTTATCATTGGCAATTGTTGAATGAAAGGTATTATTTACTGGCCTTGTGGAATTAACAAGCAAGGCTCAAATAGTGAACGTTTGTACTGTACTTGGGTGACTTGCAAGTTGCGAATAAGCCTTATAGATTCGCTGGATGCTGTTTGTGATGCATCACAGTGCTGCGAGTGCCACAAAAAGCGGCATTTAGCTGCACTGGCTGAATATGGTCGGGCTTTGCCTGTGGCCATCTGACTGGATTTTAGTTTAAGCCAAAAGGACATACGATGACTGTTGTTCGTTGTCCGCTTTCTATTGCGTGTGGTCCATCCGATGTCGGCATTCCAATATTTTTCCACTTTATTTTCTCTCTTTTTTTTAGGTACTGCTCGCATACAGTGCGAATACGTAACGTGGAAACCGATATAGTGCCTGTTGTTATTTTTCACAACATTGCTTTGAAGTTGTGAGCTCTGAATGTGTATGTATGTGTACGTGTGTGTTTCTGGATTTGCTTTTGAGTGGCTTAAGAACCAATCAAGTCAGCTTTATGTGCTCTGCATGCGAGGCATATCAAATTATTTCGTATCTCTGTTGTTCTCCACTTACTCGAGGTGAATGTGTAGTCCCACCAATCGGTTTTGCATAGGAATGCTTTGAGGTCATCCGCGGTTCGTCCCACCACCACATCCGGCGGCGATACCAAAGTCCGTACCAACAAACAGGTACCAATGGCTCCACAGATGATGCCCAAACGCTTGAGCAGCGCAGCATCTGTGATTTTGACAGCCTTTGCCGAGCGCACCCGAAATATCACCGAGATTCTGGACAAGATATTTCCATAAAGGGGATAACACAATTAAAAACCGTAAAAAAAGCTTTCCTACATTGTTTGAGGGACTTGCAACTTACCGCCAGGTCTTCAGCATGAGTGCACCGTAGGTCAGGGAGAATCCAATTTCGCGCAGCCAAATGCGAGCGGTGCATGTGTAGAGGTTTGGATTCGGATACATAACAATATTCTGTGGGTTGACGAGACGAGAGAAAAGTAAATAATTTAGACCACAACGTTGTCCGGCTACTTAGAATTGCAAATTAGACGAGTATTTTCGATACCAGACACAAACATTCGAAAGCGAAACAAAAGCCCAAGATTTTAAATGCGAATATTCTTTTTAGTACTTGTATTTCAATGTTATTTGCCTAGGTCTGCACTTAAATATTAATAAATCAAAGCAGCAGCAACAATACATTCAGCTCATTCTTGCCACACTGAGGCATATATTAAAAAATCATAAAGAGGACTTAAACGACCTTGCCACAAAATACTCTCACTTGCCTCACGTCTCTCACCCACGAGTTTAATACATCTTCAGTCATTGTGAGTTGTGGCAGGCACGACGCTTTAGATAAGTGCCACAATATATCTTTTTCTCTTGCATTGTCTGCCTTTCTCCGAGAGTGTGTGTGCGTGTGTGTGTGTGGGGTGTCTGCTCAAACGAGCGATGAACTCTCGTTTAAAGTTCTTTATTTGGCCAGCTTTGGCATTATTTTTCACCACGAACCATAAATCAATCAAAATAAATTGCGTAGAAATCGATTTGAATGGAGTACGGTCATTTATGAGTAAGGGGGATTAATCTATAATATTTTCCTTTTTCTTGATTTGAATTTGAATGAGCTTGATGTGCCTGTTAGTTACGCAAATTGTGTTGTATGATTGACATAAACCCTGATCTGATCCCATAAACGCATACATTTAATACTAAACAACTACGTCTACCACATATTGCAAATAAAACTGTTATTATTATGTAGAGTAGTTGTAAACTAATCGTGTGTCTATTAACTCAAAATATATATACGTATATGTAAGTCTTTTAAGCTTTAATCCTTTCTCTAGAATCGAACAGACTTACCGTGCAATAGATGAAGAACGCTCCGAGTGCAATGACCCGCAACAGAGCTGGGCTGGCGGCACGCACAACCTGCAAGTGTTAAATATTTATATAAGTATGAGATTTGTTGAATGGGATCTTTGACCTAGTTGGGACTAGACTCGTCTCCCAACAAGAGCTGGGAGTAAATAAAAGTGCTTAGTTTAAATTCAAATTACAATTAAAATTAAAATTATCTCATTTGCTGAGCGAGCTGGATATCTGAGCTTGAGAAGTCTGTGTGTAGTCATAGTCACACTTGGCTGATTGGCAGGACAAACTGCGAGTCCTTAGTGCCATTTAATTAGTGTGAGAGAACTAAGATGAGAATAGAACTCGACATGGTTGTCTACGTTGATGTCGACCTCAAGTCTCGATTCTCGAATGTAGACGTAGACACAATTGCGACAGAATCGCATTAGGTATGAAAACAGTTTAGTTGGCTGACTGCCCTGATTCACCACAGGGCTGGCGGGGCAAGGACTAAGGGCAATTCCCGATGGGAAATGGAACAATTCACAATGCTTACATAATGGCAGGAGTAGCATAAGAGTCCCATTTACACGGCAGGAATGTACTCGCATGTTCTCGCATGGCAGCGACAAAGTTCAAAACGGTTTAAAGCTATACGCCAGGGACCTTTGGTCTATGGACCAGCTTAATGAGCGCAAAAGTGGCACTGGAGTGGTCGGATTGTGCAGACTGCAGTTCAGGAAGTTCGTCGAAATTTGTGTGAATGTTTGCACTTCCGCTTATGCGCGACAATATCCGGACTACGTCGAGGACATGAACTCGCTCCGGCGTTGACTCCTACTCCGACTCCAACTGCCACGCAGCACGTACAAAATTAACTTGAAACTAACAATGCTAAGCAGCTTAGCAACAGAATGACAGCAGCTTAGGTCGGCCTTGCCCACGATCTGAGTCATTTGACAACCATCCAGCTTTGCTGGCCAGTAGATGATGCCACCTCCTCCCGTCCTCCATCCTTTGGCTTATAAAAAGTTGTGTTGCCAATTTAAAACCAACGGAAAGTGAAAAAGTCTATGCAGCATCATTATACCCGTAATTTTTAGAGTAGAAGGGTATACTGAAATCGTTGCAATATATGTATAACTAGTAAAAATATTTTTGATTAGACTTTAACTATTTCCGTCGGTACGGATCTAAGGGTGTATAAAAGCTAGAGCAACCAAAATTATCACTCAGTTTCCCACGCAGAACAGGTTGGCTTCAGAATCTTTTCAAGACCATTTATTACCTGCTCTTGTTGGAAGTGAACATTCCCATGTAGTATTATCAATTGTTCCTGTTCGATTTTTTAAAGAATACTCGAGTTTGAAATTCATACTATTAATATTTTTCTGGGAAAATCTCTTCTCATTTAGGAAAGGTCCCTTAAAATTAAAAATGTACATGTCTGAACCATATCTGATAGTCATTAAAATCATTAAAATTTAAACAAATTTTCGGTTGGGTTCAAGAATTTATATTTTGCCCTCCCACGTGCACCCACTTCTGTATCTAATGAACCAGATAAGTTACTCAATGTCATGGTATGCAATATTCTTAGTTAAAGCCATACTTTTCGATCTTCCTGTGTACATTGCTTTGGACACTAGCGTGGACTGCCGTCCACAGTGATGTGTATTTAAAAAGAGTTACGGGTATCTTACAGTCGGTAACTCGACTATAATGCCCAGAGTTGTTTTGTGGTCACTTACTTTGACTTGTTGATAGCGAAATGTGAACCAGGCGGCGGGGGGCAGGAGGCCGATGACGATGCAGGCCAATGCGAGGATGCTGGAGCGCATGGGCCAGTTGAGGGCCGCAATGCAGGGCGAGGCATCCTCGCAGGAGTCGCAGCCCTCGGCGCAGGGTAGGCATTCGTATTCGTTGTTGCTGTTGTACGTGGAGTTCTTGCCCTGAAAGCAGGATATAGAGATGGAGATGTAGATGGCGATGAAAATGGAGATGGAGATGAAAATAAACATGAGCAGACAACATCAACATACATATTTAATGAGAGATTCGGTTAAGCGTTGGCAATTATTGAAACCACCTGACACAGCGGTTTCTGTTCGCTCCTCTCGCACTGCTTCAACACCTCAGCGTGATAATGGTAATTTGTACCACAAAATGAATACATACCAGCATCAACTTCTCGTACTCCTCCTCCAGCAGGCTGCCATTGAAGAACTTGTGCAGTGACACAACGTCCGGAAAGTAAAAGCCCTTGCGGCACAGGCACTTGTAGGAGCCCCGTCGAAAGCCCAGGCCCATAATAGCCTCACACTAAGAAAGAAGGGAGAGATGTGGTGAGAAGGTGTGAAAGTGAAAGTGAATGTGAAAGTGATAGTGAAAGTGAAAGCAATTGACTGCTGATTGCTGTGCGTGTACTTTAAGTACCCACCATGGTGGTGCGCTGCTTGCACTTGTCGGTGCCGGCGAAGATGTTCAGCGGTCGCTTTGTGCCCGGCGTGTGACGCTGCGGGCATTGGTCGATGTCCACGCGCCGCAAGTCAATATCAATGCCAGATGTGCCCCTGCCATAGACCAGAAGATGAGAAGGCGTTAAAAATTTATGTTATTAATTTGTCAGTTTAACAATCAACTGGGCGGCACTTAAGCCAAATGGCGCCATTTATAAAATCAATTCAATAAAACGTGTTCAGCGCCAGCAGCTGATATTTATGTGTATACATATATACACTATATATATCTTTACATATATATATAAATATATGTGTGTATGTGTGCGTTCGGACCAGAGTCCATCTTGTTCACGGACACTGGTCACAATGTTTTTGTTGTTGTTTTTGTGTACTCCCAGCGATAACATACAATAAATTCCGCCTTTGATTGCTGTGTGAATAGCAGACGACAAAAGGACAACGGAGGGGAATATGAAAGGATAATGGATAAAGGCCATGCGGAAGCTAACAAGCGTGTTATGGTTCCGTTTTCGTAAATGGAAATGAACGCAAGCAACAAAAAAACAAACTACTAGCTTGAAAATTATTTTCTTGTCCTTCCGCTTGTCGTTTTACAAAGACATAAAGCCATGAAAAGGGTATCCTAAGCCGTCATCTAACCCCTCCCCCTTTGCTCTCCCATCCCATCCAGATATTCTATATGATCCGCCGTGAAACTGGCATGGGCATCCGGCAAACACCCAATTACACGCATTCCTAAGCAGCTACAGCAACAGCAGCTACGACCCGTAAGGGCAGCCGGAACTCATGTAGAATTCTACGGATAACCCAAGGCCCGTATTTCCATGCTTTGCGAACACTGAGTCACAATTGTATTTTTCTTAAACGAATTTACACAGGGCTTTAATTCGAACTAACCTTTTATTCTATTATTCCAAATTTGTGAAAGATGTGCTAAGTTGTTAATTAAATAAATCAAGAATATGGAAAGCAACATATAATTTATTTTGAGATTTAAGACATAAGATAGATTGGATAGATTAATCAGATTTTAGATAGCATCGACTGTATGTAAGTTAACAATGTTTTCTGACTAATTTATTCTATAATTTTACTAAACAGAATTTTCTTAAGCAACTTTTCAAGTCATTTGTGTAACAAATTGAAAATGTAAATAAAAAGTTGTGTCTAGTGTTTTAGATTTTATTATAAATCTTCTCGCATCTCCGACTGCCAGACTGTCTGACATCAAATGTGAGACCTTTTTCACACACACACATATATGTATATATATATATATAGGGGTGTATGTGCCATGCCCGTCGGGTCTCGAGTTTCATCCGCCCGTCAGTTAATATTGACATATCAGTTTGTATTTATTTGATTGTTTCTGACAACTTATTGATTGCAAAAAAAAAGGATGTCGGCTTGGGCACAGTGGACGCAAAAAGTAGCACAACAACAGGGGAATACACAATGCCCATATTACATTATAATAATGATTATGTTAATTCTTCTGCAGTTGATCCCAACGCCTTTTGTACATGTCCTTTCGTCCCGGGTTCTTTTCGTTTTGCCATTGCCTTTCTTATTTGCCTTGCCTTTTATTTGCTGTGGTTTCATTTTGTCAGCACTGTTCGATTTGCTGTCCTTTGTTGTTGTTGTTGACAGTTTTGAAGATAATTTGTAAACGGATATCGAAAAATAGGCTTATCGAGCTCAGCAGACTGACTATCTGTCCGAATGAATTCTGCTGCGGCTCATATTGATTTATTAGTTTGCCGCCTTTAGCGGCGTGTATGTTTGTGCGTGTGTGTCCATTTAATAGCCACATCGACCGCCACGCACTGCTGATGTGGCAATGCGATGTGCCTGGTGGCGTATACTTGATGCGCCTTTGATTAAGTGTCGCCCAATGCCTACAAATGAGCGGCCAATTAATCGTTTGTCGTCGCCATTCGATTCCATTCCACTCCTGTTGATTTTCAATTTTGCTAGCAAAAGCCACAGTCACAGTTAGAGTCACTGTTTCGGCCACGTTTAGAGTCAGAGCTAACAGAAACATGGGGATGCCGTGGATTTTATTGAGCTTTTCTCGCCTGTGGAGTGAGTTGCTCGCAGGTCACTTGTGTTTGCCGTTGAACTGATTAGCATAATTGGTTTTCTTTTCGCTATTCTCCTCTCCTCTCTTCCTACAACTCTTCCCTTTGCCCGATATCTAATTAAACGATTGCTGTTGAAACAGCAGCTGCTCCAAGTTCACGAGCAGACAAACAAGCTGGAAACATAATTTGCGCATTTTAAGAGGAAAAGAAAGTACTTATATTGTTTCAAGTGCTTGAAATTGACTTTAAAGTAAATATTTTGGCGAAGAGTGTGCGCGTACGAGTTGCAAACACGTAGTTGTGCAAAAAATACTTTAACCCAGTCAGAGAACGTGCTCAGCTCACGGAGTGCATAGCTCGAAAGCATTTTCGCAGCTTACACACATGACACACGCACACATTGATACACATATGACAGCACGTGCACGCCATTTTAAAATAGCGACAGCTAATATAACGTATACGCCGTGTGATGTGCAGCTCTTGCCGGTTTTGTTGTCGTTGTCGAATGCATTTAGCTAGTGTTAGTGCGTAATTTAGTTATGGCCACAATAACAACACGCACACATGCTCGCTCGCAATCAGTTGGTAAATAACATGACTGGTTGGATTTGATGTCGCATTAAGTATACGCCATGTATGCGCTCATATTTGCCAATGGACAGCAAACAGCATACTTTCAATGCACTTGCACCACCAACACCACAACATGCACCACATGAAGGCTACTACTAATGTCTGTAATCAGCTTTTCTCTTGCAATTTTCACCTCACTGACATACAAATGCTATGTAAGCCAGCAAAATTTGTGTGTGGCCAGAATTAAGGTCACATTAATGTCGCATTTTCATGTTAATAATTCAACTGACGTAAAAGATTTGTCAACTATTGTTTGGCGTTACTATTTGGAAAATCTGCAATGTAACACTGCATAAAGATACGTATAAAGTATGCTTCGCAAATATACTAAATCGAAAATGTGCTCTAGATTATATACAATAGTATTTAATATTTTCTCTTACTAGTATTTTTGGGTATCAAGCAATCATATTAAAACAACATTTAAAATCAATTATTATTTGCAATATTTTTTCCATTAAAAATTGAATTTTTGAAAAAGTTGTTAAGCCGATGGCCCAGTTGAGTTTATTTGACAATAATGGACGAAAGAAAATATGAATAATGTAAAAGCAACTTTTGTTTTACGTTTTAATTATAATAAAAAATTGTTTCCTTATTGTTCTGCTTCAAATCTGAATGAATAGAAATTTGAATGAATTGGTATTTGCAATTGAAATACTTTATGAGTAAGAAAAAAATTGACTTGCTGTTGATTTATTTGTTACCATTTTGACCTTGTAATTGTTATTTAACTGTTGACAAGAGTTTAAATGTGTACACTTGCAGGATTGAAAGGTCGCCCGTGTTGACGTCGATATTGCAATGTTACAATGTTACAATATGGCAATGTTGCATGTAATTGGCTGCCGACAAGACATTGACATTGTAGAAGCCACATGGAATGTCAGATGGCATGTTGGATGCACTTTGAAACATGATTGGCAGCATCTATCGAGCAGGCGGAATACGATCCGTCCCGGGTCAAAAGGTTTGTGTTTTTGTACTTCAATTGTTATGTGTGTGTTTATTTGTGCACGTCAGGCAATATGAGTTGCAGTTGGACTGACAGAAATGTTGCATGTAAACGGAACGCAAACACGAGAAGATGACTTGTAAGCAACTTGTGAGCAGCCAGCAACAATCTTGCCACTGTCATGTAAGCCATAATCATGTATATTCACAAGATGCAACTCGTCAGGTTAACAAGCAGCTGCTCCTCTCTTCCCTCCTCCTCTTCTTTTCTCTTCTCTCCTCAAGCTCTACATCAGTTTGTGGGCCATACAAAGGAATGCTTATTGCAATATTTGATATTTCCGTTTCCGTTTGCCTCATTATGCTGTGTATAGTTATGTCAGTGTGTGTGTGTGTGTGGGTGTATGAAATACTTGTATATTTATTGCAGCATAAGTCAAATAAATACAGCGCCAAGATTATTTGAATTCGCAGGCAGCTCTCCCTGCCTGAATTTCTCTCCTTCTCGTTGTTGTAGTATTGAAAATTTGTTGCACGCAGAGAAAGCTAAGCGAAACTTAAATGAAATCAAATAAAATTATTGCCCCAGCAGGCATCCCAGAGCAATCTCGGCCAGGCCAGCAGAGGCGAACTCCCAGCCTGACGCCGCGTCCTGTCGTGTCCTTTCTCGTGTCCTTTCTCTGGGCGCACAGCAGGCGGTTAATGTGATTTGCGCTTTATATATTTGCGTTTTGCCTTTTCTCTCGCAGTTTGTGGGTTGAGGTTTGTTTTTCCAGCTGCTAATGCCCATCCAAAATGCCAAATAATTTTTAATATTATTAAGTTAATGTTTTTTGCCGCTTAGCAAGTCGGTCGGTCGGTCGGTCCATTGTCCTGTTGCCCGTTTTCCGTTGCCCGTAACCGGCATTTATCATGGTATAACGCAGCGTAATACATAAATTAAATCAATTAGCAACTTTTGGTGCTGCCTTCTCTGGCTTCAACTTCAACTTTCACTTGAACGCGTATTTGGAACTTGGTCGTTCCAGCTAGTTTACCATTTTTCCGCTAGTTTGCCGCTACGACGTAAACAAATTAATTTTTCGGTCTGTTCCACAACTAATGGAATACTGATAGCAGCACATTATTAACACGACTCTACCAATTGTTCCATTGCTCTGTTGAGCTTTTGGCAATGACTATGGCCAACTTTTTGGCTGCAATAATGTAATACACTTTTTAGAGGGCATATTATTGGGACCATGAAAAATAATATTTTTAGAATTGAGCATAAAAATAATTATAATAATTGTCATCAAGGTATACAAAAAACTCAGATTTTTTTACTTTTTTGATTACAATTATTAAAATTTAAATATTGTATTAGGTTTAATACTGTAATTTAATAGTCGACTCTCTGTTGGCTCGATTCTCGCATTCTTTGATTTTATTTTTGCCCTTCAAGCTGGTGTAATAAATGAGCTTTGTTTTTTGGCTCAGTCTGTGGGCGCTGCAGTTTGAAGCCACGCCTTGGGGGCAAACGAACTCAACGAACTTTCAACATCTCGACATTAATTTTGTTGCATTCGTCCGTTGAGCGTGTCAAATTAATGTTGCAACTAATTGCAGGCGGTTGTTATGCTTCCGCCTTGAAAGGCCGGCGAGTGGAAAGTTGCCTCTTTCTGGGGCATAATTACATTAGATCACATATATAAATATGTACATATGTGTGTGAGTTTCTAACGTGTGAAATTTATGGAGCGTGCAAAGTCATTGAGCATCAACTGGCGTCTGCTGTTCTTTATAATTGATTGCGTTCATTAAATACTGCCATCCACCCACCTGTGGAGAACTGAAACTTTGACTGAGCCTTGCGAACTGACGATCTGACTTTGGGCACATTGAAAGCAGCTGCCGTAGCTAATGCAATTTTAGCGCTTGGTCCGTAAAGTGGCTGTTACTGTTATAATTACGCAAGCTATTAGCCAAGTTGGGCACAAGCGTTGAGGTAAATTTCATTTTAGACAGAACTGTTGCAAAAAATGTTATTAAACGGGTTCTCAAGTCAATTGTCGTTGTTAATGCTGCTGGCACTTTCCCTTGTATTTGCCAAAGACAAAAGTCGAAACACTAAAGAGCAGCCACTTTCCTCGTGGCAGAAGGATTTTTACCAGTCAAACTGTTAGTATTACAATTAGCCTACAGCACAGACTTAAATACTCAAATACTGATTTACACAGGGCCACAGCGTCTGCGATTCACAGACAAGTCGGATTCTAATCGGAGGCGAGCATCGCCCACAGAAAAGAAGCGAAAGGTTTATCCTTGCTACTGCTATAAGCCACAATCACAGGAAGGGAGCACAACTTCCTCATACGAGAAGTATATGATTGAGACCAAGGATATGTTTATCTTGAATAAATAAGTTAAACTTTTGTATTTAAAACTTCTGCGTGCAGTGTTCGTACGTATATTTCTGGTAGCGATGTAAATCCAAACAGTGAA
>JBAMBL010002862.1:0-306628 GCA_037043405.1 Drosophila subquinaria | reverse complement strand
AGTTAATTGATTAGATTGTAGCAGCTAAAGTCACTTATCGCTTCAACATGTAATTCTGTTGTCAATCTGTATTCAATTAAACCATTTTTAGTCGGCTAACTAAACTTATAATACTTTCTAAATTAGTTATAGTAAATATTTAGATAGAAAACAAATAAAAATAAATAAAGAGGATTTTTAAATAATTGAAAGCACATGGATTTTATTATTTTTAACTATTTCATTTATTTTATAACTATTTTTGCATTATTTTTTTATCGTCAAATAAAAACAGTCAATAAAGTATTAAATTAGTTTTAAGTTTTGAAAAAAAAATGTATATTTTTATAAATACACTATTGATACATCTTCTATAAAACTGTATTGCATATTTTTGTAATTTATTAAAAAAATAGCATTGAAAGTTGTGAATGATTCATCAATTTGCAAATATAAATTGTAATTTTTCCAGCTTTAGTATAATCAACTGAGCAGTGTATTTGCGGTGTTTGAAATGACATTTAATGGGCTATTGCAGACGCCTTTGTTATTGATGAAAAATGTCGATAAAAGCGTGCAGAGTTTATGCCCAATTAAATGTGGTAAACTGGGCATCGATGTGAGTTATGTGTATTTGAGGACGTGGCTGTGGTGGAAACGTGCCGCATTTGTCAGCTGCAGGTGTGTCCATCGACTTTTTTTGGTCAAGCACGTGCTCAACATCCACGGGTGAGAGATTGCCCAGATCAGCTGGGTTCAGCAAAAAATAGTAGCTGCTTATACATAATTTATGCCGCATTGTTAAAGACAGATTCTGTTCATATGTATGTGGAGGAGCCTTAAGCTTTTGTGTACTTCAGTCAACGTTCCCGGAATGTCTGAGACGACCCTCTGTGTGTGTGCGTGTGTGTGTGTGCGTGTGTGTGTGTGTTGACAGCGGAGCTTAATGCCACTTAATATGAGCCAGAGGCATTTGGGGCAACTTGACAGGGGCTTAGAGGCCGTGTGGGTGGCGGGTGCGTTTATTAGCAACTTTATTAACAGTTAATTAAATTTTGGGTTTAATGATTTGGCCAGAAGATGAAGAAGAATTCAGAATGAAGACCACGCTGGCTAATAGAAAATGCTTGCGGCTTCGCTTTTATTAAAGTTGAAAAGCCAATTCCGGATCCTTGGCCCAAGAGAGTTTAGTTTTATGCATTGTCCGTTGCCGGGTAACAGTCAAGTTAACAATTACAAGTTAAATGAAACGAAAAATGCTTTTATTAATTGCCCAAGCCATTGGCCATAGACCATCGGCCAAGACCGTCTACAGTTTGGGGCCAAATCAGTTTCCGCCTCGCTTGCTTTCGAGTACCATTTGAGCCAATTGCTTCTTGGCCAAATCATTGCTTTAATAGTTTAAATTTCAGTTAATAATTACGATTTGCTTGGATATCTTCTTATTAAATCGTTTAAAAACTAAGATTTATACTTATTACACATAATTTCTTATAATTCACGTTTTAATTTACAAATAAATTAACAATATTTATATTGCCTTCTTTATTTATATTATTGTTATTTCATGTTTGCACCTAAAACTTAATTTGATTGCTTTTAATTTAATGCTCATTTTGTTGTCAAGTTAACAAAATTATAATGTATACAATCATTTTACATGGACTAATAACACCATTCATGTTGTGACTTAAGACTGTCTGGCACTCTAAGCCAGAGACACAGCCGCTTTCAAGTATTCAACTTTTGTCAATGCGTGGCTGAAATAATTATGCAGCGGCGAATATAAAATGAAATGCCTCTAAAAACATAAAAAGTCCCTGCTCATGAAGACAAAAAAGTAAACAAACAAAGTTAACAGAGTCACCTACACCGAGAGAAAAACTGTATCAATATAATATTGCTTCATACTGAAGTAAAATTCTTGCATTTAAAAGACTAAAATTTAATGTTCATAGAACAGCTGTACTTGAATTTTAGAAATTACTTATTCTCTCAGTGTACTTTGGTTCACACCAGTGCACCGCAGTGAGGCGTAATAATTGCGTTGAGGCACGAAACACCTGTCAGCAGGTGGCGAGCCTACTGTCAAAGTTGCCTAGCCAGAGCGGAGACTCTTCAGAGGCTGTCAGCCTAGCCAGTGACAACAACAAATAACAACAACAACAAATAACAAACATTTCAGTGTTTATTCTTTTCAACGTCATTTCTTAATTTATGTGGGAAAAGCAAAGAAAACGCAAATTATGAATGGGGGAAAATAAACAAAGACCTCTCGACGTGACGGCCATAATTTGGACGTGCCACAAAACATATACAAGGGATGGCGATGAACTGTTAGACTTAGAGATATCCTAGAAACACATTGTTAATTCTGCACTCTAGCAGAATTTAAGTACAGGACATTTATGTTAAAGGAGCAGAGTTTCAGTCTAATTTACCATTCCGTTTGAAAGTCTCTTAATTACACTTTGAGTGATGGGTATATAATTTATACTCCTGTTTAAAGTGCTGTTAATGCTGGAAAATCTATGCAAAAGTAGTAAAAACTTAAACGTTCAAGTCAGTTTTAGTTTTGAAGGAAATAGTGTTGGACGGCAAAGAATTCTGGCTGAGAGCGTAACAAAAGCTGTTAAAAAATATTACCATAAATGTGGGACGACTGCAGCTGTGCGGGCTCCCTTAAAGGTAGGCCAGTTGAGTGGGCGTGTATGGGCGGGCTTGTGGGCGTGTCCGCAAACGGAAAAAAGAACCGAGGATATAAAAAACTGACAGCTGCACGGCCCATAATTTATGGTCCAGGTACATACATATCTGTGCCTCAAGGCATCGAGGCATAAAAACTTTGGCAAAAAAAAAAAATAAAGTGAAAATATTGCGTAACTTTCCCTTTTTTTTATACCTTTAGTAATTCACGCAAAAAAAGAAACTCAAGTGCCGAGCTTAAAGTTGATTTCGATGATCATTAGGCATTTCCTTTGAGGTAATTAAAGCAGAAACAGAGCCAAGAACACAAACTCAATCATATTAAATCAACAGCAGTCGGCAAAGAAAAAATGTCATCAAAATCAAGACAAAGTCAACAGAAAAGAAGAAACGATGGCACAATATAAAAAGCTGAGCTGCACATTATCATTATTTAAATCAGAGTTGGCTGCACTTTCTGGCGCACGATTTGCGATTGATATCAGCGCCAGACAAGGGACTTCAGTCCTCGCCCCAATAAGTATGCTATACTTTTTTCTTCTTATATACATTCATACATTTTATTTTACGACCGACAGCTCGTCAACATGTAGACGACCTGCATGTCATTAGGGCTCAAAAAAGAGACTGGGTCTGGATTTTGGTTTTTAGATATGTACATGATATGTGTGTATGTCTGCTTATGTATGTGTGTGTGTGGGTGAATCCAAACATGAGTGCGAAATAATCATTCATTTTGCAAAAGCTTTTTTTGCGAGCAAAGTAACAAATAACAATCAGCTGAGCACATTTGGGAGGGTTGTTGGTGAAACAGGTTTTTATGTAAGTTGTCAGTACATGATGCTCTTGGGTATATTTACGGCACCTCGAATAAGTTATTAAAGCACAATTCAACAGCATATTAAGACATTTGTTAAAGCCGCAACAAAAAGAAAGATTATGTCTTAAAATGAATTGTTGTCTGCTCTTTCAGATTGATTAAAATTGATTGGATATTTAAATATCGTTACTTAGAGTAAAGTGCTTAATCTCGCTTAATGCAAAATACGCTTCCTTATACTTAATTTAATCTCTTGTAACTATAAATCAAATTAAGTACTCTCGGCTGAAAAGTCTTTGAAAAAGCTGGAATAAACTTCTTAATTTTGTTTTTTAAATTTAATCAATTTAATCAACAGAGTTGGGAGTTTCGCTTGCCAATCAATCGATCAATGCCTAATCAATTTAACTTAATTTAAATTCGACTTGGAAATATTCCTTAAAACTATGTTCGAATTTACAACTGACGATTTGTTTCTCGCCCAGAAGTGACGACATTAATATTATTATTATTTCTGCCTTCTTATTTGCCTGCCACAAACTCAACCTCAACTTCCGCTTCCTTGTTCGATTTGTCGATGTGTATCCTGTTCCGTCTCTCTCTCCTTCGCCTTCTTCTTTACGTGCTTGGCATATCAATCAAATCTCTCCATAAATCCCAGTCTGGGTAGCTTATACATTATTTAATCGCTGTGAGTGAATTCAAATTAAAATTCCTTTTATTTTGTTTTCTTTTTAAGGCTGAGTTTTGGACTCGTGAACTAAAGCCGCTTGCTTTGCCCCAATCTTTTTTTGGAGGGCACTGTGTGCTTGCCGCAAGCAAATTAATTTTATAAACGCGCGTTGAAGGAAGCCACAAAAATGAAAATGATAACAAAAGAAACGAATATAAAATTGAGAATTTAATTTGGTCTGAATTGTGCGTGGAGCAACTCAAAATGACCGAGTACCACTTGAAGTTGAACCGAAAGTCGCAGACTGAGGTCAACAAGTACTGCGTCGTTGTTGCCCGTGTGCGAAATCAAGTTAATATTTTGAATAATGCCACATAATTTAAACGCATAAGCGACTTGTGCGACTTTCAATTTATGTGAGCAAATATTTTAGCAACTGTGACAACAACCAAAATATACTCTGAAACGTAGTTTAGGAAGTTTAATTTGCGCAGCATATTTAGCATTAAATACTTTCTAGCGACGGCAAAATTACACCCCATTTTTCCATCGCACGTCATCCAAATTAAGAGAACAATTTCAATGCCAAAAAAAAATATGTGTAAGGCATGAGATTTTAAGTCAAGTTCTAGACGTATTTTGCAGCATTTGTGTAGAATTTTTTTGAATTCAAGTGAGCACATTATGTAGACAAAAAAAGCCGACGCTTGAACGGCTCGAAAACGTGAGCTATAAAATATTTGATGGTTAACAATGTTTATAATTATAGTAAACACAAAAAATTGTTTTGCATTTATATATATATTTTTTTTATTTAAAACTTTTCCAACTTATTTCGTTGCTCGTTTAACTTACAGACTTTTAACTTTTAGAATGTTAATGGTTTACTTATGCTTACAGACTGTTAATTTATAGAATGTTAATGTTTAACTAATGCTTACAGACTGTTAACTTATAGAATTTTAGCTAAGTTAAAGCGAATAAGCGAGACAACTATAATTGTTTTCATTATAGAATGCTGCTAATGTTACGAAATTAAATATTGTTATTTATCTTGAATAAATAGAACTTTTAACAGTTAACGCTGGTGTGCATTTGTCTAACGACAAATACAATGACTATTAATAATGTAAATTGTAATTCGAATAAAAATAGTTCATTATAGTGAGCATATGAGTTTTCTCTTCCCTAACGGCTTTATATATATAATTCTAATCAGTAGCAGCAATTCCAAGCAGATCCTTTGAGTTGCTTCAGTTCATTTGTTGCTCCTTTTTGTGAGTGATGCTCTAATTGCCAAATGATTTTCTCTGTTGACAACAACATGAAATATGAGCTGAAATTATTTCAAGTCAACTACGGCTCAATTCAATTTCCTGGCGCCGCCTGTTGAAGCCTTTTTGTTTGTCATTTATTCTGTTAAATTTTTTTGTAGATGACAAGCACAACAAATATTAGCATGTGCGTTGTCCAAAATACACCCACACTCATACACATCCACACACTGATTAAATTGCCTGACAGTTCGAGGATCTGGTTTAATTTTGGCCTCTGCGTGGGCTGCGTTATGTGTGTAAATATATTTT
The DNA here is from genome assembly GCA_037043405.1 of Drosophila subquinaria. Lineage (NCBI taxonomy): Eukaryota > Metazoa > Arthropoda > Insecta > Diptera > Drosophilidae > Drosophila > Drosophila subquinaria. The sequence goes on along the minus strand of JBAMBL010002862.1, from coordinate 300,864 downwards.
GGCTTCTTTATGCGCCTGATGATGTAATGCGAATCTATTGTAATGTATGCAGCAATTAAAAATACATCAGTTTTTATTTTGTGTCCTTGATGGTTGTCGTTGTCTACTTCCGGGCGACTTTCATGCATTTAAAGTGACATTTTTTTAAACTCATTTAATTTCATTGCGCTTTGTTTACATATTCAATTATGTATGTGTGTGTATTTTCATGCTGTTGTATGTTTAGCATTTGTATTTAAAAGCCTTTATTATAATTACTTTGTTGTGTGCGCATAATTTTATCATCAACAAGGAAACAAGACAAGGTGGAGAATGTTCGACTAACTTGTGCCCGTACATGTTTTAATTTTTAAATATTTTTTAAAGCTGTCAAGGATGAAATCCACGAATATCATCTAGTGAAATAAACATAGAGATTCTATTTTATTGCAATAATTATAATAATTACAAAAACGTCTTACGTTCTGCATCTAGCCAGACAGTGTACAGCCAACTCAATGCCACAAGTATTATCCAATCTAAGCAGCGCATTTTTCAACTTTAAGTATTCCATCCTATATTGATAATCATTTTATACCAAATAGAACAAAGTGCTGACTCGTTACATTCGAAGCCGTAACAAATTTTATATTGAATGCAAAACTAATATTAAACTGTGAAAATGGTAATTAAAAAACATAACTATATTAACTTGAACTTAGTGCTGATTGGACACAATCGAAGCCATAACAAATCTAATATTAGGTGTAAAAATAATAATAGACTGGGAAAATGGAAAACTTCGATTTTCATAACTTGTCATAAATATAGGAAGAGTGAGAAACTTTCGCAGCATTTAAGTGCTTGATAATAAGATTAAAATTAAAAAATTTTAGTTTTTAAAACTTTACAGTACTCTACGTCAATTCGTGCAATACGAAGGCAGGGAGAGTGAGATACTTTTCAGTGTCTGATAATACCATTAAAGGATGATGTCACGAAGTCCACAGTCTGTTGCCAACCACACCCAATTCGCAGTTCTTTTTATATATCTATGCTCCGTGTTTTGCCGCTTCCATTCTATTTACATTCCTGCCTGCCTAATTATGTTCTCATTTACGTTTTCTCATTTTGACATTGTGAATGCTGAGCTGTGTATATATTTAGCCCACTTGTGATTCATTAAAAAGAACATTCCTCAGCATGTCCCCACATTTTTTGTCCATGCGCCAACAGCCTGAGGACTTTGCTCAGTCACATCCTTAGCCTACCCTCGACAAGTTTGTTTTTGCTCGCCTCTAATTGTGGCAACTTAAAGCACACTCAAGGTGACAGAGACAGCGAGAAAGACAGAGAAAGAGAGAGTGAGTAAGTAAGACAGAACAATATTAGATGAGCTGGCTATGAAGGCAGTGACTTCTTTAGCTAGCCAAGAGTTGGTTGAAAGGTTGTGTGTCATTTTTATCTGAGGAAAATACATAAAAGTAAGTAATATGAACGCACGGTCACCCTATAAGTGTTATGCTGGCAATGTTGTCATGATTTTATGGAGAAAAAAAAACAATTTACAGTCAGTCCACCTAACAAATCAAATTTTTAGCAGTTTGCCAATCTGGGTTTTAATTAATCCCGAAAAGCCTTTTCTAAAAAAAGCTTGTAAAATTGATCTATAATAATATATAACTGGGAGCTTAGATTGCAGGGTATCTAAAAGACTTAATTGTTTTGCTATTATATCAACAATTCTTAAGGTACATTTTAATACTCACACGTGTTTCTACTTTTGGTTTGTGCTCTCTTTGTATCTAACCATATGTTCATTGATTTATTTATTGCACATACGCCCCATAGTCCCAAAGTGGTTAAATATTTTATAACTGTTATTATTGCCATTGTTATTGATGGTGTTGTGTGTGTGTTTGTGCCGAAAACTTTGTCATCTACTAACCCAGAGACCCAATGTTGGTAGTAGGTAATAATGAAATTGTAGAAACGACAACAACAGAACAACAATAAAACGAAACTTTTGGTAGGGCACATTTGCTATGCCTCGCGGCAAAGTGAACCGAGATGTGGCAAACTAAGGCCATTAAAATTAATTACATAAACATCAATGTGCCGCTGGCAATTAATGTTTCAGAGTAGCAGATGTATGTATGAGCCCTCCCTGACGGACCACAACAAAGCTTAAAGTAATTTAACACTGACTCACATACAGAGTACTTGCAAGATACCACGCACTCAAACAACCCACAACCTACAATCCAAACTGACAATAATGAATACTTAATAAAGTGGCGTTAAAGGTAGTTGCCTCGATTCAGTTCCGGACTCTGCTCATTTTGTGTCAAACCGAGGCGACAAAAAGACCGAAAATCATTGAGGAGCCCCGGGCAAAGTTTACCTTTGTTGTGCTCCTTTCAATTTAGGTTGTTATAGAATTGATGTTGTCAATTGTTGTTGTTGCTGTTGTTGTTTGGCCCGAATTTCATTTCAATTATCAACACCAATGTGGGCAAAGCATTTAGGTCGTCTTAATTTGAGTCGTGAGTTGTCATTAAAGATACCGACAAGATATAGGCCTTACGGTATTTTAATTAATATTTACTTTAATGTGTTAATTATTACGCTTAGAATTGTGTCGCCAGTGTGAATGATTGTCATTTATTATTTAATACTGAAAACGATTAAAAATAATACATTTCCGTAAATATCTTATTGCCCTCGTATATTGTGATGTCAGCGTAGGGGCTTATAAAATAATTTTCATACCAAATATATATGAATTCAGTTTTTTAAGGCATTAATAATTATATTCTAGCCATTAAATATTCTTTTTAGAAATTAATTAAAATTATATTGAGTTTATAATATTAATTTTCCATGTTGTAGTTTCTCTTTAAAAATTCAATCATTTAATTAATTTAACAATTTTATCCTATTTTTTTATAATAAAAATTGAATTTTTTTTAACAACAATTTAGAAAACAACAGTGATCAAAATCTGTCGACTGATGCCAAATACTTAATGAGATATTCTTGCCAATGTCAACAATATTATTATAAATATTTATCTAAGCATGTTTGCTTGTGTCGCATCGCCATATTGAGTAATTTATCATTTACATGAATTTTAATTAAAATCCAACGGAAAATACGGAAAACAGAAATTCAAAGAGCACAAGAAACAAATTAAGCGTCGAATTTTCTGAATTCAAAGTGTTGGCATGCGTCATATTAAACCTTGTGTGTGGAAATGTGAGAATGAAAATCAAATTAAAAAAGAGGAATGCACTCAGAGTACATCTAAAACACAGGTACAATTGTGTTTGAAGCTCAACCTTTCTTGTAAACTCTGTACAAAATTGAAAGGTCTTTATTATATAAATAATTAAATTAATAATAAAGATTTAATTATGACCATACACTTGGCACATCACTTGAGAAATTCTTCTTTATTTTAATGAAACTTTGCGTTTCAATTGATAAATTAATAAAACGTCGTTAAGAGATTATGAAACTTAGTTGCTGAATGTCAATGCCAATGTCGCGTATACGTAATGCAATTTTATTATGAATATGGGGAATAGGATAATAATAAAAAATGATTAAAATAGAAAGGAATGACAGATGCAAATGTCGTGACGTGTTTAAGCTGCAACAAGTGGCTAATGCTAATTGCAAGCAGCGGGTGCAAGTCAAACTAAGTCCATGTAGGCGTGTCTGGTTGGCTTTTATTCATTAACCGCTTGCCTTGAGAGTCATGGCGATTAACACGCCACGATATGATGGCCATCAAGAGGAGACCAGACAGCGCATCCTGTTCTTTGGAACGCAACAACATTTAAATATTTGTCTGAATGCCTCAAAGATTGCCACGGGCAACGCAATGCCCTTTGTCAAGTAGACAACAAAAGTTGGCAAGACAAATTGGCCTAAGCTGCTTTAGCTAACAATGTACACACACACACACTCACACACAAAAGCACACACACACACACGCATGCATGAGTGTAAAGAACCACACAAAAGACAAGCAAAACTGAAGGTAAAACTGAACAATTTATGTAAACAAATTTATTGGACAAATAATTTTAATGCTTCCCATATAGTATGTACATATGTTGGCCATGTTAAATACATCATATGTATAAATTTCCATATTCGAAAATATTTTACTTTATTTACTTTGTTTTTTTTCTCTTGCAGGTTTTTGAAACGCATTTCTAGACGCAGTTGCTGGTCGTTGTGGAGCTCGAGGAAGTCAGCAACAACGACAACAACAAGGACAACAACAACGAGTTGGCAGGGAATGTGACATAAACAACAAAGCGAAAAGTATAAGCTTCTAGAGTATGGGCGCGTGTGGGCGCGTCAGTTAGTCGTATAGTCTTACAGTCGTACTGATCAGCATGAAAAGTGCTGATAAATGCCAAATAAAGTGACAACGATGAGAAAATTGCTGCGCTGTGGCGCCAGGGGCATAAAAATGGTGCCCCTCGAAGGAAATCGTTGATATCAAACTTGTATATGTGTGTGTGTGTGTAAGTGTAAGGCTGTGGATGTATAGGTGTGAGTGTGGGTGTGGAAGAGCCGCCTTCGTGTTGACAAGCAATTCAATTTTTTTTTTGCTTTTCCCCTTAACACTGTGCAGCAATTGATGGTGCCATTTTGCATATTTGTAGGGAGCCAAGTGAATCGTGGAGTACAAGGTCGTCTCTATGCGTCACTTTCAGCTTCAAATTTGCGTTTAACTGTCGCTGGAATTAAATTCCGTGTGCCAATTTTAGGTCCAATTGCTTGGAAATATGTAAACGCGGACATTTTTGCTTTCTATTGTAAAACAAAACCACAACAACAGAACATAAATAGCAACAAGGCATAGAAAAAAAACAATTCGCGAAGCCTCCAAAAAAGAGAGAGAAAAGAAAACTGAAAAGAATTGTCGGGCAAAGCAAATAAGCCTAAGCTGACATTGATGGGATTTGTACAGGCCACAAAACAAGTCAAAGGAAATATGTTTCAGCCTACACTGACAGCTGGTTGAATACAAATTGAAAGACAACCACCATAAAGGCTCTATACTCCCTTTCTGCCGAAATTGACAGGCATTTCAAAGTTGTGGTTACACGCATTTAATTGAAATTTAGCTGCTGGCTTTATGGCCATCAACCCGGGTTAATCAGCCAGATAAAGAGTGACAAGTTACCCAAGGAGATGTGGGTTTCTTTCAGTATATATTTAGTATATTTTCAGTATTTTAAATATAGTAGCTGACAGTTTCTTTAAGTCGGTTTATAAATACACATTCTCTAAGCAATCCCAAGATAAGCATTTTCATGATTTTTTGACTTGACCACACTCACACACAGAAAGCAAGTAGTGTTAACTATTTCTGAGTTTTAGAATTTCTTAAATCCGATGTGTAATCAATATTAAGCATTATGTGTACTGTTTTATGGCTAACTGTTTTATATAAGTATATATATATTTATATATATAATTTAAGCTATTTTTATGCGAACAGTTTGAGGCACTTATAAAGTGTTTTGACCATAGTAAATATGAGAAATTAGTTGAATACTTCTAAAAGTTGTCAGCCAAGCGCATTCAATGCTCTTGATAATGTTGATGTCTTAGAAAATGGGAGAGAAATCTCGTTAGAACCAAAAGCATTCAAGATTCTGATGACCATGAGCCCCTCTTTTGAAAGTTTATGTCATGGCGATGTTGCAACGAAACGAAATGAAACAAAATGAAACGAAACATAACGGTGATGACATACCGGTCTTCTCTATCCAATTGCCTGTCTCTCAAGTATCCTTGCAGCCTTGTGGAATTAAGCTTTCAAAAAATTGTCATCAAGTTTTGTGTACTTTTGGTTTGTCATGTGTAAAAAGTTTCACTTCGTATACGTAATATCTGTATCTGTTAGTTTGTAAGCTAGAAAAACAACAACAACTTTAGCATGTTAAATGTTTGTTGTGGTAAGTATGAATAAATGAAATACTCACTGGCAACATAGTTTTTGCCAAAACAGGTGGAAAAGCGAGTAGCAATTTTAAATTGCATTCTTAAGCAGGGAATTCAGCTAAAATGAAAGAGAACAACATACAAAATATTATATATGATTCGAAATTATAATAATAACAATAGGTATAGAGGAATTTAAATTGCACTGAAAGCTCTTGGTTTAAAATAAGCATTATGTCTAGACTCTAGAGATATTAAAGATAAGCACTCAAATCTGAGACAAACTTTGAAATTATAGAGCAAAAAACAAGCAGAAGCACTATTGAAAACTCTTGGTGAAAGACTCACAAATAAAAGTCTCAGACACAATTAAAAATAGATGTTTAAATTTAAGAAATTACAATGTAAACTAAGTAAAAGTCAAAAAAATTATAAAATCTAGTTATGTTCGTTGTATGTTAAACACTTTAGGAAAATGAAATTGTAATTGTATGCATAAGAAAGATTTAATAAAATACTGAAACATAAAGTTAAGAAATATATAATTATTTAAATGTGCAAAATATTTCAATATGTGTATATGGAAATGTTAAAAATTGAAATCATAAATCAATTGGTAATTACAATATTGAGATTATTTATATCAATGATAAATGTGAGTTGTTGAGTTATTGAAAACAAAACGAAAAATGCCGTCGCAGTCGAGTATTAAAATTGATAAAACATTTAAATTCAATTATTTTAATGCGAAATACAAAACGTGTTTTAAAGATATCAATAAAGAAATACTATTAAATAAATGTTAAACAAAAAAAGCCTGAAGAATGTTGTCTTTAATTATTTTAAGCTGGAATTAGTTAATGTTTTTAGTTAGTGATGAAAACTCTTCCATCCAACATTCGGAGCAGAATAAATGAGCGTTCACCCGATGAGCTAGACAGTTCATTAATAAGCTGTGACAATTAAGTAATTGTCCCTCATATTCCTCATTTTATACTTGCATTCCAATTGTCTTCGCATTCCAAAACACATTTCTCGCTCAGCTTAGTTCAGAGCGATTGCTTTATGGAATTCCCGAGTTGGCCACATGTGTCAATTGTTGCGTGTCGAAGCGCACATTGTTGTCAGGTGTGTGTGTGTGTGTGAGTGTGTGGCAAGCTTGTCATGTTGCCACTTTGTAGAGCAAATAAACAAGTGGCACACCAGTAGTCATAGCATAGAACAAATGTGCAGACAAGCGATTTGTCACTTGGTAATTTATGTGGCTGTAAGGGACTTCGAACTAGGTCGACTGCATCCAAGAAGAACAGCAACAAGTCGCTTGCTTTCTCCATCTTTGTATACTTTAGGTGTGCCAGTTACTTTTTAGTTCAATTAAAATGTTGACGTGCGAGTAAAAGTTTAGACAGCGTCGAACACGCGGCGTATGAGCAATGTTCAAGTTACGCAAAGTTTTTCCCCAGCAAGAAAACAATAAAGAAACTTTTCGAAATTGCTCGCCCAGACAAGTAAGTGAAATAACTTTGTCAAGGCATATTAAATAATTACATATTCTTTCACTTACACGCCAGAAACAACTCCACAGTCACAGTTGCCAGCAGTTACAGTTTCATTTATTTAATTCGTGCATAAGTACATAATGCTCCATAAGCTAGTGCATTTTAAAACAAACACAGAAAGTATTAAACTAAAAAAAAAATAATATTTTGTATAAAGTTGGGAAAAAGTTGAATTCAGCTGCAATTTTTAAAAGGATTTTGCTTCAATTTTAAGTGAATTTGTAGTCAATATAATCCAAAGGCATAACACACACAAACGATTTAATCTGGTTTTGGGTTTGGTTCACCCCCGAGATAATGTCGAAAAAACTGACTTTAAATGGCCATTTCAAATGCCGTTCATTTGGTTTTGTTTCCTACTTTTATGGTTGGAGTCGGACTTGCATTTTAATTGCCCATTGTGAATTTTGTGGTCTTATTATTTGGCTAATTTTTGCTTTTAGATTTGAGTAGCGAGTATTAAATTAAATTTTTTTTATTTTTCTGGAGTTTCTTTAAGCAGTTTGAGCAGTAAATAAGCATCGCTTTTTAAATAAAAAGTATACTCGTATGTATGTATGTTGAGGTAGCTCTGAAATATATTGTATAAATAGATGATTGAATGAAATATTCTCAGAATGACAAAGTTGTGTCAGGCAATTTTCTCGACTTGATTGCATCAAAGTGGCAAAGCTATTGTACTATACTTACATATGCATTTTTGTTATGCCATTGGATTGAGTGACAAAGGTTGTTGAATGCCAGGAATAAAAGGATACAAGTTGTGACCTCTCGCTGACGGCATCAACTAAATCTATATGGCAATCGATAATTGATGCAATTTGCCAAATTGAGAATTGCAACGGCCCTTTTGCCATATTGGCTGGCATATAAACTATAAACATATATGTATAAAATTCGGGTAATAAAGGCTGGTCAATTTGACGCACTCTGAAAATTTCTTTTAAATACCGTTTAATCAATTAAAATTTGCTTCTAAACAATATTGCAAAATAAGCAATTGAGTTGCACAACAATAGAGGCATATTGAAAACCAAAATAAATAAATCAGACATTAGAACCATTTAACAGCTATCTATATTATCAACATGGTAACAACTATAAATAACAGATTATATTATTATTACTATTTTCCTTTTTTTGACATATGTAGCTACTGGTACAATAGTTACAGTTCTGTGTTATCTAGTGTAATCCACTGATTTTACAATTATTTGCCGATAGGCAAAGTAATTATGCTGATGATTAAAAGGAATTTTACGTTAAAAATATTGGCTTGCCGCAATTGCAGCCACAGCCGCAACCAATTTTGCAATTATGCAATCAGGCTATAAATCAGAGAGACATCCGCAGCAAAGATACAGAAGCATTAATAAAAGCCAACACTTTTGACCAACCGGAAATAAGTTTGTAAGCAATAGGTCCTATTTTAGAATTAGTAGACAAAGAAAATTTAAGTCATTGTTAAAGTCTATTTGATTTATTAAAAATTTATAAGCTGACAATGTATATAATTTGTGTGTATCATTTAAATAAAACTCATCTGCAAATCTTATGTACATGTGACAGATGTAAAGCTCTTAAGATTTTTCACATAATTTATGACCGTATAACACAAATGAACTCGACTTTCTGCCTCTCAAACTGCTCAGATTTCAACATCAAAATGCAAATCGAATCAGGGATTTACAAACAGAAGTCAAATCCTATCGGCAAAACGAACAACAGAGATCATTTGGCAACTGTCAACCACAAGGTCATGTCGTTGGCCTTGTGCGATTTTTGACCACAATCAGAGAGCTGATTGTCCGTTTTGGGAAACCAGTTGGGTAACTTGGTTACCACGTCGGCCTAAATGCAAGCTGGTATTTGCAATCAGCTCGTCAAATTTCCATGGCAACCGTGTGGTGCGAGTAATGGACACGCTGAAATTTTAAGGGCAAATTAATAAACAGTTTTGGACACGGCAGAAAAGGAGGGGAGAGGAGAGGAGAGGACTATTTGGGTACTCGTACTACAGCAGGTAATTGAAAGACTGCTTGCTGATGTTGTGCACACTCCTGTGCTGTGCGTTGAGGCTGGCGACTATCTGTCTGACAACTGCTGCAACATAATCATTACGAATGTGAGGCTGTAACTCATGTAACCAAGTTTGCTGAGGAACAGCAGCTGGCAACACGGGAACTTGGCAACTTGGTACCGTCTGCCCAACTGAGTACATTACAATTTTTCTTCGGAGCGGAAACCATAGCAGCCTCATACATTACGACCACCAAGCGGGCGGAGAAACTTCTAGCTGCTGCTGGATAAATTTCATCCGCACGGTTGACTGGGTTACATTACTTTGGTTGCCCAATACCAAGAGGTTGTTCTCTGGTCCAAAAATTGCCAATGCCATTGTTGATTCTGCCAAAGAATTTCAACCATCCCCAACCCATCCGTACCACACATACAAGCGTCTTTTATGTACGAGTACGTATTTATGCGATATATGAGTGTGTTTGTATGAATCGTGCTTTAAAATATGTGCCTCTATTTGCTTTGGACTGGTTTGTTGCATTTCGTGTGGTTGCATTGCCACATACCAACATGTTCACAGACAGCTCGGTAGGAGGACCAAATGCCACGATAAATTATACGGGGCAGCAAAATAAAGTTCAAAATTAAGCCGACTAAATATATTTTCAATAAACATAAACAAAAAGCACTTGAATAAAATTGCAAATTTTACGCTCTTTGAATTTAAATCAACTATTATAATTAAAAATATTATTTTCATTAATTTTCCTGCGTATTGTTCATTATTTGCGCTCTCTTTGTTGTGCAATGGCATTTTCGAGTGTGTTGAACTATTTTTGGCTTCAAATGAGCAGCAAGCCAACAATGGGTTTTAAATAAAATCAATTTTATTATAAGTGGTTCAAAAATTAAAATGAACCGTAAACTGAATAATACTTGCAATACATTTTATGGTGAAATTAAAGAGAAGTAAAGAAGAGGCTTTAATTGAAGAGATTTGTATTATTAAATAACTCTGCACAAGGTAATGTATATTTAAACTGATCCTTAAGATAAATATATATTTTTTGTCTTTAAAATGTTTGTTTTTTACGACCTTTCTATATTGTAAAAGTGGGTTTTAGCTAACTTGAGGTCAAGTAATGTCTATAAGACACCAACAAACAACAACACACAAAACAGTTGCAGAACGCAAGGAGCATGGCTCAGTATACAGCTGTTTCAAGAACTGCCAATCTCTATCATCAGTACCGTTGTGCTGACTTGATATTTTATATTTTATCAATATAACAGAATAATGTTATTATACCCGTTACTTAAAAAATAAGTAAAAGGGGGGAGGAAGCATCTCCGACCCTATAAAGTATATATATTCTTGATCAGCATCAGCAGCCGAGCCGATATAGCCATGTTCGTCTAGCCACCATCCAGTTTGTTTCAAATTGTTGCCACGCCTCTTTCCGCCTCCGTAAGTTGCGAAAAACCACCACACGCATTTTTAAAGATATTAAGTTGTTTTGGTTATTAACGTTACCTACTATTATTAGCTATCATCCTACTTAATCGCAACAAGATTAAACAAAAAGAAAGGCGTTAATGGCTGATCTAAGTAATAATATTGTATATATGTACATTTGAATAACTAACGGGTATCCTTTGATCGGCAGCTCGACTATAGTCTTTCCCGCTGGCTTTTAATTGTTGTGGTGTCAGACTGACAACAATATACCAGCAAAACAATTTTAAATTAATTTTATTTTAAGGTAAATTGTGACATGTAAACAGCCAGACAACCGTTGCAATTCCCCGAGCTGTTTTGCGAATGTAAAACACGCAGAAAACCACTTAACCAAAATGCACAACAACAAGATCAACCACGGCAAGAATACGAACTAAACGTTGTAAAAGTTTCACAGTACACAGAAGTTTTTGTGCGAAAAGTGTCACTCAAAAGCAGCAACAAAAGTTGTGGCAAGTGAGGCAACATAGTCCAAGGGCTAAATCTATTTAAGAAGCCGAGGCAAAAAGTTGAACTTTTCAATTGTCAGTCTGATGTTCTATGGAATTTACTTGGGTTCGCTTACCGACTTCAGAATTGGGTGGCCTGACTGTCTTTCAAGTTGCAATTACAACTTTTGGCTGCAGCAAACAGCCAACTATACAATGTGTTATCTCTAACTTAATTACTGCATTATTTGTTTACAACAAATTATTTTTTATTTGCATCTAAAAGTATTAAAAGTATGAAAACTTTTTCTTTGCTTAAATATCAAGTTTCAATGATATAATAATTAATTTAAAGTTCAGTTTTATAGTCAGCAAGGTATTAACAGAAAGTGTAAAGTTTTGCAGCTTTATGTTGATGGTGCAACTTTACTAAAATGCAACAAAATAAAATCTCTAAATTTCCCGGCACGTCTTATCAGAAGGATGACACAAAAATGTTTTAACTGTTGCGCTGAAAAGAATGCTTTGTATTTATTACACCTGGACTGCAGAAATTCGTGTATTTATTTAGGTGGTGCGCGCAAAAAAAGTACAAAGTTACAAAAATTGCCGATGGGGGGATAATCGTCTCTTTGCTCAGATAATTGAAATTTATTTATTTATATAACATCCACTGAAAATAAATCATACTTAATTATAAAATACGGCTTTAAATAAACTGTAATAAATATAAATACTTTTTTTTAAACCTGAAAATATAACAAAACAAAGCTTAAAAATTTGTTTAGATTATATGTACAATTTAATATCCAAAATAAGATATTAAACATTTTACTTACGATAAAAGCCTGTGGCATGATTAACAGTGACTACTATATCCATCTTGATGCTTTACACAAATGTGGACATTTTTGTGGGGTTCTTACAACTGGCAACTCCTTGTGACCAGGTAAATAAGTAATACAAAGTTTGAAAGTCTTTAAGTGTCGCAGGATCATTGACAGTTGAAAAAGGAGTTGAGAATATTGCACACAATGCGCTGAGCTTATTGTTATTAAGCCCTGAGAAGATTCCTATTGATTTTTCTAAAAATACCTGTAAGTTATATTGTAAGACTTTGAAAATAATAATAGATCCACTGACATACTGACAATTTGCTGAAATTAATTTAGCTTGCTTCCACATTAATGAACTAAAATTCAGTGGAAAATAGAAATTCATCCTGTCCACTTTGCAGAAAAGATATGTGAGTCCATCTAAGTGCGTATGTGTGTGTGTATGTGTGAGTGTAGCACATGGAGCATTAGCAAATTAAATAGGGAGGAAGAGAACATACAGACGTTTAAAAAAAAAAGTATGCCACAGCGGAGATCATCCTCTGTGGCAGCTGTGGCAACATCCAAGTGAACTCTTGTCCTCTTGTCTTTTCGCGTCCTGCGTCCTGTTTACGTTTACTGCAACTAATGACTTTAAGCTAGAGGCTGCCACGCCTGTCCACCATGGCAGTCGTTTAGCTGAACTGAGCTGCTTCGTCAACCAAACACAATGCCACACACAAAGCGATGGAGCACTTAAGTGCAATGTGGACCCACCCAGAGGATGGCTGCAAAAAAAGAGAATGGGTGTAACGCACAAAGCATGAAAAAAAATATAAAATTAACAAATAATAAGTCTACAACTGAAATTGATCAACTGAGCGATATCCTGGCCGAATCTGAGGAACAAATGAACCTACGAATTTATGTCAGATTAAATCTAGAACTTATCTTATTAGGTATTGAGTATACCTTACCAATGACTTTGTACAAGGTATCAAAGTGGCAGCTGGCCAGTAAACGGAGACTTGGACTTGGCGTTCATATTTGCGAGTTTGCATACAAATGTCAAAAGCTGTGCACGTTTGTTGGCAGCTGCCCGATAGTGTTGCCAGTTTTTTAAGGGCTAAAATATATAGCTGATCACAGCTAGAATCAGCTAAAAATCATTTATAATTTGGTAGCTTTTTATAAGAAAATTCTGATTATGAGTTAGTAATATGTTAAAAATATTTTGTTTCGTCGATACCAACATATATTTTTCGGATTATTAGCTTTAAAGATATTGTGTTGAATGTGTAGCTAAACAAATACAATCAACTTCATTCGTTCATAACTGCATAATACACAAAATCTATTCTTAAGTGCATTAAAGTCATCTGACAGTCTGAAAAATAATCAATTCGATTTTATATTAGCAAGATTTCTAAGCTAAAACATTTCCACAAATTTGTTAGCTTTTCCATTACAAAAGTTCTTAATCTAGCTGCATAATGGCAAAAGCGACAACACTGCTGTCCAAGCACACACTCACACGAACACGCACACTCATATAAGTAATTGCATCTCTTGCTGCATAAAACACTTCCGGCTCATTTAACCGACTGCAGCCAAAGGAGCCGGGAGTCGAGCATTGTGGCAGTTGCATGTTCGTTGAATGTGTGTGCCGTATGTGAAGCTTCATGTGGCGCCGTTTGACTTTTTGCCTTCATGCGAAATTGATTTCAATGTGGCAGGATATTTGCATATGCATCTAGAAGCCCCTAGCAGGTTATAAAAGGACTTGCAACACTAAAAGCCACAGCGTGTTGCATATTGCAAGCAACAGCTGTAAAATTTTTGGTTGCCCTTTTTGAAGTGAAATTGAATTGAAACAAAATCTAGGAATGCGAATGTATTCATAAAGATTCACAGTGGATAAAAAACTTTAGTCACTCTTTCTCCCTCGCTCTCTCTCTCTCTCTTTCTCCCTCTTTCTGTGCTCTCCTCAAACATTTGCCATTCATTTGTTTACTTGACTTGCCTCGACTTGAGTCGCAGCGGTTGTTGCCCTACATTTTTTATCTAAATTCTTTTCCCATTTTCCCTTTGGCATATGGAAATTTAAGCGATTTGTTCAAGATGAGCATATGTTTAATGTTGATTTTTCATTTGCTCGTTGGGCATGTAACTAAATAGAGTTGCCCCCTTTTACACTCTAGTGCTTGACAAACAACAACAACAACAAGATCAACAACTACAAGTACAACAAGTGTAACAGGCTGTGAAACCAGAAAAATGGCAACCCAACCAAATCAAATGAAACCCTTCATCATGTACAAACATTTTGGGACCCCAAACGAATGTCGAAATCGAACTAAGGCAACAGAAGGTAGGTTGGGGAAAGGAAAGGCAAAGGCACGTTGTTGGTAAAAAAAAATGCCAGATTTGATACTCGAACGAGACGTGCGTGGAGCTTGTAGTTGGCTTTAGACCAAATTCAGAACCTAAAGGGGGCTTACAGCGTCGCTTGACAACAATGTTGGCGACAATGAACCATCCCATGGTCGAGCAAAGGGGCTAAAACAAATCCCTTTCCAATTCCATACTGTTGGTTTTTCGACTGAAAACGCAAACATTTCGGCATATTTGTGGGTTTTTCAGTTGTTAGTTTGCTTGTTGTTTTGTTTCCCTTGGACCATTTATTTTTTCACTATGGGGAACTAAAAACAGAGGAAGGGAAACAACTGGGGAAATTTCATCTTTAAGCCGGAAATGTATAGCAGCAGCTCTTTAACTACTTTATCATGAACTGTGTCTCTGTTTTAGTCCCTTGGGGTATTCAACAATCGAAAGCTAAGCAATGTCAACTCATAGAACATGTCAGCTTCTCTGCTCAATCAAGCAAGCTGTCAGTAAGGGAAACGTTTGATATGTTCTGACTGTTTGTCACAGCCAGCATATCAAAATGATTTACATTTGCAGCAAAACAATTCGAGGGTATTTAGGGTAGTATTGTCCATATTTATTTTACAAAAAAATTAAGAACTTCTAAAATTATTTTATATATTTTGTTATTCCATATATGTATGTTAAATGCGTCTTAAGAAAATAATGGGTAAATTCCATATAAATTCCAATAATTTTAATTAAATTTCGTTACATTTTGAATACACAATTTTAAAGACTCATTTTCTCGCCCCATGTACTTGGAATCAAGGACCCCTTGTTTTTTATATCTGTGCCAAACATAAAAAGCTTCAAACTCCAAGACCCTTTACAAAACCTTAACATTTACCTTGTCATTTCCTTTTTTCTTCCCTTTTATGAATTTAATTCTATTTAATGAACTTGGACTTCAGATCACAAAAGTGACAACAAAAAGAGCCGACAAAACGTGTCCATTGGCATATTGAGATATTGATTGAATTTCAGTTCGATTCTGTTGATTGACAGCTTCTGATGCGGCTGCTCCTGCTGTTTTTTCGTCTACTTGACTTTCGTTGATAAATTAAAAACTGATATCAATTTGACAGAGTTCAAATTTGTTCCGACAACTTAACTTAATGAAAGTGCAAATTTTGAATTGAAAATCATAAATTTATGCCAGTATTGCTGTATAATAAATATACAATATATAATGTATCATAACTATGTATGTGTCCTTTTAAGTGTGAAGAAATCGGTAGAATTGTTGACATTTTTACAATTTCACTTGATGACTTTTCGCTTTACAATAAAATAAGTTATAGATGTAAAATTTAATAAATAACGTCAATTCAATCTTGTTCAAAAGAGATAAGTCATATTAAATTAGGCCTATCAAATATGATCTCCTAACTTGTTTTATTCAATTATCATTTGTCCATACTCACATCCCTTCCTCCCTTGTCAATAGTTGACAATCTTTCAATCTTCTCACCTGCCTATCTGTCTCATTGTTTAGGCAATCACAAAGCTACGTGTATTGACCACATTATTGAGCTGACAATTATTTACTTGTGCTCAATCAGGCGTAATTTCAATTTCGATAAAGTTATTTACATGTATTTATTACAGTTATGGCACATTGATTTTAATTAGCGTTCACAACGCTTTCCCCTTTTATGCACTAACTTGTTTAAAATTGTTATTTTAAGCCTTGGTTGTTTTATAATAAATTTATACTAGTTTTTATTTGGCAATAGATGTTGTTCTATCTCACTTTGCGGCTGTGAAAAAAATTGTGCGTGAAATGCCTTTTGTGAAATTGAATTTTCAATTTATGCATTTTGTGGCTAAATGTTTTTGTTGTATGCTCGCGCTCTACAGACCAACAACAACAACCGATAAGGACTCGGAAATGGGAAGCAATCCCCCCAATGCCAACACATTTCACACAAAATATAAATATTTGCTTAAGCCACATGCGGGCGACACAGAAACCCAAACAAAATGCCAACAAAGGGGGAGAAGGGTGGACACAAAAACGGGGGTAGACAGACTCGTTTATGAATATTGCAAGGAAATAGCACATACACTGCGAAAAGTAGAAGAAGAGAGAAAGAGCGATAGACGAAAGAGATGGCAAATGAGAAATGTCCTGGCCGCATTGCTAACGCTTTTTCTATAGACTTGAATCGTAAATAAATATTTTGATTTATTGTCTACTTCAATATTTCCTTGCAATTTATGCGGGAAGTCGTATAATTAATATGTTTACCCGGCGTATACTTCATCTTTGTTCAAGTCAATTCAGTGCTGTATATTTTCAAGTACATGAATTGTATTCAGTTCATTCATTCTATCGGTTTTCTTCAATTTTCACTTTAAGTTTCCGACAAATTGAAAACTGGTAAGTATTTCTAATACCTATTTATAGTTTTAAGTAAGTTTTTAAAAAATTCACAATGCACTCTCTTTTAACAATCATAACATAAGATAATTTTCATTTAACTTATTCAATAACATATTTTGTTTAAGGTATTACAGACATGTGTTTTAATCCTGCTTTCAACTTTACTTCATTTATTTAAATCAGAAAGCAGTCAATAAAGATTATTTCAAGTTTAACCTTGAAACATTCCGAAAATTTAAAAATGCATTTGCCTCTTACAATTTATAAATATTTTTCCAAGCTTTTAACCTGTCACTGGCCAATAACCATAGTCTCCTTCCCTATTTCCCCAATGCCACTCCATTTAACGCATCAATAATTTTCTATTTCAATTTCCAAAATTGACTTTTCAATGTGAAACTGACAAAAAAAAAGACACAAGAAGATTTAGACGACTAGTGGATACCCCTTACACTGTTGATTTATTATATTTAATGTTAAAAATATATTAATCAGACAGTTCATTGCTTGGAAATCATCTTATTTGTCGATACTTCTTTACCCACTTCTAACCCTAGGGTATGCACAGGAATGACAATTCGTCCTTGGACAAATAAAAAACATTGCCTACTTTCGTGCGCATAATTACTTTTACTGCCTAAATTTGGGCAAGTCTAACGAACGGCTGGAGTGAATCCAGGGATAGAGAGGTCAGCGAAAGGGGACAATTTTATTTCATGTTGAAATTTAAAACCAATTTGTTTGAGTTTTCTGTTTTTTCTTTTTTTGGCCGAAGCTGTGTGTTGTGTGTTCAGCCCTTTTGTGCTAATTAAGCCAAGCAAGCGAAAAGAGAAATTCATTTTGAAAGGCAGACCCGAGAAAACCTTTTGGGCACTGAAAAACTGAAAAGTATTGTCAAAAGTTTCGTGCTAACTTTTCACTCCGATTCTTAAGTGTGCTTCCTGTTGCGCCTGTTTGATGTTTCATGTTCGCATGTCCGCCTGTTTGTTCCGCTCAGTTTCTTCAAACTGAACTTAAATGCAAATAAATCAAGTGCTTAGCCATGAACCAGGCCCAGACCATTTCATTAATTACTTGCTTAATTTTATAAGCGATTTTCCAGCGCAAGCTTAAAGCCAAATAATTGACATCATTACAGATATAACATTTAATTCGCATTGTTGTTTCAAAAGAAATATTTACAATGTTAGTTCTATTATTTTTTCATGATTTTCCTTTTCCGAATTTTGTAATTTTATAGTTTGTACATAAAGAAAAAATTTAATATTAACTGCAAAGAAATGTAATACAATTTAATATATTAATTACATATTTGCAGCATAAACAACAAAGACAAAAGAGCTATCGACCAATCAAGACCGTGTACTTGTATTCGTACTTATAAATATGTTATTGCGCACTTGTGATTGCAATGCAAAAATTGTCGAAACAATTGCACATGAATGGTTTTCGTGCATACACATGACTGATCCTGATTACCTCGGGCAGAGAAGGCAGATTTACGATTGCCCGATTAGCACTCTTTTGATGGAATCCACACAGTCACATATATATGTATACATATACATGTGTATATATAAAATCGTTAGTAATGTTTTCTGTTGCCGGCGTATACATAATGTAATATTTGTGTGTGTTTGCGTGCGGGGCAAACAGCAGAAAAATAAATGTATGTATATAAATTTTTAAATTTATGTGCACACACAATCGCTATTGTGTATCCAGAGAAACGGGATACGAGCAAGTATGTTTGTGTGTATGTGTGTGAGTGAGTGTGTTTGTGTGAGTGTGTTTGTTGCATTTCAATTGCTGCGAATACAGGATATGCAAGTTGGATGCTGACGACGCCATTTTGGCGCAAAGCTCTGCCGCCTGGCAACAAACACGTTTCCTTAGCAGCATTTGCAGCTTCCTCGAGTTGGTCATAAAACTGAAAGTTGGCACGCCTTAAGTGGCACCCCCATCGTATCGTAACGTACACACATACATATATATAAATGGATTTCCTGTGACATCAGACGACATAACTGAACATTGACATTAATTGCATTCAATGTGCAATAAATGCCAAAATGCTCAATGCCATAAATGCACAATAAATGTCAAATGGGAAAAATAAAATTAAAATGTTAGACAATTTTACAGACTAGAAAACATATAGTATTCTTTTTATTATAGTTTAATTGGAGCTCCATAACATGCACATCAAGTTTGAGATTAAATCAAGAACTTTTTATAAAATGTGGCTATTTTATGCTTAAGAGCCCCCGTTGTGTTATCTTAAAACCATAACATTATCTTTTACACATCCTTTTTACTTCTAAAGCAACATAAGTATATTGAGGGTTACTTTGCCAACCACAAAACCGAATCTACATCGCAGTTTCAGCACCACAAAGTCAACTAACGTGACCCACAACCGACGTTCACTAATTAAACTTAAAGAGCCACAAAAGTGCATAATGCTCATTGGAAGCGACGTATGGCAACTCCATCTTAGCCAAGATAATGGTATGTGTATGCGGTGATGGTATCTATACCCTATAATACATATTAAAGATTCTGCGGGTGTGCTACCAATACTTGTACATTAAAATCATAATTTCTCTGATTTTTCAAATCATTTTATTTTTTTTGCAATACTATTTATAGATTTTTGAATACTAAATATTTTTTAATTCTTTTACAATTTTTTCTAAAGTTGGTTACATTTTGTGGACATTTTTGGTTCTCTTTATTTTATCTTAACAATAAATAAAGTACAATTATTTCTTACATATTTGCTCATTTATTGCTATGAAATTATCATTATCATAATTGAAATATTTTATTGTCATCTTTTAACAGATTATCTTTTCATCGCTCTAATATCAGATAAGAGTTGGCTGTGATTCTTGGTTTTGGCTAGACTATTCAATTGATGCATTTTATTTATTTATAAATTTGTGTATCTTTTAACAGAGTATCTTTTCATCGCTCTAATCTTAGATAAGAGTTGGCTGTGATTCTTGGTTTTGGTTTGCACAAACGGACCACTTTGTGTTTGCTTTTGCCATGGTTTAGACTTTGCTGTTTGTCATCTCACCGCTAATATTGCCAAGCTGTTGACTGCGGCTTAGCAACTGTCTTTCTCTTCCCTTCTCTTTCTTCATACCTCGCTCTCTCCCTCCCCCCTCTCGCTTTCTATTTCGCTGTGTGCGTATGTACATACTTGTTATCAAATGTCAAATGCCAAGGCAGAATGGCAGCGTGAACTTAATTGCCAAGCGAAATTGTGCACCAGCACCGGCGTTTTCAATATCGAATGAGACATCGAAATGTTATTGCGCAAATTCTAATTACATATGCATAGAGAGTACTCTGTACTACCAACGAGTGTGTATTGAGTATCACATATGTATGTGCATATATGTACACATGTATGATTGTCTGGTTTCAGCTGTGCACAATTAGTTTGAGCATTTCCCTAATTGGTGTTAATCCGAAAAGCGCATTACACATGCAATACACTTGACATAGGATATTACCAGAGCTTAGTGAATAAGAAACTAAAAGGCTAAGACTTATATTAAATATAATAAGTAGAGCCCAAAGTGGTTGCTACAATAAGAACAAAATGTCTATTCTTTTGGATAAGCTAACAACAGAATGTAGAACACAATTCTTGTTCACCTTTCTGTTGTGAATGAGAGTAAATGATAATGTACTAAATCGTACTGCATTTAGTCTGCCTCGTGCTTTAATAAATAGTTGCTGAAGATTGTCAAAGAGTTTTACCAGAAATTTCTGTTGGCTTCGGTCAACTTGTTGATAGTCTGGCGGCAGTTCATGTCTCTGGGGCAATCGAATTGAAATTTATTTCTTGACCTTATTTCGCTCTTAATTTATGCCATACACAGACACAGAGGACTAAGTGGCCCAAGTACATGTGTATTTAATGCAGACCGACAGCTTTACACACGACACATACATACAAATACGTAGAGAGCTATAAAAGCCACATTTATAACCAGGACAACAAAGACAAAGGCAGCTGGACGCTGGCCACAACTAATAGGATATGTGTATGTACAGCTGGTACTCGTACTCCGGTCATCCTGTCATCCGTGCTCCCGTTGCCATTTTTTCAATCTTTACTAATTTATGTCAATTTGTTTATTTATGTATGTGGCACGATGCTCGGCCCGAAACTCCATTAGCTCTTACTCGGCTCTTGGCCCCAATTGCGTGTTGTGCACTGTACGAGTAATTACAATTTGTTATCGTTTTAATTTAATATCGATAGCAACACAACGGTACTCGACTCGTACCACCCTCCACTACAATTCCCTGCAGGCAGTCAAAACAATTGAATTTTTGTTTTCCCTGAAAGTTGTTGTCAGTGTCAATCTTATCAACAAAGTAGGAAGCATTTATTGGATTAACCCGCACTATAATTACTTTGTTTATTCAAAAAATAATTCAATTTCTAATTATATTGAAGATTATAGCTTTTTACGTGTTGATTATTATTAATAATTAAAATACAACTAGGCTTCCAATTAATAATCCCTTGATCTGATCTAACATATAGTAGTTAAAGGCTTTTTCATTTGTACTTTGCACAAAATAAAATATCCATAATTAATTTAAAATTTTACTTGCTATATTTTCAATTTCATAAATAATTAATAAAAGAAAATAGAAACATCTCAAAAATGTACCCCTCAAAAAGTTGCACAGTGACCCCAAAAAGGCATTTCGCCGTGACAATTTGAAGACTTCATTAAGCATTCCAGGCCATAGAAAATTAGCCAGATTTTTGGGACCAACAAGAGGCAGTTCCCATCTGGCTTATCCCTTAGCCAAGAGGGGGAGTTGTTATGTAAATTTTTGTTGAAAGGTCCTCAGTAGTTTTCGGATTTGTTTGCTGTTTGTTGTTTGCTCTCGGTTTATGGGGCCTTAGTGCGGCATGTGTTGTATATTTATGGCTTTTAAATAAAATGGCAACTGTTGTCTATTCCACACTTTTATTGGCTAAGAGTATGTAAATGGCTGAGAAAAATGAAGGCAAGCGGCCTAAAGAGCTTTTAAATTAATATCAAATATTTCACATTCTTCTTCGAAGTGCTGTAAATATTTTAATTAGTGATTTCAAGCTTTCGAAATTATTAAATATATATAGAAAATGCGTACATATATATTTAAGAACAAGGGAAATTTGATATTTGTTACACTTGCTAAAAAGTTGGTAACTTTGAATGCTGAAAATAATATATAAATGAAACTAAACAAGACATTTTTAAAAAAATATATTAATTATTTAAGAAAATCTGAGTTTTAAACATTTTGTGGTCTTTGCGATTTCGATTTCAATTTCTTTTTCAGCTTTGATTTCAATTCAGCATCTACAAATGGTGTACAATTAGTTTGCATATTGAATGAAATGCCAAAGATTCTTGGAAGTGGAAGCCAAAGTGCTGCTGTGGGCGCCTTGGGGCAACAATGCAAGCAGCAAGTTCCAAGTTGCAAGTTGCAAAAGCCAAGCTGCCACACGTGGCTCCTTACGAGAATATTTCATTATTATTTACTCGTCGGCTGTCCTGACAACTGGCTGCCAACTGTCGAACCTGTTTGCCCTAATGGCCCACAAGGCAAACGGCCAAAGGACAGCTCTCACTTGGCTCTGAATATCTACATATGTGTATCTGTGTCTGTGTGTGGGTGTGGGTGCTGTACGTGTATTTGTGATTGCGTTTTATGCATATTGCATGATTGATTGCGTTTTGATGCACATTGAAAATTGGTTTTTAGTGGCCAGTGAAACCCATTATATATGGTAGTATTCCCTCCCCAGACACGAGTGAAAAGTAGATTCAAACCAATTTGAAAAGCTGCAGCTAATGGAAATGGAAAATCTGCTTGAAAGACCACAATGTTCAGTTTCAGCTAAAGCACTCTCAACTTAACCGCAACGAAAAACCATCTCGCGTTTCCTGTCATTCTAATTAGCACACACAACTCATTAGCCAAATGACCATGAGTTGCGAATCGACGAAAGAAAAAGGAAATGGAACTCCCCATCTGACAATGATACAAGTATTAGTATTACAAGTGATAGCCAAAGTAGCATTTATCCCTCAACAGCACCACATCAACCACATCAAAAAGAAAAAGAATAAAAGATGGCATGTGAGTGGTGCTTGTGGTTGCCATGTCTGGCGGTTTCTGTAAAAAGTGTCATTAGCATGCTATGAATACCAAAAATAGCAGAAAAACAACAGAAATTACAGCGAACGTCGAAGGACAACGACACCGAAATACGCAACTTACAAGGATATGAATATTTTGTTCGTCTGCTGAAAAGTGTTTTTATAAATTGGCAGTTTAAAATACGATTTACGTGTGGAATACAAATTGAAAAGAGCAATGGAATCTTATGCGCTGTTAAAGATATTGATTTACTAAAGTTTAATGCTACAAAATGATTATTAATTAATTAAATAATGTTTATAATAATAAATTTAAAATAATTATCAGCGTTAGGTATTGCAATTAGAGCGTTTCCTGTCTGAATCAGAGTCTATTAAATGTTTCAAAAATATTTAACAGAAGTTTAACTTTGAGCACAGCCATGTTGCATGCAACATCCGGTGGCTGAGAAGGGCAAACATTGTTGTGGCAGCCAAATTCACGAGTAACATGCTGATGTAGCAATATAGCAACCAGGACGCTGTCTATGACAATGAGTAACTGAACAGGACACGACAGGATCTACGAGTAGTGGACAGGAGGCAAAGTTTTGTTGAACAGGAAATTACACATGAATACTCATCCATGGAAATGAGCTGCAATGAGGGACACTGCAGAATTTGCATTTTTTTTGTCATTCTGCTTTATTTGTACTTTTTTATGGATAGAACTGATGTCTAGAAGTTTCGAATCTTTTTAGGGAACTGCCAGCAGAGCCATAAAATTGGTCCAGACAAACGGCGGTGAATGTTTCAATTTGTTTGCTGCTGCCAATAAAACAAAAAAGTTTTAAGTGTACATTTGGATGCGGAATTGGCTCCCCTAACAACAAGAACAATCAGAGTAAGTTGAATGCATAACAAAGCATAAAGCATAGAGACACGCATCAGCAGGTCGCCGAGTCCGCAAAGTCCGAGTCTCAGCTCAGCTCAGCTCGGCAACGTCAGCGCATTGTTTGGCCTCAGCTAAAAAAAAAATACAAGGACTACAAAAAGGGATCAGCTAATGATACAAATGACAACGCATAAAAATTTGCATAGAACAAAATCGAAATAAAATCAAATAAAATAAAATGGAAGGTTGCAAAACATAAAGAAAGAAAAACTGAAATTGTTTTGCGAGTGGAGGGTCGAGTAGTTGAAATACTTTGTTATGGTCGGTTGGTTGGCTGGTTGGCATCATCAGAAACCGATTCATTTCATCCCAAAGAGCCATTAAGTGGATGCTTGGTATAGGGTAATAGATTAATATAACTGCTGGAAGCAACGATTTCAAATATTTATGAGTTATGAGTAAATGTAACAAATGCATTTGTAATCAAAAGAAAAAGCATCTTAAAAATTGCAAAAAATGTAAAATATTTTATTAAACAACAACAAGAATCGTTCATATATTTTAAGACAAAAGGTAGTCAGTAGAAAAATCTCATAAATCTTAAATTAAGTAGATATTTAAAAAGCTGACACCTAATAAAGTGTTATTCCAACTAAAACAAACAAATATTTATGAGTTATATTAACATAAATCGAAGCAACAAAGCAGAAGAATTTTACTGCGAGCTGAAATTTGGTGTAAAAAGAACCTTAAACTCAATTAAATATCATTTAATTTGAAACGAAGCCAAATAGTATTTATTATTAACTATGCCACAATTAGGGTCAAGTTTCTTTTATTAGCGTGCAACGAACGCAAATCACAGCGACAGGATTCAAGCAAAGTGGCAGCACTACGGCAGAGTTGAGAGTGAGGGCAACTCTTTTGCATAAATCACGGCTAGGATAACGGCAAAGGAGCAGAGGCAGAGGCAAAGGATGCGCGATGCTCGCCGCAACAATGCCAGAAATGTCAAATTAATTTAGCGCGCTGGAAGCAACCGGAAAATGGCGCGTGCGTCTTTTGGCTTTTCAATCAAGGTAAGCTAAGGACTGAGGACTGAGAGTCAGGACTAAGATCTGAGGACTATGCTGAGATGGATGCCAAGAGCGCTTGGCGTTTCTTGTCACGTTTTATGAATTTGCTGCGCTTGCCAGGCGGAGCACAGACTGCGACTGAGCCTCCAAGACATAAGAAGGCCAAAAAACGAACAAGCCAAAAATAAAAGAAAAAACGGGCTGACTGGCGAATTTGTCAACGGCGTCTGCTTAGATAACGCGCCGCGAGGCTCAAACGGCTTTTCGGGAGCCCAATGCCATAGCCCGCATAGAATGGGACTTGGTCTTGGTCGAGGATAACGCAAGAGTTTCGACAAACACGCATAAATTACTCAATTAGTAGTCAAGATACGAAGGCAAAAGGGTCGCCTAACAAGACAGCCGGAAGTGGCAAAGCCAACGCCATTTCCCATATTGAGTAATCAAATGTCAGAGCATTTAATTCATCCTCCAGCTCCAGTTCATCTGGCACCGCACACATAAATCAACGGATGCGCCTCGTCGATTGCGACTCTCAAAAGCTGACACATTACACTAGTTTACAAAATCCAAAAAAAATTTTGACTTTCATGTCTGAGTGCACTTTTCTTATGGATTTTGGCCCACTAAACACGAAAATCGCACTTAAAAATTTTTTTATGGTAGCGTTTTCGAAATATTCATGTTTTTCCAAATTTTCGAAGTTGCTCTCACATTTTAGAGTATACCACGAGATCTAATTTACCGATGTGGTCAAAAGAGTACTCAAATTAAAGGTTACTAATTTCTTTACAACTTTCTCCCATATTGCTTTAAGATCGGCTTAGTAGTTCAGAAGCTAGCGACTTTTAAAAGTTTCAAAATCCGGTTTTTTTGTGAATTTTGGGTCCCACAGCTCACAAATTGCCCTAGAAAAAATAGATATCGCCAAGGTAAAATTATTTTTAAGAGTTTAACGTATAGCCGACACTGTTACGAAGAAAATAGGCTATTGCTTTTGAGAATCTATGGATAAATCGCGGAGATAAACGCTTTTCAGTGAAAGAATATAAATCATCTTTTTAACGATTTTCTAGTTTGGTTTGTATGACAGCTATATGATACAGTGGTCCGATTTAGTCCAAACTTTGTCAGGATGTTTGGGACCATAACATATGCTGATTGAGTAAGATTTGTTAAGATATTTAAAGCAACCAAAAAGTTTTTCATACTAAGACTTGGTTTTCGACTGATCGTTCCTATGACAGCTATATGATACAGTGGTCTGATTAAGTCCAAATTTGGTAAGGATGTAAGGGACCATCCCAGATGCTGATTCTGCAAGTTTGGTTGAAATATCTCCAAAAACAACAACTATTTTTGCACTAAATCTTTATTTTCGATCAATATTTCCAATGGCAGCTGTTTTTTGCGAAAAACTTCTTTGTTGTTTGAGATATCTTAACAAATCTCACTCAATCAGCATCTTTTATGGTCCTACATATCCTGACCAAGTTTGGTTGAAACCGGACCACTGTATCATATAGCTGCCATACAAACACAAACTAGAAAATCGTTAAAAAGATGATTTATATTCTTTCACTGAAAAGCGTATATCTCCGCCATTTATCCATGGATTCTCAAAAGCAATGGCCTATTTTCTTCGTAACAGTGTCGGCTATACGTTAAACTCTTAAAAATAATTTTACCTTGGCGATATCTATTTTTTCTAGGGCAATTTGTGAGCTGTGGAGACCCAAAATTCACAAAAAAACCGGATTTTGAAACTTTTAAAAGTCGCTAGCTTCTGAACTAATAAGCCGATCTAAAAGCTATATGAGAGAGAGTTATAAAGAGATTAGTTGCCTTTAATTTGAGTACTCTTTTGACCACATCGGTTAGTTGGATCTCGTGGTATACTCTAAAATGTGAGAGCATCTTTGAAAACTTGGAAAAACATGAATATTTCGAAAACGCTACCATAATAAAATTTTTAAGTGCGATTTTCGTGTTTAGTGGGCCAAAATCCATAAGAAAAGTGCACTCAGACATGAAAGTCAAAATGGCTGTAAACTAGTGTTATTAATGGAACCGTTGAGATTTTCTAATTACAAAGAGTCTGTTGGCCAAACAACATTGCCCAAGACCTATCGAAGTATCCTGCCAACTTCTTGCCGAGGGCTCAAAGTAAACAGCGGCGGAAAATAAAACATATTTCAGACAATGCGAATCGAAGTGAAATTCCTTTCGCAAAAGGCCCCCAAAAAAAATGTTACAAAAGAGAAAATTCCGAGTAGAAAACAAGAAAACAAGCTGTGTGCGTGTGTCATTGTCAGTGTGTAAGTGTGTGTGAGCTACACAATTTCATTGCGCAAAATGAAGGTAGAAAATGGGGAAAGCTCTTTAGATTTACCAACCAGTTTGTGACAGACACTTGAATTGAACAGAACTGCGCCGAATTTAATTTTCCAATTTCCTTTTGATTGGTTTACTCCTATAAGAGTCCGTCAAAATTCATATGATGGGTTTTTTTTTCATTTATTTTTGCAATTTGCATAATTCTGTGAACGATATAAAAAAACAAGATCCATTGAGTTTAGCAATTTAAAAAAAAAAACATATATTTATTATTTATTTTTTGTTACTTGTTACTGTCTTTCTGTACTTTTCTGTCGAGTTAAAAATTTAAAAAAAAAAACGTCCGTTTAATATTATTTTTTTTTTAAACATTTGTCGAGTTAGTGCATTCAAAGTTCGTTTCTCCCGTTGGATGCTTTTGTCTTGTTGATAATTTTGAGCATAATTTGTTTGCCTAGCCCAAACAGTAGCTCTTGTCGCAGTTGTTGAAGTGCCACCAGCGTTGACCATTAGCCCGTCCCATGCCTGTCCTTGTCTGTTCGCTCCTGTTCGCCCCTGTCTGCTCCTGTTCGCTCCTGCTTACTCCTGCTCCTTCGTCTGACCCAGTCAACAGTACGTGTTCAAATTGTGACAATGTGGCTATTTGTTCATGTTGCCTGTGCCTTGGCCTCGTCCTTCGCCTTGTTGCTGTCCTTGTTGCCGTTTGCTTGTCGTAAGCAATTAGAAAGTGCACCCGGTTATTATTAGAAATGCCAACGAAATGTACTTAAGCCCAAACTTCACAAACTAACCCCACTGATGGCTATCAGCTCAGGCAATAATCAAACTGCCCTCGTCACACAAACACGACTTATTGCGACTTATTAACTTGATGAATTTCAGTGCGTGGCCCTTAAACAAATTGTAACTGCCCGTTGAGCAAATAACAGATGGAAATAAGAAGGAAACTTTCTTTAGTTGGAGTTAATTCATTTGCAATACACACACACACAATTATATACTCTGCAATATTATTAATATCTTATATTATATGAATAATCACAACAATTTATACATAGCTCAATTGTTGTATTTTCAATTTAATTATTGATGGTATTTCAGCAAAGTAAAATAACTTATAATGATATTAGAATTTAATTTTTAATTTATTCAATGAAATTTACTCTGTGAATTTTAATTATAAGTACCAAAAAGTTACACACAATTTTAGTTCATCTTTCATTTAGGATACTCGAAAGAATTCAACAAGTTCACGGCAAGTGACAAAGTCAAAAAGTGAAAAGCTACGTTTGGCTATTTGTCAGTCTGGCAGAGGGCGTGGCACAGTCATATTAATAATTAATTAATTGTCAATTTGCCTATTCAAATTATATGAATGTAATAACGGCGTGTAGACAAGGGTGTGGCATCAACAACTGAAATCAAGGTCAATTTTCGCTTCATTTATCACGATGCGTCGGCAGCAGCAGTTAGAGTTGGAGATGTCGTGTGAGCGACTGACAGGCAGCCAAAAGGACAGGAGACACACCTAAAACCACGCCCATTTCCACTTCCATTCTCGCTTCCATTCTAGAGTGTGACAAAGGTGCTCACTGACAGGTTTGAGAGCTGAGTAGCTGCAACATGAGCAAATACCGTAGAATGCCGACATGCCGACCGCTCCAAGACATTGTCTGTCTTGGGGCAATGTGGGAGGCACAACGGTGCGTATGATTGATGTTGCTCAATGCGCGACTGACAGTGCCATTATCCGAAAGTGTGTAAGTATACATAGGAGTCTGTGTAGTGTGTGTGGTTATTTCCTGTATTGCAAAATGCACATCACGAGCAACATCAGCCACCACAACAATATCAACAACAACAGCAACAACAACAACAACAACAACATGAACAAAAACAGCAACAACAGCAACGATTGAGCAACTCAGGGTCTGCACGTGAAAGCCACTGAAAACAAGAAGAAAATAGGGCAAAAGAAATAAAGTGCAAAATGAAAAGAGTGGAAAAAATACACTAAAGGGCAGAGCAGCATACGGCGACGCCTTTGCGGTAAAATTGCACATCTATATGGCTGCCCCGCTGGTCCGAGTCCCGACATTGTTCCTTGCCCCCTTTTCCCCTTCACTCTCTGACGTTGGCAGCGAAAATGTTGAGTGGTCTAAGAGGAAGCGGCAGGTGCAGCCCACAGGGCAACAGAGCTGCCAACTTGACTCAATCAGAGAAGGTAACAAAAGTAGCAGCAGTGCTAAAGTCGGGCATGCTCAACACAAAGATACTCTTCACCAATATTCATTATAAGATACCAAATATTTTTAAAGAAATTTTTTTTTTTAAATAAATAAATTTAATTGTTTTTAAAAATATTAAGAACAAATTAATATATAATTTTAATTAAGACAAACTTAATTAACTTTTTCAGATTTTAGGATGAAGCATACACCTATCCTTACATATACATACATACTTGTAATGCCCTTGGTAAGTACAAATTGTGGTTGCTCGCTGTTCATGAATATTAACGGAAAGGAAGCCCAATTTTTTGCCCCGTGGCTTTTCGCTTGTCTCTTTGTGCATTTTTACGCTGATGATGCGGCTGATGAATTAAATAATCAAGAATTAATAATGCCTGGGACATTGGGAAATTAACTTTGAATAAATACCGCAGCTGTGAAAGGACAGGGGTCACGACACCTGGCTGCATGTTGCAGGTTGCACATTCCAGGTGCAGATAACAGACGTGGCAACGCTTTAATCGTTGAAAATTGCGATAATTGTTGAAGCGTGCCGACGCTTCAGATGAACTCAATTACGTATATAAATGATAAAAAGAAATTAATTTATATTTAAAATTGTGAAACACTTTGTCAACCATGTCCGTTGCAGTTGTCTTAATATATTTTCATTAGGCTTTTACTGCTGCTTTTTCGCCCTTCATTTGAAACCCCCTTTAGAGTAAGACAAAGCAAAAGCGAGGGGAAAAGAGGACAACAATTGCTAGCGGCATTTAAACTTATGCGCGATTTCGTGCGCTTCCATAAATAACACAACAAATTTGTATATAATATATTTTTCGCAACATCAAAAATGTTTCGAATAAAAAAAGCTGTTGGCGGTGGGATGAGGATGGAAAGAAGAAGCAGGGATGATAGGTTGGTCAGTCGGGTAGCCAACAGCAATCTGAAAAAAACAACAGCACTGCAAATGGCAGCGGGCAGCAAAAAGGATGTGGTTTTTCATTTCATCTTGAACACAGCAACTTTATACAATACTTCGCAGTTCTTAAAATTTATATTTATTGTATTAAGGGAAATCAAGTAAAAAACTTAACATACTTTTTAAATCCTTTACATACCGAAATTAAATAATGCCCAAAAATCACTGAACTGCAAACTGAAATAAATTCAGCAAACCAGACTCTTTTTGCTTCAGTAATCATTTATGTAGCTATAAAAAATAATATTAATTTAATAAATATTTGCCTACATTGTGTAATAACATTTATTAAAATAGAATAAAATTTAATTTTAAACATACATATATTTCATTTTTATAGATATTTTTTTAAGCAAATTGAATTGTGCAAATATCAGTTTCGGCTTTGCTTTCCTACTAAATCCAAAAATAACCAGTTAACCATAAGTTGCATTTCCAATATATTAGCAAGTATCGATTTTGTGTTCGAGGCATGAAAATGAAAATAATCATTTGACAAAATGATTGGCATTTCGTATCGCTTCGCGGAAAATGCATTTGGTTTATCATTTGGCAGAATCGCGCATAAATAAGATACATTTCACAACGACCTTCATGCCAAAAATGATGAAAAATATGTATGCAAAGGGAGGGGAGCTGAAAATATATTAAATTTGCAGAGCGGTAGTTGGTGACATTTGGCGTGGTTTATTTAAATCAGTTAAATCAGTTTTTCCAGTTGCAACTCGGTCACGGAGTGTATACGCAATCTAGCTTACAGCTGAATAATTCATGAGTAAACTACCTGAAAGATCGAGGTAAATGCAGCGAACGTGTAGTCAATTATCTAATTCAAAATGTCAATGTTGTCAATGGAACCTTCTCGACTGGTAACCATTAGTTGAAGGCACGGAAATGGATGTGGACGTGGACAAGGACAAGGACAAGGACACGCAGCTGGTCAGACAACAAGTCGGTATTGGCTTACCTCGGGCTAAACACCACTTACCAAAGGATTTCAAAGCAGAATTCCCAAGAAAATGCCGCTTCGGAAAATACAAAGGCACAAAGTGGCCCCTAGAAAGTCGCCTTTATGGCTCTTGGCGAGAAGTTGTAAGCTGTCTGTTGCCCACGTAATTGGCAGCGGATCAAAACGGCTCAAAAACAAGTGCCTAGCACGTTCAAAAAGGCAAGGGACAAACCCAATTGAGAACTGGCAAAATAGTCGAGCACAAATCAAAGCTCTCGACGAGATCAGTAAGAACCTTAGAAGATTTTATCAGTCAACTAAACGGCAACCTTCAACAACTGCTACCCTCAGTTATACTGAGAAAAGCCAACTTAAAGTTGCCTCTGTAAAACTTGAAGCACAAGTATTTCCAGGAGGCAACTGTAAACAAAATTCATGCAGTGCATCGCCGTAATCCCCATGAAGAAATAACTTACAAACTTTTTATTGAATACAATTTTTTTCTTTATTCTATCGCAAGGTAGAGAATTTATAAATTCTGAGTAATTTTTAAGCCACTCCGGAAATTATGACCATCTTAAATAAACCTGCCACAAATCAACACAATGCATTAAGAAAATCAGTTTAAATGATGCTTAGAAGATAAAAAAGTAATTTGTAAATTCCTTAAAAACAAATAAATCTAATACAATTAGAATAGTTGTGATTTAATATCACTATAATCATTAGAAATTAAAAATTTAAAACTATTTACTATTAAATTAATAAATAAATTCCAAATACAAACAAAATTAAATTGAACTTAAAACATTAAATTAAAACTAAAATCAAATTCTAATTGCATTTTAGTTATCCTAATCCAATCGCATTTGACTCAAATATCGTCAAGCAACAGGTCTGTAAGATTCTATGATAAACATGGAATCTGGCAACTGTTAAAAGGGGAAATTGGCGCATGCGCCTTAAGGAGACACTCAATGAATGATTTGAGACCAAAAGTGAGTGTGACTGTTGCCAGTTTTGGGTGCCTGAATGCAGGCAGCTGGAAATGAATAGAGGAGGACATGATTTTTGATGCTGACAAGAGCAACGACCCGGGGGAGAGACCTAAGACCAAAGAGCAGAGTAACTCGTACTAAAGCCATATATGTATGTTTTTTTCCGGCCCATTAAGAGACAAACTGAAACCATAAGTTGACCGCAAAGTGCGTCTGCTGCAGCAGTTGCTGAACTGAACTCGAAAAAATAAAAGGATAACCAAATGAACTTCGAGTCTGTGTGTGTGTCTGTGAGTGTCTGTGTGTGTGTAGAGACAGGAGTATCTTTTTGATTTCCGCATCAAATTAAATTAAATGTTGCTTGTAATATGAATTGCAATTGAGGCAACGACAACATCGGAAGCATTTGCCAAGTGGACAGCAAACTGCAGGAAACTAACAATAAAAGGCATTCTTCCAGCATCAAGAGCAGCATCGAAAGAAGCAAAAATGCCAGCAGGAAACAGGAAGCATTAGCCAGCGCACCACTGTTGTCACCACCACCACCACCACCTGACCAAGTGGGTACAATTTGTGCTGGACGAGCATTTAAAAGCGTCCATGTGACGACTTCTATGACGCGGTCGACACTTTTTATTGTAAGTGCTTTGCTTTGCTTTAACATTTCATTGAATGTTCTTTGTTCTTGTTGTTGCTTTTAGTGTTGTCGTTGCTGTTGTTGTTGCAGTTGTTGTTGCTGTGTGCATTGTTTCGTTGCTCTGCTGTTTGCTTTCAACTTGTCGCTTTTGTCGCCATCGTTGCTTATCAGCCGAGTGTCGAGCGACATTGCACTATGGGGCGAAATCCGAAAAATCGAATATTTAGTCATTTTATCAAAGTATTAATAATGCTATATTTTTTATGTTAACATGTAAAGAAAACTTTAAACTGTAAAGTTCGGTACCAACAATGTTATATAACAGACCAATGTTAAACCTAGAAGCTGTTTTAAGTCCGATGTTGCTGTCAAAAAGCACGTGCTTTGAGATTGCAATATTTTTGCAGCCTATTTATTAATTGGATTTCTTAAAGACTAATCATTTATTTTACAAAATTTAAAATGGAAACCAATAATACGGGTTTGTACTATGTGTTGATTGTACTAGTTTTCTGTATTTGTGCGTGTTCTAATAATATTTTGTAAAATTAGATAATGCTTTGAAAGGAAATTTCTTGGAAAGAAATTTCAACTTTGAGGAAGCTTTTAACAAAGTTGCTTAACGAGGCTTAATGTACGTCCAACTGTATGTCGTAGATCCATTCATTGTTATTTAAAGGCAATATGTCTCATTTTCCACAATTTCCCACAATCTGCGCAAATGAATATTTTAGGACGTAACCTCACCATTTTTCAGTGTTGATTTGCTGGCTTGTCGTATGAGATATTTGACCAGTTTTTGAGGTTTTTATTATTAACTCGAAAACTACTTCGGATATTTTGATGCGGTTTTTTTTCCAGTGCTATGTGTACCCATAGAAATTTTTTGAAAAAGTGGGCATGTCAAAATCTCCGCCCCAATTTTTTTTTTTTAAATTTTATGCTCACAACCATTTATAAGAGCACACAACTTCCTTTGTCAAAAAATTACTTTTTCTCTTTATTGCTAATAATAAACAAGGTCAAAGCTTGTTATTTGAAATAAAAATTATGAGCTTAGTAGCTTTTATACATACAAAAAAAAAAAAAAAAAAATTAAGGGCGGGGGTGGCGACACGCCCACTTTTCCAAAAATATTTCTGAGGGTGTACATAATATTAATAAAAAAGTCGCATTCAAAAACCTAGCTTATTTTAAAAGTTATTAATAAATATTCGATTTTTCGGATTTCGCCCCATAGTGCATTGGCAACGGCGGCGCAACGGCGTCGTTCTTCTTACCCGAGTTCTCGTCTCAAGTGCCAACGGGAGTAATGTCAAATCTGTTTCAGTATGTGCGTATGAGTGTGTGTTATACAAGTGAAAACGCATGTGTGTGTGCTTGTCGCTGTCCTTAGATAGGAGCGCGTGACTTTCCGTGACCACAAACAGTAATTGCGGTCTATAATCGCCATGTTAAGTTAGGCATATCAAAGCTAACGATTTAAATAGCAAAGTAACGTCATCCATTTTTACGTATTTCTATAGATAGAAAATATTTACAAAATGATTATTTTCCATATACATTCATCACAAAAAAATCTACTAAAACTGTTGAGTAACTATTATTAAATAAAAAATCGTATCCCGTAACTTTTAGTTTAAGATAAAAAAAAAGGATTATTCAATTAAAAGTGTTATAGTCGAGTCAGATAAATGCCCAAACTCTACCAAATTGAATAGTCGATTTCCAACGCAAAAAAAACGTTTTAAATGGTAATAATATTATTATCATGTAACTAATACTTTTATTTTGTTTTAAAATAAGTATGGATGCAATAAGTATGGATGAAATGTATACTAAAAACTGAAGAATTCTCCTCTTTCTGTTGATACCCATAATATGATTAAATGTGTTGCGTTAGACTTTGTGAATTTATTTAAAGTCACGTGGCTGTCTCTGGTGTGTGGGCTTTGAATTGCTTGCTTTGTGGCACATTCAGAATGCCGGATATCTTAAGCATGGCTACACTCAGCAATTGGAAATGTGCGGCTGAGACTTACTCATACTCATACATAGGTACATAGGTCTTCCCCTCAAGTGTTTCCTGACATTCCGCACATACACTAATTGCCACACAAATTACTTTTAGCCAAACGGCTTTGGCTCATTGTGTTTTTGAAATTGCTTACATTTAGGGTATTCAGAAACTATGATATTTGTGTTATGTGGCAAAGTGATAACACTGAAGCTAGTGAGCGACCTTTTTAAGTTTCTGTTGTCGTATTTGTGATAAATCAGCTGACAGTTCAATTCAATTTAAAATATATAAGAAAATCATTCGACCTGAGTTTGTAATCAGAATGCCAAGAGAAGGAATAAAAAAAACAATTTACTAAGCGGAAGCTTGATTTAGCTCTATTGAAATTGAAATTGCTCGATGGTACGTATGCAGTTATTGCAAAAGACATAAACACAACTAAGGCTTTGAGCATTTTAGACAATGACCATGCTGCATAATGAAGTAATGGACGAACTAATGGAGGATATATTAACAATTTCATCGCGTCGCCGTGGAATTGAGTTTTCTGTTCCCAAGTCATTCGATTGGCGAACCCACGTATTGCCAAACTTCAATGAGGATCGGTTTCTCCAAATGCTGCGAGTCACAAAGATGCAGATCCAAACAATAGTGGAATTCGTCCGCAATGATTCCGGGTTTCAATCATCGCTATTTCGGCCTCAAATGTCCGTTGAACAACAGGTTGCGATTGTTTTGCTTCGCTTAGGATCATCAGGAGAAGCTGCTGCTATAAGGAAGATAGCAACTTTGTTTGGAGTAGGAGATGGTGGAACTATAGGTTCTATAACAGACAGGGTATTTAGTGTCATTCTCCGGAAGTTGTCTCAACTTTGGCGCAACACCCGAATCAAAGCGACAAGCCATTGCCAATTCAATAATGAATAATTAAAAAATGTTGGTTTATTTAAATTGATTTTCTTTTATTCATAATTACAGGGAAGCATTTTTATATTTAAGTTCCATTTCCAATTTCTGCATTCTTTCCTCTTTTTCCTGGCCGTTGGTTTCTGTGATTTACTCATATAATTACATGCCTATGTAACGTTTCTATGTGCAGACTTACCTCAAAATTGGTATGCGATCGAACATAATCGAGCATATTCTTTACTTTAATGTCGCTCCAGCGTTTGATGCCACCTTCTCTGAGCCTAGTCCTTTTAATTGCTTCTGCCACTGTAAATAACTCAATTTAATCAAATAAATTAAAAATTTGACAGGACAAATTACTTACTTTTGCAATAACGGCTCAGTGTGACCTCATTTCGTTAGATCAAAAATCTCGAAAAAACCCGATGCCTACCGATACTTTCCGATACTTTAAACAGTCTGGCAACCTTTCTCCTTTTGAAATTTTGTCTCAATACGACGAATTTTGTATACATACCCCAGGGCATGTTTGATGTGATATACTTTTTTCTGTGTGTTTGTTGTCATTACAACATATAACACTTTGCCACATAAAACAAATATTAGAGTTTCTGAATACCCTAATTGTAATTGTTGTTATTATTCGTATTGTCGCAAGGAAACAGAACATATTTAATAAGAAAAAAATAAATGAAAGAAACAGACTTTGCAATAACGGAATCAGCACAGCTATTATATTTGTTAAAGATGAAAACAAAATTGTGCTTTTCTGATATAATCCAACAATTTTAAAGATACAATACTCAGTGCTGTGCTTCTCGGCTAATAGCACAACTTGCCACAGTTTGTTGCATACAAATTGCAGTATTTAAGAGCAGTTGAGCTGTTAAGTGCACTTCAGGGAAACTCAATGCTGTTTTTTGTACCCTGTAATTACTGAGCAAAAAAGAAAGGGTGAAATTCCACGTCTCTTTTAACAAAATATGAAAAACTAAAGGGCAGCCAAGCAAAAACTATTAACTTATAATGCTGAACAGGCACATTTGAATCAAAACCGCAGGCTGCTTTGAAGTTGTATCCATAAAAACAATGGAAATTGTGCAGTATAAAATAATAAACGTCCTGGCACATAAAATCATTAAAAAGGACTAAGCAGATTCAAAGCATTTATCGCAAGGCCATAAAAAATGTTGAGCATAAAATGGGCATAAAACAATCGTGCAACAGCTCAATGAACAGCTGCCACACGAGGCGGCAATATACAAAAAGCAATAACGCGAATTGTCCTGAAAATAGCCAAACAACAAAAACAACGATAGCCACGTCAATATCGTTGCATTCTGGTCAACAACGAGTTCAATATAATGCAAGACGGCAAATATATTAAAAGTGCAATAACATGACTTTTTTTAGGGTATGCTCAAGCTGAGATTCCCTGGAATTTCTGTTGACGATGCTAAGATATATTTATATTTTTTAATGATATTTGAAAAATAAATAAGTTGTAGGATATTAAAATAACAACAACATGCCCATATTTAGAGTATACTGATGTTGAGACACCTTGGAAGTTCTAACAAAAAATTTGTGAGTATAATTTAAAATAAATTAATTCAAATTAATTGCTTTAGTTGAGTTGTGGGAGTTGCTGCGTGAGGCACGTGATGCAGTTGATCAGCCAACTTGGCCGACTTGGCCTTGCTGTCAATGCTGCTTTGCTGCAGCTCTGCCTGTCGCTCTCATTGATGTTGTTGTTTCCCAGCTGACAGTCAAGCAGTCAACCAGTCACTGGGCGATGCCGTGCACGAAATTCCGGTTGCAGCAAACGGAAATTGCATTTACACGCTCGACTCAGGACTCAGGACTCGGAACTCCGACTGGCTGTCCCACAGTGGTTCGATTTTTTCTTCCTTTTGTTGATTACAAAGCCGAAAGCGTAAACAACAGCTACACACATACACACACATACGCATATGGAGAGACTCTCATTAATCCTGGCCTTATTGAACTTGGCAACATGGCCGCAAGCGTTGATAGCACTAATCACCTGATAAGCAAACCTACTCCAACCCATAACTGTGTGGGGCCAAAGTCAACAACAAGTGCGGTCAAAACTGATTGGAAATTCTTCAGATTTGTTGTCTTTGGAGTTTGTATTAGAGATGCGCAATAAATCACTTTAACCAATGGGCTGATTTAGGCCAAAAATGTTATTTTACAAGACTTTAAAAATATTGCAAGCTGCAAAACTAATTTTTTTATTTATGGATTTAGATATAACTTTAATAAGTATTTATGTTTTTTTATCTATAAAATTAAATAAATCATAAATTATATTTGATTATGATATCGATATCGTATGTCTATAATATAGACTCTATAAGTAAATAATTTAAATTTCATTGTATTAAATTGCAATTAATTGTCACTAACTTCTTAATCACTGCGGACGGCAGTCCGCGCTAGTGACGAAAGCAGCACGAAGGGTGCGAAGGCGACTAGCATATATACACAGGAAGAATGGAAGATTTGCTATGACTGTCTGATCAGGTCGAGTTATATACCGATCAAAAGGTATCAATTAAACTTACAAGTGTGCATACTAAGACTTTTGAAAACTCACCTGGTTCGTGAGATAAACAGGTGAGTGTGGGAGGGGAAAAATTTAAATTATTGGAGCTAATGGGGCCGTTGGAGCCTTTTTGAATTTTCGTTGAATTTTTTACAATTCTCATCAAAAACACGCGTCGAATGACACCTCGATCATCAAAATCGGACAACTGGTTCAAAAAATAATTAATTTTGAAATTTTTAGGGGCCTTCCGAAAATGAGATGAAAAGTCAGTCTGTTTGTTTGTTTGTATCAAAGCGTTGATTTAGCTTAAAAGTTTGAATGAGGACTTGTTCCCGATCAAAAATCTAGAAACGTTTGTTCTACGACTTTTTCGAAAAAAAGCTAGTTTAGCGGGAAATCGCTAAAAACCGCTAAAATTAAAACCCTTATAGCAGTCAAACGAGAAAAGCTACAGATGCGATCTATATATCGTTGAAAAGGTATTTTGAAGGGCTGTTATGCATACTTTTTAACTTTTTTTCTAAAGTACATAGGTAAATTGCTACAGGTGACATAAGGTATTTTCCTCCACATTTTGGCGGTTTTTGAGAAAACGCCGCAAACATTTTTTTTTAAATTTTAATATGTTTTAGTTTGTAAAATTTCGCGTTGTTTGATATATGACACAAAAAATTTTACCGATAGGTTTGGAAGATAT
Organism: Drosophila subquinaria; assembly: GCA_037043405.1. Taxonomy (NCBI): domain Eukaryota; kingdom Metazoa; phylum Arthropoda; class Insecta; order Diptera; family Drosophilidae; genus Drosophila; species Drosophila subquinaria. The sequence goes on along the minus strand of JBAMBL010002862.1, from coordinate 261,280 downwards.
AACCTATTAACTGAATATATACGTTTTACTTTGAATTGGAATAGGGCAGCAGCAACAAAGAGTCATAGCAGCCAGTTTGTTTGTTTGGATCAAATCGTTGATTTAGCTTAAATGTTTAAATGAGGACTTGTTCCTGTTCAAAAATCTGGAAACGTTTGCTCTACGACTTTTGCGAAAAATCGCTAGTTTAGCGGGAAATCGCAAAAAAACCGCTAAAATTGAAACCCCCATAGCATCCAAACGATAGAAGCTACAGATGCGATCTATATATCGTTGAAAAGGTATTTCGAAGGGCTCTTTGACACTGCTTGCAGCGTAATGCGGAAATTATCTGTTAGCTGAATATATACATTTTACTTAGAATGGGAATAGGACAGCAGCAGCAAAGTGTCATAGCACCCAGAGTTTAAGAGTGCTGATAGCTTTTGCGCTGGGCAAGTGTGTTTGTAAAGGGGACCAGTGTTGCCAGACAATTTGCTTTAGCTTGTACAAACAATAATCAAAGTTGACAAAGCTATACTGTCAAAAAATATTGCAACTTCAAAATTTCTGAGGTCTTATTCAAAAATTTCTTATATCCCACAAAAAAAACCTCTTTACGAGGTAAAAGTCTAGTGACGAAAACATTTTCATGCCCCAAAATTTCTGATATCCAATTTTGTGACGAATAATATTAAGTTTTACATATAAATTTTTTTAAGCAAAATTTTTGCATTCGGCACTGCGCAAAACAGTGAATGAGTTTTATTTGGTATGAAGAATTGATACATTTTAGCGCAATGTACCGAGTGCCAAAATTTTGCTTAAAATAATTTATATGTAAAACTTAATATTATTCGTCACAAAATTGGATATCAGAAATTTTGGGGCATGAAAATGTTTTCGTCACTAGACTTTTACCTCGTAAAGAGGTTTTTTTTGTGGGATTAAATAATACTCGTATTAAATACTACATATAAATTCTTGACTATTAATATTAATTTATATTTATTTTACCAATTAGTTAAAATTTACACTCTTCGGAACTTACAATGCCATTTAATTCTATAATTAAATGAGACTCGTATGTATTTAAAACGACGCGTCGTTCAAATACTTGACAATTATTATTAATGAATTCCATAAGAGTATCATAAATTTTTAAGCTTCCTTAAATAATGAAATGGGTAACATTCACAACACTAACTTGGCCCTGTTGCTGGCACGTCAACTTGCCACGCCCACGCCCAGATAGCCTTGGGGGCAAAACCGACAACTAAAGCAAACACAAAGACTGACATTAAAAAAACCAAACTATAAAAGCGTGTGCAAGTGCAAAATATCTATTTTCAAACTGTGAATAAACAGAGAAAGCGAAAATACCCCAAAGACAAACCTCCCACATATGCACAAGATTAATCGAAGGGAGTTTGTGCCATGATCTATGTGTATGAGTGTTGTTGTGTGTGTGCGTGCCTGTGTGTGTGTGCCACATGCAAATAATTTGCGGCTAACTGAACCAACAAACAAAGGTCTTAACGGTAAGCAAGAGTTTGTGATAGGAAGAAAGTTTTGAAAAACTTTTCCCCAAAATCAGACACACACTCTGGCTTTGGCTCCGACTCTGGCCATTTTTCCTGGGTTGGCCAATAAAGAAAAGAAAACGTAGCATACATCAAAGCGCCAACGAGCCATAGGCGGATTCGACGATGACAGATAAAGAGAGCAGCTGTCGGTTTGCTTGATGGCAAAACTTTTTGGGCCAACTTGAATTGCTTTCCCACCTGCCAGCAACAACAACAACAATCAATTGTTAAGACAACCATTTCAGGAATAGTCGTAAGCTATAACAAGAATAAATTAACTAGTTGAACTAATCGAATGGATCCATTGAAAAGGAAGCTCATTTTAAAATTTTTTAAATTATTAATGGCATTTTTCAAAAGAAAAGATTATTATGAAAAGCGAGCAACGGAAAAAGAAAATGAAAATGAAACGTGTCTAAGTCAACAAAATTAGAAAAAAATGTACAGAGTTGCGACCATTCGCATTTTATGCTCAATTGAAGCAGTAAAACGCGAGAAGAAAAATAGTTTGCAATATTGAGCTAAAATGCAATTTTCAGAAAATTCAGACATCTTGAAAAACAGTTTTTTCCTTTTTTTTACTCGCAATTTGTCTCAACGGTAATGGACAACCGAAAGTGGCCAATTCAACACAGTAATAAGAGAAGAAAAGTAAAAATTATGTTAGTAAAATGGATCAGTTTCAGATGTATCTTTTCAACTTCAATTTTCATCGATATTTAAAATAAAATAATTTAAAAATTGGGTCTTAGCTAAAGCAAAAGAAAAAAAAATAAATGTTCCGACTAGAAAATAATACTAATAATTAAAATAAATATAAAAATAAAAGATACACATGGCCAACTCTTCGTATAGTGTCAATTGCAAAATAGAACAAGAAAATCCACTTTTTGTTGCATTATTTAGCACAATGTTAATAGCGTGACAGTCGCGTCACGTTTTAGCAATTGAAATGCATTTGCATTTGCCAAACGGCAACAAATTTGCAAGCAGCTCCAGAGGCAGGCAGATCTGATAGAGGGACTCAATGGGTACCGAACAATTGGCGACAACTGCTATGGGGTTTTTTCCTTCAGAGAGCTGCTGCTCGTGACACTTGTAAATTAACTGGATGGCAAATTACAGCGACTGGAGTGTGGAGAGGAGAGAAAGGGAGAACTGCAGAAACTTGGAGCTCACCTGTTAATGCCCAAGAACTGTTTGGCAACAGGCAGCGTGCAAATGCGGCAGTCGCTTTGGCAATAGGATCCAACTGCCAAGGACGATGCCAGCCCAAAGGAAATTGAATTGCATTTCAAATGCATTTGGCGCATGACTCGGCGCTTAAAGCTATAACTGCGACGTGAATTTCGGTTTATGTGCGTGGATTTATCGCATAGCTTAAAGAGAATTTGTAAGCGAGAAGCTTAAGCCGATTTAGACCAACACATTTCATGGAGATTAAGTGTGGAAATGTTTATCTAATGTGACAAACAAGTCACAGGCAGATACTTGAAATACAGCTAGGAATTAAATGTAAATATTAAATTTGAAACTAATTAAGTTTTGACAATGTGACGAAAGTCGAAGAAAATCTTCTTTAAAGCTTTCCAAAACTGATTTGTTTTATAATCTAGATTCTAGAATAAGTATTTATTGAAAAAAATAATTATTTTAGTCTATTTTTCCGTATAAAAAACGCAACTGTAGTTATATACTCGTGAAAACATAGTTGACGGTTTGATTGGAGTAGACAAACTCAACGAATTTTTCTCTTTTCATTCAAGGACAATATAAAACTATAACCTAAAGGTACATCTTTGTGAGGAAACGGCTTTGTGCCCAAATAAACTTGTCAATAGCAGCAGCAACAACAATGTCATGTCATTTGCATTATACCAAAAAATAATCAACTTGAAGTTTATTAGATTACAAGACGTTTATGAGCTGGTGTAAAACGACTAGACCCGGGGACAAACTCAAACAAAATAAAACGCCGATAGCCAAGCACGAGTCAAGGCGGAGCAGGAGTGGAGGAGGTAGGGAAGGTTGGGAGTGGAGTCTGCACATTGTAGACAGCCAAGTGAAGGATAAAAGTTTAAGCATCGGCATCGACATCGACAATATTATGCAAGTGTTGTGCATACAATTTTTTCTCCTTCTGCTTGTGTAAGTTGGCCAACACTGTGAAGGATGCCAGGTGGAGGAGGAGGAAGTAGGGTGAAGTGCACTATGGGATAAGCGCCTCATATTTGGGCATCAGCTTCAAATATAAAGCAACTCTGACTTTGACAAAGCTTTAAATACAAGGGTAGTCCTTAAAATTCTAAAAATTTACTGTAAAACAACTTAATTTTATGCCAAATATCAGACTTCTTGCCCATAGTAAAGTGAGGTGAGGTGAGGTGAAGAGACTCCAGCTGGTGCATCCAATCCGGATCTTGCACGAGGCACAACGTCGTTGTTGTTGTTGTTGTTGTTGTTGTTGTTGTTGAATAGTATTAAAAACGCTGCAGGCGCACTTTGCGGCAACCATAAGGCGACTTGATGCGATAATCGTTAGCTATTCTATGTAAATTGGGTTCTATTTTGTTGCTTTTGTGTGTGCCATCATAATGGCCAAGTGGGCGTGTCTTGGTGTTTGGGGTGTGGGATGTTGACCTAATGGCAAACCGATAAGGTTATAACTTTAAGAAAAACACACAGCGCAAATTAAATCACAGCTGGGTTCTGGCCTGGCCCAAAGTATGCACATGATTGCGTTAATCAAGTTAATTTAGATGCTGTCAGCGGGGGAGCAGATGAAGCATTTCATTTCTGATTCCAGATGGGGATGTGTCCCTTGACAGCTTCCGCTTCTCCCTACCTAAATATACTTTTTTTTGGATCGAGAGTTAATTGAACTGTAACTAGAGAGCACAATACACACAAGACGGTAAGCCCTTAATTTAAAAAACTGTAGTAATATAAATAAAAATACGTTTTATGTAATCTATAACAAAATATATTTTATAAGAAGCAAAATAGAAACATCTAAATAATATTGCGGCAAAATGCACATCAAATGATTCAAGTCATTGATTGTCTAGTCAAGTGGCAAGCAGCTTCATGGGAAGCTCATTAAATTGTTAATGTGGTTGGCTTTGTGGGCGCTCATCGCCTCATGAATGTTTTCATGTGTCCTTGCTCCGTGCTGACAGCTCCTTTCGCGCTACTCAGACCGAAAATTTAAATTGAAAATGCCATAAGAAATCAAATCTAAAAAAATCAAATTGAACATGTTATGTTCATGTACGATTGCAGACATGCGATAGATGAGTTGGCTCGGTGAAGTTGACGAGCCGACTGGCAATGGCAATTGAATTATACGCGAAGCAGCTTGTTGTGGCAGTTATGATATTTGGCGCAGCTTCCGGTAACCGAGCGGAAGCAGAAGACTGACTTTGGCAGGTAACTAGTCAGCTAACAGGTAAATCTCCTTGAAGCTTAATGAAGTTAAAATTGTTGCCTCGTGTGTCTAACGAGGAACACAAGAACAAAGGCAGAGTCCTGTAATTCCGCCTGACTACCTAACGCACTTTCTTAGGTATATATGCTGCTTCCAAGGAACCAATCGAATTCAATTTAAAAGTGATATTTTACTTACCAATCTTAAGTTTTCTTAAGATTTGTCATTTATTCATATTTATTGATTTTCCATTATAAATAATACTAAATGAAATAACGTCAATAATATTATAATACAGTATACAGAAATTTACATCAATACTCAATTTTACCGATACATAAAATTGTGTGCACTATATAAATTTATATCAATTATTAATTTTTTGTATAATATTGAGATTAATTAAATAAATTATAAAATTAAAATGAACTTCATTATTTTATCTAATTTATATTATTTTTTTGGTTTATTGGACTTGCCTCGGCCTCGGCACGCCGAAGGTTTGATGCCAATGCAATTATCATACTAATCCTTAATTATCTACCTATCGTTTTTGTGGCAACTACATACTTATATGATATAAAGGAGTGATTTAAACCACTCTACCCAATATCTTAAAATTTTAAAAAAATTTTAAAAGTACAAATTATTTTAAAAAAGAATGTATTATTTATGGGGTCGGATATGCTTCCTTTATACTTTTGAACAAACTTAATTTACCCCCAGGGCATTGCTTGTAGAGGTGGCGATTAAAAAGATTTGCACTTTTAAATTTAAGTAGAACTTTATTTACACTTGTTGAATTGCACTTCGTGTGCTGTGGCGGATGACTTGTAGATTATAAGTATGTATGTAGGATAAGTGACATATGTTTATGTAAATTAAAGTAAGTACATGTAATTATTACTATTGTAATGGGGAAATCTGCACTACGACCCTTTGGATCTATGGAAATTTGATCATAAATATCACAAATAAAAATTCAAAATTAAACATATGAAAATTAAAATCAAAATTAAAAATGAAAAATATATTATTTTGGATGCATGAAAAACCGAAATTAACCTTTATAAATGAAACGGTTACTAAACGGTTATTTCGGTTAACAGAGTTTCGGTTTTAAGGTTTCTGTAAAATGAAAACTTTTATTTTTCGGTGACGGTTTCAGTTACAATTTTAAATTTCAATCGGTCTTTACCGGTTAACGGTTAGGGTTTTAATCCCTGAGAGTAACAGACATATGTAAGTGTGTGGCGTACCACTACAGCGGCAACAGCCCGATCTGGCAACGACGCATCGCATAAAACAGATGCTGGTTCCATGAGCGATCTTCGGAGCCGCATCAGTTCATATTCAGTCTACTTACAACAACCGACATAGACACACTCGCATTATCATCGCGCTTCGGCGCTCGGATACACTTAAATCATTTTAATTATCCACAACATTACATCAATATATTAAAACCCCATATTGGTGACCCCGTTAAAAACAACACGCATCACGCGAATTGCTGCAACATTCGTCGCCATATTGGTGACGCCGCAACTAAAAAACGCACCCAGCAAACAGCATTCGTCGCCATATTGGTGACCACGCTAAGCGCACCACGCATCACGCAACTCGCGACCAGAAAACTGCAATCCACAAACTGCAGCTCGCATTCCGCAAAACTGCGCCACGCAACAATGCGTCATTAGACGCCGGTTCTCAAAATTATGCGGCTCAGCTTGTCAACTGCGTACATCACATCAAGTTGCCGCCCTCTTGGAAGCCTAATGCGCAGTTATGATTTTTGCAAGCCAAGTCACGATTTTCACGCAATTGCATTACCTCAACAGATCGTCTGCAACAACTACAACACTAGCAACAACTACAACACTTGCAACAACTACGACACTTGCAACAACTACAACAATTGCAACAATCACAACAACTGCTGCAACATCAGTTAACGCCTATTTGATTCGGGTTCAGTCATAGCACTCATACCGATATCAATCCTAGGCGGCTAACAAATCAGTCATCGACACGTACGGATATATAATCCTTTAATCGATGCTCAACCAGTTTCTACAACGTCGAACTGCACACAAGGAACGAAGCATAGCTTCTCAGCATTTCTTGCAAACCGACATGGAACTACTCACACGCTTTTACGATACCGGCTAATTGATTCGGGTTCAGTTATAACACTCATACCGATATCAATTATATGCGGCTAAAATCGACCACATTCGTCAGTAGCGACTTCTAAACCTTCCAACGACACACGGACATCTTACTCCATTTGTTGGATGCTACATTGACGACAAGACTGTTTACCTCAGCAGCTACACAATCAACACCACCGGATCCCACACTCAACATGAAACATCGATGTTGGTTGATACATCGGGTCGAAACGATGGAATAAAACCAGTGCTTAAAAAACTGCAGTCGAAGTAGCAACAGTCCCAATATTTTTGCTTTTCTCTGCTTTGACTGCTTGCGACTTTTCAATATTAACAGTTGCTTCTGCTTCCGCAGTCGAAGCAGAAGCAGAAGCAAAAATCAAACAGCTACAAAAATCAAACAGCAAGAACAGTCGCCGTTATTCGTTTTTTGCTTTTTGCTGTGCTGCTGCTTTCAATAATGAGCATAAGTCGAAGCTGTAGCAACCGATCGGCTGCCGAAAGTCGTTGGCAGTCGCAGTCGGGAAAAGCTGTCGGCTCGACTGTTTGCTGCTTTTGATATTTGCTGCTCTCGATATTTGCCTTCGATTTTCGATTTTGCCTTTAGCCTACTGGCCTAGTTCTGGGAATCTATGACTTTTTAGAATTATTTGACAATTTATTTGCGTTCATTGCACTTCTTGTACTTTTTATTGTTTTTTTTTTTTTTTAATTTTTTTTGTTTTGTATAAAAAGAAATCAATATTTATCAAAATAAAGTTATTCTCCAGAACATCCTGGCTTAAGCGATTGCGGTAGTCTGTAAGCACCAATCTTAGCGTGGAGAATGCTCGTTCAATTGACACCTGTTACAAAATAAATCAATGAATAAGTAAACTTCAATTAATTAAGGCATTTACATTTACCTGAGTTGGAGGTACGGCAAAACAGACATTGCTTATTGCGTTTAACTCTTGGTCGGTGTACTGTTTTACTTTCTAAAAAGATAAAACGTCTGTGTCAATCCTTTGAAAAGGAAGTTGCAGATTTTCGATTTTTGAATATACGTCGATTGTACTGTCGACTTCCGTTAAAACACCTTGATTTAAGTACGCATCCAATAGTGCATCCTCTTCATCAAATAAATGGTTTTGAAGTTGATTTGAGCTAGAGCTCTGAGTTGTGCACAAATTACCAGTAGGGTTAATATATATATTTTGTCCCAAATGAATTTTAAATGACTTATTGCGTCAATTTTTTGTTGTGATGACAGTATATGTTGAAATCGGGGATCCAAAAATAAGCACGGTAATACAAATTTATTATTTAACAATTTTTTTGTTCGCATTTCTATCGAATTTAAAATTTGATTGGGCGTAAAAGTTGCTGTAATGTAATTGTTCTTCATGAAATTTTTTTATGGTTTTTTGCAAGGGATTAAAAACGTTGCAATATGTCTCTATAAAATCCCAAAGCGAGGAATCAAGGTCAAAATTTGTTTCGTCTGATTTGTTTTTAATGGATTCAATTTTACTTAAAATATCCATAGCATCCAACAAATTTCTTAGCATAGTATACATACGTTGATCCCCATCTGGTTGGGCAATCTAGTTGCGGCATTTTCAATTTTTTCAATTCAAAAATTTCTCTATATCCATTCGATGATTTCCTTATGTTTTTTGTTTCATATTGAGACAATTAAACAAGTATTTTAGCATGTCCGATGATTTCACCACATCATGAGCAACCAGCTGTGCTGTATGTGCAGCACAGCGATAAACTTGTATATTGACTATTAATATAGTTGGAACTGTTTCTATTGAATCAATTTTTTCCAAGTAATCGACGTTGGTGCATGCTTCGTCGTCCTCTTCAATATTTTGCTCGGAAACAACTGATAATATATTCATTGTTTTAAGCATATTTGCTCCGCTATCAGATGTAATCTATTTGATTCAAATTAATATTATATTTGTCTAGCACTTTGACCACTTCAGCGGCAAAATTTTTGGCTCCGCTCGATCCAGCACCTTTCAGCTCAACCATTCCCAAAATAATTGATTTTATTTGAGCCGCACTTACATATGTATTGTGCACTTATTCCAAAAATATTTCTTGACATCCGCGTTGCACTGTCTATTTCTAGAGACAATAATGTATTTTTAACCTCACTGGTTATGTGAGCTCTTACATTATTTGCCACTGTTTCCAATGTTTTTTTGCAGTTAAATGAATTCAATGTCATTTTTTTCCACCTGCAGCTTTTAAACCTCCACAAATTGGATCCACGATATTCCTCATGTTTTGTGAATTTAAAACATTAAAAGGAATGCTGTCTTGCGTTACGAATCCAATATAAGTTCGAAGCAGTTTTTTTTTTATTTACTTCTATTTTAATTTTTTTGTTTCGTGTCGTTTTTTTTTAGCAACTTGTTGATGACGTCTCACAATTCTCAAGACTTAATTTAAAATTAATTTTGTGCTGTTTTAATAAATGTGATTTTAAATTCGACAGTCTGTTATTTTTAAGAGAGGCTTTGCATATACATGCATAATACACATTGCAAGGCCCTCGTCTGCCTTGTCTTGAAAATGCTTCCACACTTCACTTGACGCCATAGCTGAATGAATATGCGTCGCTCTGGCTGCAGACTTCTTAAAACTAATATCAAAAGCATCAAAACAAAATCAACGTACAATTGATGGTGACGGCGACTGCGGCTGCAGATCGAAAGCAAAAGCGACAAAAATCAAAAGCAGCAAATATCAAAAGCAGCAAATATTGAAAGCAACAGCTTTTCCCGACTGCGACTGCCAACGACTTTCGGCAGCCGATCGGTTGCTGCAGCTTCGACTTATGCTCATTATCGAAAGCAGCAGCACAGCAAAAAACGAAAAACGGCGACTGTTCTTGCTGTTTGATTTTTGTAGCTGTTTGATTTTTGCTTCTGCTTCGACTGCGACTTCTGAAATGTTCGGAAGCAGAAGCACATGAAATGAAACTTACTGCAGTTTTTCAAACAATGGATAAAACCATACCATTTGTAGAAGAAAAATAGAATTTCTTTGTTTAATAAAGCTCAATATCTCTTAAAAACGTTTGCTTTCATCGCAGTTTTAAAGTTTCAAACAGTTTTTATCCTAAAAGTATATACACAAACTACAAAAAGGCTTTTTGATGAGAGCTTTGAAAGGACATATGAGAGCCTGCTTGTATATATAGTATCTCTGACCAATTTATTAAATTTACTCACTTAAAGTGCCTTCAGACGAGGATTTATCACCGACAGTTTTTTTACCGTCGGTGAATGTTGCCATTCACTCTATTCGCATCGGTGTTCACACCAAAATCCCGTCGGTTTTTTTTTTCACGGAAGCTGGTCACACTCAACACAATTTTTGTTCGCGCACACTTTATTTTTGCCGTAAAGCGCCAAAAAATACCAAAAAAGTGCAATGTTAACGTATTGATGTTACTGGCACGGTTCCACCGACGAAAAAAACCGATGGAATAGAACGTGTTCTATTTCCATCGGTGAGCGTCGGTTTTTCACCAACACTTTAAAATTTTGTGTGTTTACACGACACCGACAGTTTTTTGACAAAAAGTGTCGGTTAAAAAATCCTCGTCTGAAAGCACTTTTAGACACTGCTCAAAATTACTATAAACTCACTGTCAGAGCGGCGAAAACAGCGAATTGAAAGTGCGGCAGCCGATGTTTTGCAAACATCGATTCATCGCCATGCAACATCGATACATCGACATCTACAAAAACATCGGAAAACATCGAGAAATATCACTTGGAAGCATCGATGTTTTCATATTAAATGTTTCCCAGAACTGATTGCATAAATTCACTTTCCAAGACGAATTAATTAACTTCATTCCTTTTTTTATGTTACTTACTTTTCAGGTATTTATCCATGACTATAACTTTATTGTAGCACCAAAATTTCAATTCAATACACTTTTAATCATTAGGATAAATTAAATATTATATAAAATGACATATATGTGGAATTACAAACTTACCAACGCTCGATAAGCATCGATGCTTGAAAAAATCATCGATGCTTTCAGCTAACATAAAAACATCGATGTATCGATGTTGGCATCGATATTTCTCAAGCTCTAACAAAATGGTCAATTTTACCGTATAGCGTTGCTTTCTTCTGTAGAAAAATGGAAAAAGTGTAAAAAATATGGATGCAGTCAATTTTCCTTGTTAAACTGTAATTAAATAAAGTAATGTAAGCTTGATAGTGAAAAGGAAACAAAGAAACACAAAAAAATGAGCGGAAGCCATGCAAAATCAACTGCATTCACTCCTAGAATTGTTTGAAGAATTTTTTTCCATCAAAATATTCAAAAAACACTGGATTAAATCAATAAAAATATCGTTTTACTACTCTAGCGTTTTTTTTAGCTATCAAAAATTTTTATTTATTTTCAGCTTTTTTCAAAGGCTATTTTGGCTTTTTATGTCCCGAAGAGTTGGCAGCACTGGTTCAGACAAGCACTGCTAAAATAAACAGAAATGCAAAGCAGTTCAGTTCATGTGAGCCAGTCATAGTGAACCGCAAATTTTCACACATACAGTTGGTTTGTCGCAGTAAAATGAAAAAAGTGTAAAAAATATTGTTGCAGTAAATTTTCCTTATTAAACTGTAATTAAATAGAGTAATGTAAGTTTGAGAGTGAAAATTACTCAAAGTAACACACATTAGAATGAGCGGAAGCCATGCAAAATCAACTGCAAGTGCAGGTAAAATGTTCACTGACTGCAATGGCGACTTTGTCTTGCATTTAATTACAATTGCTTAACTGTTAATTACACGCACGAACAGGAGAACATGGCAGCCAGGTGCCCGTGCCGATGGCAGTGCACATACCCAGCATTGAGGAGAAGAACAAGAAAATACAGCAGGAGACCCTGATGGAGAAGATCCGGGCCAAGTATAGGAACAAGCCGAAGTCCTACGAGGAGATCAAGAAGTCGGTGCGGATGTACTTCATTGAGAAGCACTATCCGCTGGACCCGCTGTGCAAGGCAACGCTGCAAGCGGCGCTGGACAAGCTGCAGCACTATATCAAAGTCACCTCCCGACACGGCCTCGTGGAGCGTCTGGAGAGTCTGTCCCGCCAGCTGGGCCTCAAGTTCATGGAGGATCAACAGCTGCTGTTCATCTCGACGGACATGTTCTACGTGGAGATACTGCTGGATGCCAGTGGCAAGCTGAACGACGTCAAGGTGCACCACGAGTGCAAGAGTGAGCAGCAGTCCAATCCATCCAGCTCCAGCTGCAGCGAGCTGCTCAACTGCCTCAAGGCGGGCGACTTTGCGGACTTCACAGTGCAGCTGGAGGGACTGTCCTCCATCTACCAGCTGAATGCGGAGCCCAAGGTCAAGAAGAAGGCCTTCGTGGCACTCCAGGCCATGGAAACGGACATCTACAATCTCTACCTGCAGCAGCTGCAGCTCCAGCAGCAGTTGAGCAGCGATAGCTACCACATCATGAACAAGTCCAGCGTGGGGTTGGTGCTGCCGCGACGTGGTGGCCATCCCATGAGGCTCACCTACTTCTGTCCTCCCCTGCACCTGGTGGAGACGAAGGTGAAGGGGGAGAAGTCGTCCACCGCAGTGGGACCTGCGAGCAGGGACTTCAGCATTGACCAGGTGATGAAGAGCCCCAACGGACTCAGCGCAACGCTCAATCTGGAGGGCTCCTCTGCGAATAAGCTGCAGATCCTGCCCATTGTCAGCCTCACCAGCGAGTCTGGGCTTCCCCTGGAGCTGCCTGCCTATGCACCGCTCACTCAGAACAATTCCATGCTGATGCCGGCCACCTACGTGCTCCGGCTCAGCAAACCCATGCCAGTCTGCATCGAATCCCTGCGTGCACTGGCTCTGCCTGGTCTGGCAAGTCTGTCCATCGAGGGCACGACGTCTGTGGTGAACCTGATTGTGCAGACTGCCTCGAGGCAGGCCATAAGGGGCATCCAGAAGGGCCTGTATGTGAATCTACCGAAGGAGACGCACTGCTACTTCCTCACGGACAACCGCCGGATGGAGGGCACGATGATATCGTCGCTGCAGTTCACGGAGCCGGCACAGGTGCCTAGGATCATCGCATTCCTCAAGAAACAGGCGCTCTTCTACACACTCCTCTCCAGCTGCGTCAGGGAGCAGCAGAAGCAGTACAACGGTGAGTAAACCAGGAGATCAGGAGACAGGCAAATCTAATCTCATTTTAATGGCAGACATGGACAGCACTATCATCCTGGAGGTCACTGCCGTCTCGCTCAGCCAGATCACTGTGGAGCTGCAGCATCCGTACGAGGAGTCTCTCGCCACTGTGGACTTCTTGCTGGAGGACGGCGAGGCCACCTGCACCATCTACTGCCTCAGCAACGAGTACGAGGCGCTCTCCCAGAAGCTGACCAGGACGGTGCGTCAGGTGGTGTCCATTCCCATGGTCATATACAAGCTACTCAAGTGCTGGGATGAGGAGCATCTCCAGAAGTTGCACGGCGGAGTTACTCCTGGAGCAGGTTCAGGCAGCGGAGCAGCAGGTGGCTTCAGTGGCACTGGAGGAGGAGGTGGAGGTGGAATGCAGGGAACAAGCAACTTTGGCCAGTTTGCCATGGATACGGACGCGGGCTCCGGTGAAGGCAGCAGTGGAGTTGGAGGAGGCGGTGGCTTCAGTAGCATCAACAATCTGAAGATGGACTCGAAGGTGCGTTCCTTGGCGGATGCCTTTGCCGCGTCCACATCAGCGGCTGCGGCTATTGCGGGCATCATGAGTCTGAAAAGGGAGACGGATCCCCAAGCAGCCTCCGGGAGCAGTTCCACGGCGAGCACAAGTGCATCCACTTCCTCGTCCACATCCGCTACTGCATCCAAGTGCAGCGATCATGAGATTGCGGACAAGTACAAGAACATCTGGAAGGATAAGACGCCCAACTTGAAGCACTGCGTCAGCATTACGCCCATCCCTGGCGATGGCAAAGCGCCACTCCAGCAACAGCAGCAACAGGTGGATGTGCAGCGCACGGGCGGCATTGAGATCATTCCCCTGAATGCGCCTACCAGCGTAGGAGCCACTCCCAGTGCGGGCTCTCCAGCCACCACGATCACCATCACGCCCATTTCTGGAATCGGAATCGCCGGAGGCCAGGCGGGCAAGGAGACGTCCAAGGAACCGAAGAAGTCTGGGTCGAGTGCAGGTGGAAGTGCTCCAAAGAGGCCCCATGAGAGCAGCGCCTCCTCGTCGTCTTCTTCCAATTCGAGCGGCAGTGGATGCAGCTCCTCCACTGACACACAGAAGGAGAAGAAGCGCAAGAAGAAGAGGGATGACTCTCCCATGGGTCCGCCTGAAAAGATCTACTCACGGCAGAACTCGCCCGCAGCTGGCGGTATGGGGATGGGGATGACGGATGCATCGGCTGGGAGTGGTGTAGTGCGGAAGTTCTCGTCTCCATCGGCGGCATCTTCCTCACCCAAGGCGGGGGTCGGAGCGGGTGCGGGAGTGGGAGCTGCTCTTGGCCTGATGGTGGGCCAACCATCAGCTCGTCCCAGTCCGAAGCACTCGCCCGTCTACAGCAGTCCAAAGCACAGCAGCAGCACCAACACCGCCTCCAACAGTCCCAAGTCGCCATTCGGCACCCACTCGCCCAAGCACGGATCCTCTGGCAAGCCGAGCATGTCCACTCTGAAGAGCGCCACGGCGGCCACGAGCCTCAGTCCCAAGTCGGAGAAGTCCTCCTCCGGAAGTGGGGGATCTGGTTCCACTACTGTCTCCCTGCCTCTACCACACTCTCTCCCTCATCCTCTGCCTCTGGCAACTGGCACACCTGGCTCGAGTGCAGGGTCCAATCCCGCCATGATAAGACCGGTGCCGCCATTGGCCAGCAGCAGTGGACAGTTGCCGGTTGCCATCAAGAAGGACAAGTCCATGGGCAGCTCCTCCTCGTCAGCGGCATCGGGGGGATCCTCAGGAGTCGTTGCTGCTGCAGTCGCCGCCCTCAAGAGCTCCCAGCAGCACCAGCAGCAGTTGAAGTCATCTGTGGCCAGTTTATCACACCTGGCAGCGGGTGGAAGCCTGGGCAGCTATGCGGCTCCAACGGTGGCCGCCTTGGAGCTCAATGCCCTGCGCAAGGGCATGGCGGGATCTGGAGTGGGAGTGGGACCGGGATCGGGAATGGGCGTGGCAGCGGGAGCGGTGGGTGCGGTAAGTCCGTTTTCAATTTATGAGTAGCTCTCGTTGTGTGCCCACCTCCGCCTCCACCTCTCCCCATCTCCATCTCCAACTGCACCTCTTAACCCGTAGTTTCCCCCTTTTTATACTTTTGTTAAAACCAAATCCAAATTGAAGTCTAAATAATGTGTTTAACTAGTGCATCTTAATTGGATAATTGTAATCTATTATTATTAATTTTAGTTGTAGTCTCCGAATTGAATTTGAATTGATTTCTGATTTAATTTATAGTTCGTTTCGTTTGTAAATATATTTACTTCTATTTTCTAATCGCATCCGTTTTATTTTCTTTGTGCTGGGCTGTATTGCTAATGAGTATTCCCCACTCTATTCACACATTTTTATAAATAACGCACGTTTTCCTAGTTGGCTTTTATCTGGTTTAAGCTGCATTTTCAAGTTGGCAATTAAATTCTGTTAATTAACAGTCGTTAAATTTTGGATACCCTTTATAGCTGTTAATTAACAGAAGTGTTTAATGCGAGAAGAGGACATTTCATAACATAGCCTTAACATAATGCAGTTTTTCCTCTTTTCGATCACACTGAAATTAGACTGTAATTTAATATTCCAAATTTGTTTACCTTGCCTTTTGCCTTGTATGTAGTAATATTGAATGTTTACTTTAGCCATTGATAAACTGACTAAATACTAACGGGTTTCTCTCTCTTTTTCTCACTTGCTCTCACTCCGCCTCTCGCGCTCTCTTTCTCTCTCTTCTTCCAACCTGCATGACACGGGAAATTTTTAACCCATGATCGACACTTGTGCTTCTTTTTGACACGTTCATCGTTTGATTGTTTTAATTTGCATTGCATTTTCGGTTCGTTTCTCGTTCGTCTGTCTTCACACACGCACACACACACACCTACACACACGCACACAACCACGCGCTTCCTTTGTCAGGTTAGTTTGATGACGTCGACGGCTGCTTCGACGGCAACCATTCCAACAACCACAGCAACAACAACAGCAGCAACAACAGCAGCAACATCAGCAGCAACAACAGTGGATTCATCAGTCTCAGCGGCAGCAACAACAACAGCAGTGGGAACGGGACTGGGACTGGCAACAACAGCAACAACATCAGCAGCAACAACATCAGCAGCAGCAGCAACAACATCGGCAACCCTGCAACAACAACTGCAACAGCAACAACAGCTGGCAACGGGAGCACATAGTAGCGACAGTGGCAACATCAGCACGGGAACAGGATCGGGATCGGGAACAGGTACTGGACTATCCACGGAGTACATGGTGAAGCCGAGCAGCCAGGAGGGCCTTAAGCTGACCATCAATAAGACAGGCGGCAGCAGCAAGAGGGAGAGCAAGGGTGGAGCATCTGGCTCCTTCTCCTCTGGAAGCAAAAAACAGCACACGGGACTGAAGCCTGGAGTGAACAGCGGACCAGCTTCGAAGAAAGCGCACTCATCAGGCACAGGCGGAGGAGGAAGCGGAAGTAGCTCCAGTTCCAGCAAACACCTCTTGCAAAAGGCCAACTCCTCTGGCAACCTGAGCAGCAAACTAAGTGGTTCCTCCAGCTCGGGCGGTGGCTTGCCTCTGACCAAGAGCAACAGCACCAACTCCTTCCAGGAACACGGCGCTCCCAGGCGAAGGCCGAGCATGTCCAGCCTGGGCAGCAGCAGTGGCAGTGGCAGCGGAGGCGCAAGTGGGAGTGGAGGGCAGCGCAAGACACCATTATCGGGACCTGGTTCGGGATCGGGATCAGGAGTTGGAGGAGTTTCGCCAGCAGCGGCCAGTGGGTCGATGTCACAGCCGCCACCACGGTTCGATCACCACACGGACATGATGACCATTCTACAGTACGCCTCGCCTAGCATGGCTGCCAGCATGGAGGGTTTCATCAAGGGACTGCACAACAAGTTTCAGATACCCAAGTTGTCGCAGCGCCCGAGCAGCAGCAGCAGTGGACCAGGAGCAGGAGGAGGAGGAGGACGCACCACGCCCAGCACAACTGATCAGACGACAGCGACAATGTCTTCCTCCTCCTCTTCCTCCGCCCCATCCTCCTCCACCTCGCAGGAGCAGCAAGTCAATCCGGATATAAATGCCTTATCAGCTGGACCCAGTGCATCCAGTGGACAAGAGAAGCCAATGACAACTGCTCCTCCTGCAGTCACTGATTCGCTCCTCAACTTGGGCAGCACTGGAGGATCAGTTCCTGGTTCAGGTTCAGGATCGGGGGATGGTATTGACGAGGAGCTGCTCGCCAGGTTGGCAGGCGAATGACATCTCGATCATCGCTTAGTTTCATTTGGTGCCCATTAATACTATTATAAGAGATTTATTTAGACCGATAAGATTATAAATATAAATATATACGCAACGTTGTTTACGAATTTAAAGAGTTTTCTAATAATTATTTATGTATGTACATATGTATTTGCAACAACAAAATAAAATTGAATCTCTTCCCTTTTGCAATTGAACTGAAATCACATAACGTTTTGGGTAAATTTCGATATTATTTTATATTACTAAGTAATTAGACAAAATATGGATGAAGGAAATATAACGTTTCTGACACTACTCGACTATAGCAAAGCTTCTAATACTGTCAATAACGACATTTTATGCACAAAAATAAGAAGGCTCTACAATTTTACCGATACAGCCGATACTTTTAGGGTCATACTTAAGAAATATATCTCAATCCGTTGTCACTTTGTCGAGCTCGTCGTCCTTTCTTCCTATTAAACGTGGCGTCCCACAAGGATCAGTTCTTGGTCCTTTACTGATTTCTTGTTATGTCAATGACCTAAATGCATTGTGATTTATACGAAAGCTACTGTTAGAAAAATTTAAAATCTAAAGCAGTGCAATAGATTATGTAAATAAAGTTACAAACTTAGGTTTTGTTCCACACAAAACCCTTACTTGGACTGACCACATCAACAAAGCTGTAGGCAGAACCTACGCCTCACAACAATATAGCTAGATATGTGTTTAACCTCATACAAAGAGATCATATACACTGATAAAAAATATCTAAAATCAAGATTTCGGTCTCAGAACTAAGAACTTTGGTCTAAAAAAAACACATCTTGATTCTAAGAACATTTCAGTTAAGACCAAGCTCTTATTTTTAAGATCATCGTTCTTATATTTTCAAGACCACAAATCTTGGTAAAAGAAAAAAACTTAAAATTTGTTAAGATTTTATGTTCTTATTTATAGACCAAAAAGTTCTAAATACTCAAGACAAAAAATCTCAAATATAGATTGAGCTTCTTAACATTTTAAGAAGAATGAAGTAATTTTTAATTAACTTGAGGTCAAGTAATGTCGATATGTCACTAAACCACAAACAACAATACACAAAACACTTGCAGAACGCAAGGAGCATGGATCGGTATACAGATGTTTCAAGATATGCCAATCTCTATTATCAGTACCGTTGTGCTGACTTGACCAGCGGTATAAGCCTAATGTCATCTTTAAGACACCAGAACCAGTTGTGAATTCTAGGTCTCAAAAAGAGAAAAAGATCTAAGATTTTTATTCTTATATTAAGAACTTAAGATTTTTTAGAATAATATTCTTAGTTTTAGTAATTTGGTCTTAAAATGGTCTTATATTAAGAACACAATATTTAAATTTAAGAATTTTATTCTTATATTAAGAACTTACAATTTTCAAAATTAATATTCATAGTTTTTGTAATTTGGTTTTATTTTTTTACAATGTGAGGGTGCTATTTTAGCACGACCACTTTGATAAAACCTATACCAAAAATAAAATATTCTTATTTCAAGAACAAAATATTTAAGATGAATGTTCTTG
Organism: Drosophila subquinaria; assembly: GCA_037043405.1. Lineage (NCBI taxonomy): Eukaryota > Metazoa > Arthropoda > Insecta > Diptera > Drosophilidae > Drosophila > Drosophila subquinaria. Next base: position 242,072 of record JBAMBL010002862.1, on the reverse strand, counting down.
ATTTTAGAAAGTGGTATTTTTTTCCTACTTGATCAAAATTTATAATCTTAGACTAGATCACTGAATAAATCTCAGAGCATTAATATTGTTACATGAAATAATTACCACAAAAGAGCCGAATCACCTATATGAAAAACTTAACTTTTCCACCTTACGACGAACAAACAATATCATAGCTATTGACATAGACTCTCATCATCACAAAAACAGTTTTATGTACATGCTGTTCGCCTTTGGAACAATATTCCACATGACTTAAAAATAACTAGAAGCGCACCCATTTTTAAAATCAAACTGATCATGCACCTTCAAAATCATATATAAATATAATTCTCAAGCAATTATATAAAAAATTGTATTAATTAAAATCAAAATCAAATTTTGTAATATTAATCATAAGTTACTTTAGAATATCGTGTTTAGCATTGAATGTGACTAGTGCCATAATCATAGGTTCTTTACAACTTGTAGCACTAGGATTTTAAATAAACAAATAAACAAAAAAGCATATAGCTGCCATAAAAATGTTATTGAACAATTTCACAACTGTTGAGAAAAAATAAGTCATTTTTAAAATTGCGCGCCAGACCAATTTAAGCTCCGAACGGTCGACAGATTTTGGCGGTCAATCGATAAATACGATACATGGCTAACGAATTAATAGTATTTAATCGGTATTTATAACATACTAAATTTGGCCACACTGGGCCAGTGTTAAAAATGAAAAAGCTTATAAAATATGCAAATAGCTTATAGCCTGAAATCTAGCTTATTTTAAAATTCGTAAAGCATATGGGTATTTCCAGGATCGCGAACTCGACATTCGTACGACTTTAAATGAAAAAAAAATGGCAAAAATTTACATTTTCAAAAATGTTTTCTCACGTGTTTAATGCATTTTATCAATTTTATGATAAAAGATCTTTGAAGACATGTCGTATTTTAATTATTTATAGAAAACAATGCATCGCGAACGCGACGAAAAATGGAAGTCATTTTTGACTTCATCTTGACAACTGCGAAACTCTGCGAAATGTGGCGAGTAATTTGGAAGAAAATACTCTTAAACCATAATAAAATAATGTAGTTTTCCATTTTAGAAATAATTTTGATATGTAACTACCGTTTTATATATTTTACAAGTTTTATTAGTAATTTGTAAAGTGACATCGCGAACGTGACAAGATTTCCACCTAGTTTTTCCAAAAGTTTGTTAATCAAATTTTATTCTATATTCCGATATATAGCTCTTAGAACTTGTTTTAAATTAAACTTTCAATATATTTCTATATATTAAAATGGTTTATGTTACAATCTTACTCCCTGACTTAGTGTAATCGTTAAAATACAAACGGTCCATTTTGAAAATAAATTTTTAAGAAAATAGGCAAAAATATGCAAAAAGTGAATTTATTCCAATGTAGAATCTATATGTTCATCCTATTGAATTTTTTCTAGCGTATTGATAAAATAAATAATTTGAATACATTTTTGGAAGAAAATTTCACAAGATGTGAGTTTTTAATCAATTTTACGTTTTTCGTCGTGGTGGACCTTTTTCTGGAAATGCCCATATTCTAGCAATAAATGTTTTCGTGACATCAACAAAATATTTCAAAAGTTCTTGTTCTATGTTACGTGAACTTTATTCTTATGATCACAAATTCATGATCATTAGAATAAAGTTCACATAACAAAGAACAAGTGTGTTATCGCCGATTTTGAATTGTGAAATCAAAGTGAAGCTTGCAAAAATGCCAAAAATTTTGTAGTGTAGTATGGAAAGTAGTGACTTAACCCATTAATGGCTGCCCATAGATCGGCTGGTACGATTTTGCCGAAATTTGGAAATGTGTGCTTAGAAGACCATAGAAGTTGAAAGAAACAAAAAAAAAATTTTTATCTTCAAATTTAATTTTTTCGATTTCCATACATTTTTCAGCTATTTTCGATAACATTTTCTATGCAGAAAAATAGCTAGATATTCACCTGTAAAAAACTACAAGTATAAGAAGGATAACTAAACTGTTCAATTTTTATACTTATATTTTTATTATTTCTCTTTACTATGAAATAAATTTTGCCTCGATATCTCTCACATGCCACGAGCTAGAATTTTTAAAGTGTCAATACTTTTTTGGGTATTTAAATACGCATTAGCTGTTAATGGGTTAAGGATTGGCTACGGCAATTGCCAGCTGACGCAACAAAAGCATATTGCTGCTTTTGCAAATCAACAATAGCAGCAAAAGTTTTTGATATAAGGCAGCATTAGGCGTCCAAAAAACATTTATCATCTATAGGCTCAATAGTTCAATCACAAGAATATGTTAGTCATATTCAAAAAAACGATTAATATTTAAGTGAGGAAGAAAATAATTAAATTTATGATATGTTAACCAATTTAATTTCAGCGAAAACCTAATGTTTTTGTATGTTATTTTGCATTTTCTTGCCATTTTTATTTTTAGCTTATTTTAGCTTATTTTTACTCAAAATCTAGCTTATGCGGGCGCTCAACTCCTGGCAACACTGACACTGGCACATCGGCGCGCCGCATGTGGTATTTTTCTTGGCAGTCGTGAAAAGCTGATCGTGGAAAGTAGTGCTGGGATTATATCGATAGTCACCCTTATCGATATTAGCGATATTTTGACTTAAACTATCGATATTATCGATAATATATCGTCGTTTTTTGCATTTGAATTTACAGATGTAGGAGCCACCTAAATTCATAAAAACATTAAAAAATTTTCAGGAATTAAGCTTTAAATTCCCCGAATGCTATTAAAAATTTAATTTAATTCAAGTATTGTCATATTAAAGTTTAAAAGCATTCCAGCTGCCAAACATAAACAATGTATTTCAGTTCTTCATATAACTTTAAAACAAAAACAAAGTCAATTCTTATAACTATAACTGAGATCCGAAGCCGCCAACACCAAAAAGGACCTAACTAAATTTAAAAAAAAATTATATGTATTAAACCTTGGCTTTTAAACGCAAATTAAAAAAAATTTACTCTCATTAAGAAGCTGAAATGACCGACGCCAAAAATATCGATAAGCTCAAAATCTTATCGATATTCCCCATTCCAACAGCCTTATCGATAATATCGATATTTCCTCGATATAATCCCAGCACTAGTGGAAAGTAGTTGATCAATTTAATTTGTTAGTGAAAAGAACAAAGAAAAGCGGAAAATGTCTAGCAACTACGAGGGATACAAGTCGCCGCTGAGCAGCCGCTACGCCAGCAAGGAGATGCAGTACCTGTTCAGCGACCAGAACAAGTTCTCGACTTGGCGCCAGCTGTGGGTCTGGCTGGCCAAGGCGGAGCACCAGCTGGGACTGGAGATAAGCGAGGCGCAGATCTCGCAGATGGAGCAGCACATCAAGGACATCGACTTCGAGGCGGCGGCTGCCGAGGAGCGCCTGACCAGGCACGACGTGATGGCCCACGTCCACGTATTCGCCAAGCAGTGTCCGGCAGCTGCGCCTGTCATCCACCTGGGCGCCACCTCCTGCTACGTGGGCGACAACACGGATCTCATCGTGTTGCGCGACGCACTGCAGCTGCTGCTGCCGCGCGTGGCTACCATTGTGGGACAGCTGAAGCAGTTTGCCGAAACCTACAAGGCGCTGCCTACTCTGGGATTCACGCATCTGCAGCCGGCGCAGCTGACCACCGTGGGCAAACGTGCCTGCCTGTGGATGCAGGATCTGCTGATGGACGAGCGTGCTCTGCGCCGATGCCTAGAGGATCTGCGCTTCCGGGGCGTCAAGGGCACCACTGGGACACAGGCCTCGTTTCTGCAGCTCTTCAACGGGGACGGGCAGAAGGTGAAGCAGCTGGACAAGCTGGTCACCCAACTGGCCGGGTTCAGCAAGCCCTACGCTGTGACTGGCCAGACGTACACTCGCAAGGTGGACGTTGAGGTGATGGCTGCACTCGCCAGTCTGGGCAGCACCATCCACAAGATGTGCTCCGACCTGCGCATCCTCGCCTCGCGCAAGGAGCTGGAGGAACCCTTCGAGACCACCCAGATCGGCTCGTCCGCGATGCCCTACAAGCGCAATCCCATGCGCTCCGAGCGCTGCTGCGCCCTATCCCGCCACCTCATCACGCTTTTCAGCAATGCGGCCAACACCCATGCCACCCAGTGGCTGGAGCGCACCCTGGACGACTCGGCCAACAGGAGGCTGACCTTGTCCGAGGGCTTCCTTTCGGCAGATGCGGCGCTCCTCACGCTTCTGAACATCTCACAGGGACTCGTCGTCTATCCGAAGGTCATTGAACGCCACATTGCCCAGGAGCTGCCGTTCATGTCCACGGAGAACATCATCATGGCCATGGTGAAGGCTGGCGGGGATCGTCAGGTGTGCCACGAGAAGATCCGCGTCCTCTCCCAGGAGGCTGGTGCCCAGGTGAAGCAGCATGGCAAGGATAACGATCTTGTCGAGCGTGTACGCAATGATTCCTACTTTGCCCCCATACTGGACCAACTGGACGACATCCTGGATGCACGCACCTTCACTGGCCGTGCCAGCGACCAGGTGGACGAGTTCCTCGCGGAGGAGGTGCAGCCCGTGCTGGACCACTACGCGGATGCCCTGCGCAGTGTCCAAAGTATCCAGCTGAACATCTGAGCAACCATTTATAGAAGAATCCATTATTATTCCTTAAGCTCAAAGCTATCAAATACACTGTTATTGTTTTCCATTGGAATGATCTGTGCATAAACATGTTTACCTGCCTCTTCCCCTTCTATCTTACCCCTTCCAGTTGCGGTTATCTCTGACTGCAACGGGTCGAGTTCCCTGACCCCCAATGCGATTCCGGCGTCGCACGTTTCTCTGACGCAGTTGGCAACCACAGACCTCCAACAGTTTGGAATTTCTTATCGCCTGCATGGGATTCATTGATTAACCGCATCAGATGAGACCCATGTGGAACCCAAGAGACACTTCCCCGATGATTTCAAAGATTTATTAATCACATTTGCCCAACATTGTCTTTTCTCTTATTTTTTAAACTTTTGTGCTATGATTAGTTCTAGATTAAGATTCATTCACAGTCCAAGATCGTTGTAGAATCTATGAAATCCATACGAGATACATATTTATTTAATAAAAAGCAGTCTAAGTGGTGATCGCAGATGTCATTCGCCTGCCAACCTGGCGAGCAGCTCCTCGTCAATACCATCCCCCGATCCTGTTCCTTGAACTGGACCCGATAGTGAACCTGAACCAGGAACTGATCCTCCAGTGCTGCCCAAGTTGAGGAGCGAACCAGTGACTGCAGGAGGAGCAGTTGTCATTGGCTTCTGTTGTCCACTGGATGCACTGGGTCCAGCTGATAAGGCATTTATATCCGGATTGACTTGCTGCTCCTGCGAGGTGGAGGAGGATGGGGCGGAGGAAGAGGAGGAGGAAGACATTGTCGCTGTCGTCTGATCAGTTGTGCTGGGCGTGGTGCGTCCTCCTCCTCCTGCTCCTGGTCCACTGCTGCTGCTGCTCGGGCGCTGCGACAACTTGGGTATCTGAAACTTGTTGTGCAGTCCCTTGATGAAACCCTCCATGCTGGCAGCCATGCTAGGCGAGGCGTACTGTAGAATGGTCATCATGTCCGTGTGGTGATCGAACCGTGGTGGCGGCTGTGACATCGACCCACTGGCCGCTGCTGGCGACACTCCTCCAACTCCTGATCCCGATCCCGAACCAGGTCCCGATAATGGTGTCTTGCGCTGCCCTCCACTCCCACTTGCGCCTCCGCTGCCACTGCCACTGCTGCTGCCCAGGCTGGACATGCTCGGCCTTCGCCTGGGAGCGCCGTGTTCCTGGAAGGAGTTGGTGCTGTTGCTCTTGGTCAGAGGCAAGCCACCGCCCGAGCTGGAGGAACCACTTAGTTTGCTGCTCAGGTTGCCAGAGGAGTTGGCCTTTTGCAAGAGGTGTTTGCTGGAACTGGAGCTACTTCCGCTTCCTCCTCCGCCTGTGCCTGATGAGTGCGCTTTCTTCGAAGCTGGTCCGCTGTTCACTCCAGGCTTCAGTCCCGTGTGCTGTTTTTTGCTTCCAGAGGAGAAGGAGCCAGATGCTCCACCCTTGCTCTCCCTCTTGCTGCTGCTGCTGCCGCCTGTCTTATTGATGGTCAGCTTAAGGCCCTCCTGGCTGCTCGGCTTCACCATGTACTCCGTGGATAGTCCAGTACCTGTTCCCGATCCCGATCCTGTTCCCGTGCTGATGTTGCCACTGTCGCTACTATGTGCTCCCGTTGCCAGCTGTTGTTGCTGTTGCAGTTGTTGTTGCAGGGTTGCCGATGTTGTTGCTGCTGCTGCTGATGTTGTTGCTGCTGATGTTGTTGCTGTTGTTGCCAGTCCCAGTCCCGTTCCCACTGCTGTTGTTGTTGCTGCCGCTGAGACTGATGAATCCACTGTTGTTGCTGCTGATGTTGCTGCTGTTGTTGCTGCTGTTGTTGTTGCTGTGGTTGTTGGAATGGTTGCCGTCGAAGCAGCCGTCGACGTCATCAAACTAACCTGACAAAGGAAGCGCGTGGTTGTGTGCGTGTGTGTAGGTGTGTGTGTGTGCGTGTGTGAAGACAGACGAACGAGAAACGAACCGAAAATGCAATGCAAATTAAAACAATCAAACGATGAACGTGTCAAAAAGAAGCACAAGTGTCGATCATGGGTTAAAAATTTCCCGTGTCATGCAGGTTGGAAGAAGAGAGAGAAAGAGAGCGCGAGAGGCGGAGTGAGAGCAAGTGAGAAAAAGAGAGAGAAACCCGTTAGTATTTAGTCAGTTTATCAATGGCTAAAGTAAACATTCAATATTACTACATACAAGGCAAAAGGCAAGGTAAACAAATTTGGAATATTAAATTACAGTCTAATTTCAGTGTGATCGAAAAGAGGAAAAACTGCATTATGTTAAGGCTATGTTATGAAATGTCCTCTTCTCGCATTAAACACTTCTGTTAATTAACAGCTATAAAGGGTATCCAAAATTTAACGACTGTTAATTAACAGAATTTAATTGCCAACTTGAAAATGCAGCTTAAACCAGATAAAAGCCAACTAGGAAAACGTGCGTTATTTATAAAAATGTGTGAATAGAGTGGGGAATACTCATTAGCAATACAGCCCAGCACAAAGAAAATAAAACGGATGCGATTAGAAAATAGAAGTAAATATATTTACAAACGAAACGAACTATAAATTAAATCAGAAATCAATTCAAATTCAATTCGGAGACTACAACTAAAATTAATAATAATAGATTACAATTATCCAATTAAGATGCACTAGTTAAACACATTATTTAGACTTCAATTTGGATTTGGTTTTAACAAAAGTATAAAAAGGGGGAAACTACGGGTTAAGAGGTGCAGTTGGAGATGGAGATGGGGAGAGGTGGAGGCGGAGGTGGGCACACAACGAGAGCTACTCATAAATTGAAAACGGACTTACCGCACCCACCGCTCCCGCTGCCACGCCCATTCCCGATCCCGGTCCCACTCCCACTCCAGATCCCGCCATGCCCTTGCGCATGGCATTGAGCTCCAAGGCGGCCACCGTTGGAGCCGCATAGCTGCCCAGGCTTCCACCCGCTGCCAGGTGCGATAAACTGGCCACAGATGACTTCAACTGCTGCTGGTGCTGCTGGGAGCTCTTGAGGGCGGCGACTGCAGCAGCAACGACTCCTGAGGATCCCCCCGATGCCGCTGACGAGGAGGAGCTGCCCATGGACTTGTCCTTCTTGATGGCAACCGGCAACTGTCCACTGCTGCTGGCCAATGGCGGCACCGGTCTTATCATGGCGGGATTGGACCCTGCACTCGAGCCAGGTGTGCCAGTTGCCAGAGGCAGAGGATGAGGGAGAGAGTGTGGTAGAGGCAGGGAGACAGTAGTGGAACCAGATCCCCCACTTCCGGAGGAGGACTTCTCCGACTTGGGACTGAGGCTCGTGGCCGCCGTGGCGCTCTTCAGAGTGGACATGCTCGGCTTGCCAGAGGATCCGTGCTTGGGCGAGTGGGTGCCGAATGGCGACTTGGGACTGTTGGAGGCGGTGTTGGTGCTGCTGCTGTGCTTTGGACTGCTGTAGACGGGCGAGTGCTTCGGACTGGGACGAGCTGATGGTTGGCCCACCATCAGGCCAAGAGCAGCTCCCACTCCCGCACCCGCTCCGACCCCCGCCTTGGGTGAGGAAGATGCCGCCGATGGAGACGAGAACTTCCGCACTACGCCACTCCCAGCCGATGCATCCGTCATCCCCATCCCCATACCGCCAGCTGCGGGCGAGTTCTGCCGTGAGTAGATCTTTTCAGGCGGACCCATGGGAGAGTCATCCCTCTTCTTCTTGCGCTTCTTCTCCTTCTGTGTGTCAGTGGAGGAGCTGCATCCACTGCCGCTCGAATTGGAAGAAGACGACGAGGAGGCGCTGCTCTCATGGGGCCTCTTTGGAGCACTTCCACCTGCACTCGACCCAGACTTCTTCGGTTCCTTGGACGTCTCCTTGCCCGCCTGGCCTCCGGCGATTCCGATTCCAGAAATGGGCGTGATGGTGATCGTGGTGGCTGGAGAGCCCGCACTGGGAGTGGCTCCTACGCTGGTAGGCGCATTCAGGGGAATGATCTCAATGCCGCCCGTGCGCTGCACATCCACCTGTTGCTGCTGTTGCTGGAGTGGCGCTTTGCCATCGCCAGGGATGGGCGTGATGCTGACGCGTGCTTCAAGTTGGGCGTCTTATCCTTCCAGATGTTCTTGTACTTGTCCGCAATCTCATGATCGCTGCACTTGGATGCAGTAGCGGATGTGGACGAGGAAGTGGATGCACTTGTGCTCGCCGTGGAACTGCTCCCGGAGGCTGCTTGGGGATCCGTCTCCCGTTTCAGACTCATGATGCCCGCAATAGCCGCAGCCGCTGATGTGGACGCGGCAAAGGCATCCGCCAAGGAACGCACCTTCGAGTCCATCTTCAGATTGTTGACGCTACTGAACCCACCGCCTCCTCCAACTCCACTGCTGCCTTCACCGGAGCCCGCGTCCGTATCCATGGCAAACTGGCCAAAGTTGCTTGTTCCCTGCATTCCACCTCCACCTGCTCCTCCAGTGCCACTGAAGCCACCTGCTGCTCCGCTGCCTGAACCTGCTCCAGGAGTAACTCCGCCGTGCAACTTCTGGAGATGCTCCTCATCCCAGCACTTGAGTAGCTTGTATATGACCATGGGAATGGACACCACCTGACGCACCGTCCTGGTCAGCTTCTGGGAGAGCGCCTCGTACTCGTTGCTGAGGCAGTAGATGGTGCAGGTGGCCTCGCCGTCCTCCAGCAAGAAGTCCACAGTGGCGAGAGACTCCTCGTACGGATGCTGCAGCTCCACAGTGATCTGGCTGAGCGAGACGGCAGTGACCTCCAGGATGATAGTGCTGTCCATGTCTGCCATTAAAATGAGATTAGATTTGCCTGTCTCCTGATCTCCTGGTTTACTCACCGTTGTACTGCTTCTGCTGCTCCCTGACGCAGCTGGAGAGGAGTGTGTAGAAGAGCGCCTGTTTCTTGAGGAATGCGATGATCCTAGGCACCTGTGCCGGCTCCGTGAACTGCAGCGACGATATCATCGTGCCCTCCATCCGGCGGTTGTCCGTGAGGAAGTAGCAGTGCGTCTCCTTCGGTAGATTCACATACAGGCCCTTCTGGATGCCCCTTATGGCCTGCCTCGAGGCAGTCTGCACAATCAGGTTCACCACAGACGTCGTGCCCTCGATGGACAGACTTGCCAGACCAGGCAGAGCCAGTGCACGCAGGGATTCGATGCAGACTGGCATGGGTTTGCTGAGCCGGAGCACGTAGGTGGCCGGCATCAGCATGGAATTGTTCTGAGTGAGCGGTGCATAGGCAGGCAGCTCCAGGGGAAGCCCAGACTCGCTGGTGAGGCTGACAATGGGCAGGATCTGCAGCTTATTCGCAGAGGAGCCCTCCAGATTGAGCGTTGCGCTGAGTCCGTTGGGGCTCTTCATCACCTGGTCAATGCTGAAGTCCCTGCTCGCAGGTCCCACTGCGGTGGACGACTTCTCCCCCTTCACCTTCGTCTCCACCAGGTGCAGGGGAGGACAGAAGTAGGTGAGCCTCATGGGATGGCCACCACGTCGCGGCAGCACCAACCCCACGCTGGACTTGTTCATGATGTGGTAGCTATCGCTGCTCAACTGCTGCTGGAGCTGCAGCTGCTGCAGGTAGAGATTGTAGATGTCCGTTTCCATGGCCTGGAGTGCCACGAAGGCCTTCTTCTTGACCTTGGGCTCCGCATTCAGCTGGTAGATGGAGGACAGTCCCTCCAGCTGCACTGTGAAGTCCGCAAAGTCGCCCGCCTTGAGGCAGTTGAGCAGCTCGCTGCAGCTGGAGCTGGATGGATTGGACTGCTGCTCACTCTTGCACTCGTGGTGCACCTTGACGTCGTTCAGCTTGCCACTGGCATCCAGCAGTATCTCCACGTAGAACATGTCCGTCGAGATGAACAGCAGCTGTTGATCCTCCATGAACTTGAGGCCCAGCTGGCGGGACAGACTCTCCAGACGCTCCACGAGGCCGTGTCGGGAGGTGACTTTGATATAGTGCTGCAGCTTGTCCAGCGCCGCTTGCAGCGTTGCCTTGCACAGCGGGTCCAGCGGATAGTGCTTCTCAATGAAGTACATCCGCACCGACTTCTTGATCTCCTCGTAGGACTTCGGCTTGTTCCTATACTTGGCCCGGATCTTCTCCATCAGGGTCTCCTGCTGTATTTTCTTGTTCTTCTCCTCAATGCTGGGTATGTGCACTGCCATCGGCACGGGCACCTGGCTGCCATGTTCTCCTGTTCGTGCGTGTAATTAACAGTTAAGCAATTGTAATTAAATGCAAGACAAAGTCGCCATTGCAGTCAGTGAACATTTTACCTGCACTTGCAGTTGATTTTGCATGGCTTCCGCTCATTCTAATGTGTGTTACTTTGAGTAATTTTCACTCTCAAACTTACATTACTCTATTTAATTACAGTTTAATAAGGAAAATTTACTGCAACAATATTTTTTACACTTTTTTCATTTTACTGCGACAAACCAACTGTATGTGTGAAAATTTGCGGTTCACTATGACTGGCTCACATGAACTGAACTGCTTTGCATTTCTGTTTATTTTAGCAGTGCTTGTCTGAACCAGTGCTGCCAACTCTTCGGGACACAAAAAGCCAAAATAGCCTTTGAAAAAAGCTGAAAATAACTAAATAAAAATTTTTGATAGCTAAAAAAAACGCTAGAGTAGTAAAACGATATTTTTATTGATTTAATCCAGTGTTTTTTTAATATTTTGATGCAAAAAAATTCTTCAAACAATTCTAGGAGCGAATGCCAAAAAAAATTTGAAAATTTTTTTCACTAATATTTTTTATGACACCTTACAATTGCGATAAATTGTGAAATACCTCGTTAGTAATTGTATAAAGCTCGATTCAATTGATTTCTTAGTAAAAAACGATAGAATTGAATACTCTTTTGGCTTATCGATGTTTTTGTGCCATTCAAATGGAAAAAATACTACAAAGTATTTAAGTGTGGCATCGTAAAGCATAGTACGCTCTAGCCGAAAATATTTTTGCAAGGCCAAAACTTCATATAAAAAAAAGGGTTGCAAACATGCTCGAAATTATTTTGTAAGGCCATTTCTAAACGTATGTACGCTGTACCTAAATATGGGCAGCTCAGAATATTTTCTGGCGTTTTACAACACTGTTTGGTCCACAGATGGCAGCTTTATTTTTACCTTTCAAAACATCGATTGAATCGTTGTTTTGACTAGTCGAAATCTATGAACAACAATGGCGGGAATAAATAAGCAGCAAAATAAGAGCCGAATTGATGTCTTTGAAAATGAAGAACGAATAAGGCTAATTGAAGAGGTGAGAGAGAGGCCAAACATATGGGATTTAACCGATAAAAAGCATTTTGATGCGACTTTTATCAAAAGTGCATGGGAAAGTATTGCAGAGGCCGTTAATCCGAAAATTATGGTATTGGTCGCTGCTACTTCACTGATCCAGTCCATTTGGTCCATTTTGTCACTGTGATTATTTGAAATTGTATTTACTTGTTTGTTGTGAACAGCTGACGCAACAGTGTGACCACAGCAGCAAAGGACCAACAATCTCTCAACTTTTTAGTGATTTTTGGTAATTTGCTGTCACACTGAATTCTGTAAGGCCCGACCTCAAAACATCGAACATTTCGAGCGTCCAAAATGTTTTCAGCTAGAGCGTACTAGGCTTAAAGCATAAAAATACATGAAGTTACCAGATGTTTTTAAAAAGCTAAAATTATTTTTTAAGTACCTAAAATTCCCGCTACCCGCTGTTTTACAATTTATCCCGCATTTGCCAGTTGCAGCCCACTAAATCTGTCGGGAAAATAGCTAAATTGGCAACACTGGTCTGAACTATTATTCAAATTCTGTTCTGTGTTTCTTTATATGAACAAGATGAACGAGGAACTTAGTTCGTTCTTTGAATTTAGTGAGTTGATTGATCAAAACATATCCGAACGAATTGATCCAATTTCTAGTCCCGTAAAAAATGACATCTATTGCCGGCGGACATGGCGAAACAAATCCAAATAGCTCCTGGCTAAGTGCTCGAGGCTTTTGGCTTGCCTACTTCCTTGGGTTACTTATTGTACACTTGCTGCTTTTATCAGTGCCCTTAGTTACAATTTCAATGGCATGGACAGCTACCAATTTGCTGCATAACTTTGTGAGTATCCGAAGTTCAAGTCAACAATGGAAATTCTTTAACGTTCAATTTGGCTAGGCTCATCTGTATTTTCTGCACATAATCAAAGGTGCTCCATGGATGAGCATTGAGAATGACGCCAATCGACGCTGGACACACTGGGAGCAAATCGATGACGGCGTTCAATTGACGACAACGCGCAAATTTTTAACAGCAGTGCCAATTGTACTGTGAGTATAAAATATGTAGACATGGTAAATACGGTGAGTCAAGTAGTTATTTTGACAAAATAAAATAAATATAGTTGATCCCAAGGCATCTCTTTTTTTTATTAAGAACTTAGGAAATATATTTATATAAACAAATACAATAATATATTGTTTTTATTTTATAAATAGTGTATGCGAAATTTGTAATTTGTCAAAGTAATTACCCGACTAACTGTACAAGGAGCCTAACTGATTATTCATGTGTCTATTGATTAAATTATATTTTATTGCAGCTTCCTCTTAACTTGTTTGTACACCCGCAACAATACGGAGCATTTCATAGCCAATTTTATTTCTTTGGTTGTGGTTACGCTGCCTAAATTGCCGCAGTTTCATGGCGTTCGTTTGTTTAATATTAATAAGTATTGAAAGGTGCTTCTATAATTAGTAAATATCATGTAAATATCTTTCACTAAACAGGGAAGGCTTATCAAAGACTGTGTTTTGTATATATTTAAAGATAGTTAACTGACCGTTTAGCTGGTTTTGATTTAATCACCTGTTGAAATTCACAACTAAATTTCTGTAAATGGCGCTGTTGTACTTGTATTAAATACATAGATTAAATAAATATATAACAATAACAGAGCTAATATTTAACAATTCTCTTTCCCTTTCTCTCTCTCTTCGTTGGCATTGACAGCGACAGTGCTGGCCCTTTAGCTTTTAAGTAGCTATGTAGGTTTAGAAATTTTTTTAGAGTCACGAGTTAGGAAAATTTAAGGATATATTAAGCTAGAAATCTGAATATTTAATGAAACTAATTTAATTTTTAGATTGCCAAAATAATTGTAATATATAATTTTATAGGTATGAACCAAACTAACAAAATTGTCAAATGTTTTGTTTAATATATTTTATAATTTAAGATACACCCAGTGAAATAAGTATTATGTAGATGAAGTTATTCAAAATAAAATATAATTTTAGCACAAAAGATTTGATGCAGAAAAATAAAATAATCTTATCATATAAATTCCGTTTGAATGATACAAAAATTTAAGAAATTGGATAAATTAGAATTATTGTAAACGTTTTTTTTTCTTTTCAACTTTTTTCAGCGGGCTCAAACAAAAAATGTTTGGATGCAAAAACTCTTTCCTCCTTTTCATACAAAAAGTGATATTTTAGCAATTTTTAAAAACATCATAAACAAATACTAGCGAAGAGTTTTTTAAACATTTTTTTTGCAGTTACTCTTACTTATTTCACTGGGGTACATAACCATCAAACAATTAATAGCTATCTTTAAACATTTAAATTCGTGAAATTCTGACAGCTCTTGGCAGCGGTGCACCGCGGTGTAAGAGCTCTCTTTAATGTCTAAATAAGAGCTTTTGCACTAACAGCTTTTGGTAGGTGTGCCAATTGATGATTACTACCTGACTTGCCTAATGATTAAAGAGAGATATACCTACTGTAAGTATTCTATTCTGTTATCAATTTCTCTCCTCTACATATATTTATAATCGCTGGCGTTACAAGTCGCATTAGTTTTGTGGATGGCGCCAGAGAGAATCGTCTATTGCCCTTTTGTGACTTTGCGACAACGATTCGCGACCTTAACGACTTTCAAGAGGTGTGTCAGTCTGCCAGGCAGTAGTTGTTATTATATTTCTCTTATAATTCGAATGAGAGCCTTACAAATATTTCAGCTTTAAAACAGGTACCAGAAACAGCGGCTAAAGGATGTCGGTGACTGTGGAGGAGGAAATCTTCGGCCTGGCCAAGAATCCGATTACCAAAGTGCCCGAAATGGTCCGTCGCTTTACAATGACAAACCAGAATCAGATGTCGGTATCTGTGATCCAACTGGGTGCCATTATCCAGAGCGTACGTATGCCGGATGCGTATCAAAAGATTGAAGACGTCTGTCTGGGTTTCGACGACATTGCGAGCTACATGAGCACGAGATCGGCTTACATCGGCGGCACTCTCGGCCGTGTGGCGAATCGTGTGGCCAACGGCGAATATGCAGTGGGTGAGAGGGTGTACAAGTTGACCAAGAACTTCAAGGACACGTATCAGCTGCATGGTGGATTTGTGGGCTTCGATAGCGTCATTTGGGAGGTGGTACGCAAATCAGACTTGGGCATCACCTTCAGGCATGTATCGCCCGATGGCGACGAGGGTTATCCGGGCAGGCTGACTACTACGATTACCTACTGGCTGGACAATCACAATCGGTTCGGAGTACGCTTCGAGGCGTACACGGATAGAACGACCGTTGTCAATCTATCCAATCATGCGTATTTCAATTTGGCCGGACACGCGGCTGGTCCCAAGGGTCTGGCCGAGCACACGGTGGAGATCATGTCCAAGAAGATTGTCGAAACGGATGACGCTCAAATACCGACGGGTAAGCTCACCAGTGTCGATGACACGGTCTTCGATATGCGAATTCCCGTCCTGCTCGGCGATCGCCTCAAGCAGTTCGACAATCATCTGATCAAGGGCTACGACAATTGCTTTGTGGTCAACGAGGGCAAAGACAGTGGCATCAATCTGGTTGCCAAGCTGCTGCACAAGCCATCCGGTCGTGCCATGGAGGTTTACACCAATCAGCCGGGTCTGCAATTCTATACGGCCAACAACTTGCCCGACGAGGCGAATGGTGATCCTCCCATGATTGGCAAGGAATGCACCCATTATCGCAAGCATGGATCGTTTTGTGTCGAAACCGAAAAGTTCCCCAACTCCATGAATCATCCAGAATTCCCATCGATCTTTCTCCAACCGGGCGAGAAATATTTACACGAGGTCATCTACAAGTTCAATATTGAAGAGTCTTGGAAATGCTGCTGTAATAACAAATAATTCAATCCAATAAAGCTGTCTGTTTCTTTTAAAGGTACCAATCAAAAGAAAACTGTTTTATTCTATCTTTCATTAATTACTTTTTAATGCGCTTCTTATTTTCTCAAATATTTTCCATTATTTCTTGATTTTTTAATCAAATTATAGCTAATCATTTAATACAAAGATTCCTAACTTTTTAATGAATCTAATAACATTATTTCAGTTATAATTATTATAGTATATACAAATTATTGTTATTATGTTTGCACTATTTAAATATCAAGTTGAAATAAAATTATAAAACTAAAATATCGATAGTAACTCGTATAAAAATAGAGAAATTTATTTTATTATTTCAAATTGGTCAGTGCTGCCATAACACCCCTTTTGGTGATAGATCTATCACTTTTTTAAATGATTTAGCCCGAACTTTTTAGAAAAAGCCCCTATCACCAAATCTGGCCCTTTTTAATTGCTTTGAAATAAATGTCATTGAGAGCCAGTTATTAAATTTTCAACAATTCTGTAAAATGTTAATCCCTTAAAAAAAGTCTTTACGAGGTAAAAGTCTAGTGTCGAAAACATTTTCATGCCCCAAAATTTCTGATATCCAATTTTGTGACGAACAATATTAAGTTTTACACATAAATTATTTTAAACAAAAAAATCGAAGAAAAAAGTTTTGAAAAGTGACTTTTACATAAATTTGAAATTTTCGAAGGGTACTTAATGGGTTAAGGAAATTTTTGCAACATTCAATAGGAATTTAAACGACCTTTCCAAATATATTTTTTTTACTTTGATAACTTGACTTACATAGCAGTTAAATCAAAAATAGGGTGTACGCAGAGATATGTGAGTGAGTGTATGTAGAGTGTCATATTTTAGCACCACTTCGCAACAGAGTTTCATCTAAACTTCATAATCCGCCGATTCTGTCAACTGTCAGAAATAAAATCAAAGTAGTCTGTGCGATTTTTCGCTTCATTCTCTCTTTACATTTTTCCAATACCAACATGTCGTTCGATCAGAAGGAAATATTCAATATCATTTATAAGCTAGCCCGTCTTAACCAAACGGAGATGCGTGTCGAGCTGGATGCAATGGGTGCTGTGAATGTGCCTTTGGACCGTCTCTATGGACGCCATACAATGCGTGCCCTTAAGAGTTTCCCCCGAGGCGGCCAAGAGGAACGCATGCCTGTAAGTAATCTCCACTTGTCAAATAAATATACAGTGACACACAAAAGAATTGGTATAGCAAGAATTTTCACATTTTAGGCTTATTTGCGCCGTTATCGTGAACATATTGGCATCAATGCAATGGTTGAATGATACAAAACTTTTCTTATATCTACTTTTGAACCTTTTTTCTAAAATCTTTTCGCTAATAATTAAAATATTTTATTTTGAAAATTGCTTAAAGATTATTGAAAATTTTTTTTTTCAGTCACTCCTAAAAAACGTTTAAAGATTTTTTAGTTATAGTTTAGTAGCGGCCCTACTCTCAAAAAAAAATAAAAATATAAATAAAAATGAGGGTGATTTATTATGAATTTTGGTGAACAAATTTTTAGGGGGTCTCCGCTAGATTTTTTTTTATCGATTCTTGAAATTCGAAATTTTTAATGTAAACGGCACAAAGTACCCTCATT
Organism: Drosophila subquinaria; assembly: GCA_037043405.1. Taxonomy (NCBI): domain Eukaryota; kingdom Metazoa; phylum Arthropoda; class Insecta; order Diptera; family Drosophilidae; genus Drosophila; species Drosophila subquinaria. The sequence goes on along the minus strand of JBAMBL010002862.1, from coordinate 224,597 downwards.
TTGCATTAAAAATTTCAAATTCAATTAAAAAAAACCAGCGGAGACCCCCTAAAAATTTGTTCACCAAAATTAATTCTAAATCGCCATCTTTTTTATTTATATTTTTATTTTTTTTTTTGAGAGTAGTGCCGCTACTAGACTGTTACCAAATTTTCAATGGGTACTAAATGGGTTAAGGAAAGTTTTGTATCATTCAATCGGAATTTAAATGACCTTTCCATTGATGCCAATATGTTCACGATAACGGCGCAAATAAGCCTTAATTGTAAAAATTCTTGCTGTGCCTATACTTTTGTGTGTCACTGTAAATAAAATTAAATATAAAATTTAAATTTGTTAAAGTGGTGGGGGTATTTATAACGGTAATGAAAATATTGCTCCAAAATTCGTTGCTTGTATTGGAAAAAATCAATCGGACAAAAGTTTGCTAAATATACTTAAACTGTTTCCACAGCGTGCCATTATAATTGCCTTGGGCATCATTAAGAAAGCCGCATCGATTACTAATCGGACCTTCGGATTGGAGCCCAATGTATGCGATGCCATTTCCGTAGCGGCTGAAGATGTCATCTCCGGGAAACTGTACGATGAGCACCACTTTCCACTGGGCATCTGGCAGGAGGGAGCCGGTGCGCACAGCAATATGAATGTCAACGAGGTGATTTGCAATCGGGCCATTCAATTGTTGCGCCAACAGATTGGTGGCCAGCTCCCAGTGCATCCACAGAAGCATGTTAACTTGGCTCATAGCCCCCACGATAGCTTCTCCTCGGCTATCAACATTGCTGTGGCCATGGAGATAGAGCATAAGCTATTTCCATCCATTCGACTGCTGGGCGATGCTCTCGTCAAGAAGGAGCAGCTGTGGGGGAGTATCATTAAGGTTGGACGCACTCATCTGATGGATGCAGTGCCACTGACACTGGGCCAAGAGTTCGGCGGCTATCGGCAAATGATGGCGAACTGCACGGTACGATTGAGCTCGGCTATGAAGCACTTGTGTCAGCTGTCCCTTGGTGGCACCGCCGTGGGCACAGGTACAGAAAGTTTCGATACCTTCGGGCCAAAATGTGCCAAGGAGATTGCGCTTATAACGAAACTTCCGTTTGTCTGCGCTCCGAATCTATTCGAGGCTATCGGCGCACGCGATTCCCTGGTCGAGGTTCATGGCGAACTCAACTCCATTGCCGTCAGCACCACGAAGATCGCGAATGACATTATGTTCATGGGATCGGGTCCAAATTGCGGGCTAGGTGAGCTCAGACTGCCGAAGAACGAACCGGGCAGTTCGATAATGCCGGGCATGGTCAATCCCACTCAATGCGAGGCCGTTCTGATGATGTGCGCCCAGGTGATGGGCAACCAGGTGGCAGTCACTGTCGGCGGCTACAATGGACAATTCGAGCTGAACGCCTTCATGCCAGGGATCGCCGCCAATGTCCTACGCTCCATTAATCTCCTCAGCGCTGGCCTCAAGAACTTCGCCAACAATTGCATCGAGGGCATTGAGCCAAATGCGAAGAAGCTCGAAAAGACACTGAACGAATCTCTGATGCTGGTGTCCGCCATCACCAATCACATTGGCTACGATCGGGCTGCCGAAATTGTCAGGGCTGCACAGCTCAATGCCACCACATTGAAACAGGAGGCCATCAAGGGGGGCGTTTTTAAGGAAGACATCGACATGTGGACCCGATCCCTCGAATATGCTGGGACCCTCTGAATAATCGTTTCGAATTTAGTAGATTGATTCAATAAAGCGAATGCCATAACTTTAGACTATAATTTTGAACTTAATTTTTATAAAACTATTATGATTTTAAAAACAAATCTACAACTTAAATTTTTTTCATTGTGCTTTATTGCTATCATATTTTCTTAATACTTTCCATTATTAATCATGAGTTTTTGTAATCAAATTAAATTATAGCTCCGAAAACCCGATTTTTGAGTTGAGAATAGGTTCGTTTAATGTTATGTTATTCCATGTTGATATATTTGAAAACAGGAAACTATAGGAAAGTATCAAGTACCTTTACCAAGTTTTATTTACCAATATTAATCATTTTATAAAAACATTTTTTCTTAAGATTCGAAACAGTTTTTAAATAGGTGTTACGGCATTAGATGTTTATTTTTTTTAACAATTTTTATTATAATCAAAATATAATATTGTAGTAGTACATAAGATAGGAGTATACAATATTTAGTAATTAACTAGTAAAGTAAGAACATTTGTAAATACACATATCGATAACTATATTTAACATAACCAATTGTATTTAACATAAGCGATAAATGTTAATAGCATCTCTGTCGAACATATCGATAGTTCGAGATGTTCTGATCGAGATGGCGAAATAAAGACAGTCTGAATATCGTACTTGAATAGTCTACATCAGAAGTGGTCGAATTCGCGAAAAATAACTAAAAATTTCACAAGAATATCAGACAAAATAACATTTGTGCCTTTAAAACATTGTAAATGTTCTCGGCTGAACTAAATAAATTGCCACTCAAAAAACTAAAGTTGTTGTGCAGTGCAAATAAACTAAAAACAAGCGGCACAAAGAACATTTTGTTGCAACGCTTGCGAAGTGTTGCCATACAACAACTAAAACAAAGTTTGATTGAGTTAAACGGCAAAATGAACATAACTCAAGAGATTAAACCAAATGCAGCGGGAAATGAAAACAACGACATGCCACAAATCCAAGGAAGCCGCTGAAAATTTGGACATATGCAACGAGACAGGCGACGGCGTGTCGGCGATCGAAAAATCGTACGACGGCGCCAACGAAGCTGACGCTACCAATACATGCAAAGACGAAGATGATGAAATTCAAATGAAAATTGGCAACAACGCAAAGCAAGCAGACGGCTACAACAACAACGCAGTGAAGGCTGATGACTACAATAACAACAACAATGTAGAGCAAGCTTATGGCGACAACAACAATGTGACGCAGGCTGATGGCCACAACTACAAAGTAATGCAAGCAGACGGCTACAACAACAACAACAATGTAATGCAGGCTGATGGCTACAACAATAAAAAGGAGAATCAAAAAATAAATGAAGAGCAAGACAACGATTATGATTTGATTCTTCATCGATTTGAAATTTTCAAAAAGGAACAGAAAATTCAACAGCTTCAGATGGAGTTGGAGAATTTGAAAATGCAAACAAATGAAAAGAAAGAAAATGTTCTGGAAACGAAAATACGGATTGAGACACTCAAAGAGCTTATTCCAATGTTCGACGGTGGTGACCAATTTAAAAATTGGCTGCTTATATTGAAAGGTGTGCGTGATACCTACAAGGTCGATGACAATGTACTCCGTGCACTTATCTACAATAAGCTTAAAGGCAAAGCAAAGGAATGGCATTATATACAGAAAGGTAAAAGACAATTTATTATTTTATGTTCCAGAAGTAATGGAGGATCACGTCCTATTTAAATACCACAATGAAATGGGTCATTTAGGTACGGACAAAGTTATAGATGTCATTGGGAAAACATACTGGTTCCCAAATATGAGAAGAAAAACAACGGAACACATAAAAAATTGTTTGAAATGTATTGCTTTCTCGGCAAAGAATGGCAAACAAGAGGGTTTTGTTCACAATATACCGAAAGGTAATATTCCTTTCGAGGTCGTACATATAGACCACTATGGCCCAATAAATAGTAAGGATTCAACAAAGAAACACATATTGGTTATAGTAGATGCGTGTACAAAATTCGTAAGACTATATCCAACTAAAACAACAAAGTCGAAGGAAGCAATAGATGCATTAAAAGATTATTTTAGAGCATATAGCCGTCCAACGAAAATCGTTTCCGATAGAGGAACGTGCTTTACATCTGAAATGTTCGAAGATTTTCTACAAGAAAATAATATTGGTCATATCAAAGTCGCGACAGGTTCCCCACAAGCAAACGGTCAGGTTGAACGAATAAACAGGGATCTAGGCCCAATGATAAGTAAGTTAATAGATGTAGAGAAAAATGAACAATGGTACAAGGTTTTAGGCGATGTAGAGTACGCAATGAATAACACAGTACACCGAAGTATTAGCGAACATCCAAGTATGATGCTGTTTGGAGTTCGACAAAAAGGAAAGATGGTTGATAATTTAAAAGAATACTTTATAGAAAACGAACAAAAATGTAGAGAAAGAAATGTAGAGGATATACGAAGTAAAGCTGAAGAGACACAAAGACAAGTACAGGACTATAATAAGAAATATTCGGATGCAAAACGACAAAGTGCAAACGTTTATAAAGTAGGAGATTATGTGATGATAAAAAACTTTGATTCAACGGTAGGAGCATCAAGTAAGTTGATACCGAAGTATAAAGGTCCTTATGAAGTAAACAAAATTTTAGAAAACGATAGATATTGTATATCTGACGTAGATGGTTTTCAACAAACACAAAAACAATACGAAGGTGTCTGGGCAGCACATAATTTAAAGCCATGGCTTAAGACAACAAACAATCAAGAAGAAAATGTACAACAATTAAATGAAAATGATAATGATGATATAGATGTTGAAGGAAATGAAGATGTTGAAGAAAATGAAAAAGAATTAGAAATAAGTAATCAACAATCAAATGTTAAAAATAATAATAATAGAAAATGTAATAATAATAATAACGAGAATCATAGAACAATAATGACAAGAGCTATGACGGCCAGGATCGGGAGATCCTGATAAGTCAGGAAGGCCGAGCTGTAGTAGTACATAAGATAGGAGTATGCAATATTAGTAATTAACTAGTAAAGTAAGAACATTTGTAAATACACATATCGATAACTATATTTAACATAACCAATTGTATTTAACATAAGCGATAAATGTTAATAGCATCTCTGTCGAACATATCGATAGTTCGAGATGTTCTGATCGAGATGGCGAAATAAAGACAGTCTGAATATCGTACTTGAATAGTCTACAATATGTTAAATGTTTCTTTTAATTATGTTATATTAAAATATAGTTGTTAATATAATTCCAAATTTAAACTTAGAATTAAACAGAGCAACCTTTAAAATCCCAGTTGCTCAGGCGTTTTCCAGAATTTTCATAAATATATTTTAAGTAATCTGTACACACACATTCATCTAATTATTATATATCTATTTTGATAAGAATTTTAATCAAAGTGTTAAAATGCTGGCAGGCAAGGTGCCCATGCGCACAGAGAGCGATACGCTTGGTCTGGTGGAGGTGCCTGGCAATAGTTACTTTGGCGCCCAGACAGGTCGATGTCTGATTTATTTTCCCATTGGTGGCATTGATGAGCGCATGCCGGTAACGTGTAAGATTCAATCCTCTGCTGAGCTGTGAAATTAACCTATGGATCCTTGACAGAAACCCATCATACAGGCAATGGGCATATTGAAGAAGGCTGCCGCTGAGGTTAACGAGCAGTTTGGACTGGATAAGAAGATCAGTACAGCCATATTGAGTGCCTGTGACGAACTGATCTCGGGCAAACTCTACGACGATGGACACTTCCCGCTGCCCATTTGGCAAACTGGATCTGGCACTCAGACCAACATGAATGTCAACGAGGTGGTCAGTAATCGGGCAATTGAAATGCTTGGTGGCGATTTGGGCTCCAAGAGTCCAGTGCATCCCAATGATCACGTGAACAAGTCACAGAGCTCCAACGACACCTTCCCAACTGCCATCCACATCGCTGTGGCCATTGAGCTGACCAAGAGCCTTAAGCCGGCGCTTACCAATCTACACGAGCTGCTCAAGGACAAGTCAAACGAATGGAAGGACATCATCAAGATTGGTCGCACCCACACCCAGGATGCGGTTCCCTTGACCTTGGGCCAAGAATTTAGCGGCTACACTCAGCAGTTGGCCAACAGTCTGGCACGCATTGACGCCGTCCTGCCCCATGTCTATCAGTTGGCATTGGGAGGCACTGCGGTGGGCACAGGACTCAACACCCGCAAGGGATTCGCCGAGAAGGCCGCCAGTCGGATCGCCCAACTGACCTCGCTGCCATTTGTCACTGCACCCAACTTCTTTGAGGCTCTGGGCGCTCGAGATGCCATGGTCGAGGTGCATGGGGCATTAAATACGATTGCCGTCAGCCTCATGAAGATTGCAAACGATATTCGCTTCTTGGGCTCCGGTCCACGCTGCGGCTTTGGCGAGCTCTCATTGCCGGAGAATGAGCCGGGCAGCTCCATAATGCCGGGCAAGGTGAATCCCACCCAATGCGAAGCCCTCACCATGATCTGTGCCCAGGTCATGGGCAACCATGTGGCCGTCTCCATAGGTGGCTCCAATGGACACTTTGAGCTCAACGTTTTCAAGCCGTTAATCGCTTCAAATGTTCTTCGTTCGATTCGACTGCTCAGTGAGTTTTTTCTGGACATTGTTCATAGATTGTACCATTTCTTAACTCTCTAATTTCAGCTGATGGTTGCAACTGTTTTGCCAACAACTGTGTGAAAGGCATAAAGCCAAACAAGGAAAGGATTGCTCACTTGTTGAGCCAATCTCTGATGCTAGTGACAGCTCTCAATCCTCACGTGGGCTACGATAAGGCGGCACAAATCGCCAAGGCTGCCCATAAGAATGGGACCACTTTAAGGGAAGAGGCCGTCGTGGCTGGCATCTCGGAGAAGGACTTTGACGAATGGGTGCGGCCCGAGAAGATGATTGGTCCGGATACCTAGAGAGTGTAACATTGTGTTAAATGTAAAATTCTGAATAAATGGTTAAGCATATGGATTTCTGTGAAGGGGTAAATTTGAGTTAGTCAAGACTTAAAATGTGTTTATAAATTGTCCAATTTTCCAAAATGCTGTTGTAAAAGCTTTAGGCTCTTAGTTCATACTGTTTGGGCTCTACAATCTGAAAAAATTGTTTTATATTTTATGATAACCAATCCCAAAATTCGTTGACTTTTGGTAATACTAAAAATTCTTTGACTTTTGGTAATATTAAAAATTCTTTTTAGTAGTTTTTTTTGTCAATTAATCTTTATTGTGATCACATTAAAGAGAAAGAACATTTATTATAAATATAACTAAACATATTAAATATCTGTAACTGCTTTTTTTTAAGATTACAAATTTATAGTGAATAATGAAGAATCCTAAGCTTTACGATTAAATTCTTAACCGATTTAGTCTTGATTCAATTGGTAGTACATACAAATTTTGAATAAATGTATAGAAACGTGATAATTTTGAGCAATGCATTTATTGATCAATTTATGTTGGTTTTGGCCGTATTAACATTTGAACGGCTTCCACGTAAAGATATGCGCCTTTCCGACGGCACCACCAAACGCCAAATTCCGATTTATTATCAAAAACGCCATTGAGATTGCTGTAATTATTGCATTATTATCAGATGGAGTGTTACTATATTAAATTTTAAAATTTACCAAGTTGGATACTCGTGATGCCACCAGCGATTGTACTCTGTAACATTTTTCACATCGTATCGAACGGTTTTGAATATATTATGCTCATGAGTACGTAATCCATCGCCGGCATTTCCGAAATAGGTCCCCAGAGTCTTTAGTTTGTAGTCATCGTTCTTTCCACTGATGGAAAAGTTATCATAATGAGCGTAACGTGTTTCGTTATTGGGAAAAACCAAATGGACATATAGCTCATGCTGTTGCCTCTTTGTCATAGCGTGTATATTGTCTAGTCCAAACCAGAAATCCCCATCCATATCGCCAAAGCCGTCAACGTACGAGAACCAGCCCTGATTGAAGTCCACAGTATTATCGGTGCGACGCTGGATAACTATCCAACCCGGTCCAGAGTGGCAGTTTTGGGCTAGCACCTTGAGGCCACCAACCCGAGGTAGAGTCAATTCCTTGATCTCATTGGAATCTTCTTCACTGAGGCTCTCTTGAAGTTCCTTAATCGAATATTGCAGTAAACGGTCATTCTGCTTCTTGATCCTTTCAGCACTGTTTCGCAGATCGGCCTCCAATTTGGCCTTGCAGTTAAAGGTCTGAGTGAGAATGTGAGTTTTCCAATTTCTAACCAGATCTTGACTTGACTTCACCTTTTCCACATTCGTTGCGACTTCATCTCTTAACGCGGCAATCTGATTTTCATTCTCCTTAATACATGCTTTGCAATCAAAAATTTTGACATCCTTTTCTTGAATAATAGCTTGGAGTGCCATTATCTGTCTCTCATAATTGTCGGCAATTTCAGATTTCTCTTTTAGTTGTTCTGCATTGTTTTTTAGTTCTTCCCGTAACTCACTTATATAGGAATCTTTTTCTTTAATAATATCATCTTGTTTGGCAATTTCTTCATCTTTTTCCCTAATGCAATTTTCTTGGTCCATTAATTGATTCTGGAAAGACTTTTTTATTGCAATACAATTTTCCTTTCTTTCGCACAATTTAGATCTTAGCAATGCAATTATTTCACTGTTGTTTACATTGGTGTTTTTATATGTTTCTAAACATGTCCGAAGAGCCAAGATTACGTCATCTTTAATCCTACACTTCTCGTTATATAAATTGAGTTTTTCTTTGAATACAGATAGCTTGACTTTCTTCAACTCGGTCAATGTACTATAGGAATTTTCTCTGAGGTGCTGCCACTCAGCTGAAGACTGTAAAAGAAGGACTACATGAAAGTATTTTGGTATCATCATGATCTAGATCAGCAGTGGGCACGAAATCTGAATTTGGGAGCACAACAATAGCAACTACAACATCAACAGCGAGTCTTTTGTGCGACTTCACGGCGCCGAATAGGGAGAAAAATAGTTGGGAGCAGTCGCTGCTCCTGGAGCCACTGCGTGCCCACTGCTGATCTAGATACTTACCACAGAGCACGCTGATTTGTCTTCTTGAGAATCGTGCAATTGTATAGTAAATATATTAGTATTGTTCATTTTTAAAAAACCCTTTGGTAAAAATTGTGGAAATATTGACTTATTTTTAAAATATACTAATGTTAAGGTTTGAATAACCAGCAGTAATTTGACATGTCATTTTAAAAGGATGCCTTATAACATACATTTTTTTTTTAATGAAAGAAAAAAACGGAGTTTGGAATTCAGGCAGTAGGCTTTGGAAATGGTTCCATTGCTGATGTACATTTTAAATAAAAATTCTTCAGTTCGATACATGATATACGAAATTTTAGTTTAGAAAACGTTTTGGAACTCACCAAATAAATTCAAGCCTAAACGATGGTACGAGTGACAGAAGATGTGTTCGGCATCGCCGTCAATCCCATGTCGCAGAAGAGCGAGCACATTCGCCGCTTCACGTTAACCGCTGAGAAGGGCATGTCCGTATCAATACTCACGCTAGGTGCCATCGTCCAGAGCATTAAGGTGCCAGACCACAGCGGCAAGCTGGAGGATGTCTGTTTAGGGTATGACGACGTCGCCGGATATTATCGCAATCAGAAATGCTATTTTGGGGCCATGGTTGGCCGCGTGGCAAATCGTACAGCCCGCGGCCAGTTCAAGATGTGTGGCAAGGAGATAGTTCTCTCCCGTAATTACAAGGACCGTTACCATCTGCATGGTGGCTATGTGGGATTCGATAGTGTTATCTGGGATGTGGTGGGCATACATAAGGATGGCGTTACCATGCAACACGTCTCGCCCGACGGACACGAGGGATATCCGGGCGAGGTGACGGTCAACATCAACTTCTCGCTCAATGAGGCCGGATGCTTTGGCATGAGAATCGAGGCACGTGCCAAGGCCACCACCTGCATCAATATAGCCAACCACTCTTACTTCAATCTGGCGGGTCATGGATCTGGCAAGGATACCCTGTTTCAGCACATGGTCATGATCAAGGCAAGCAAAATTGTCGACTCCGATCAGGAACAAATCCCCACTGGCAAACTGATGCCCGTGCGAAATACACCCTATGATTTCTCCACCCTGACCAATCTGGGCAAGCGTATTAATCAGATCTATCGTTGTCCTATCTGCGGTTTTGATAACAACTACTGCACGGATGTGGATCCCAATCAGGTGAAGCTGGTGGCCCGAGCTGTGCATCCTTGCTCCGGCCGCTTTATGGAGGTTCACACCAATCAGCCTGGCTTGCAGTTCTACACAGCAAACAATTTACCCGATGAGGAGCGAGGGGATGTCCCCAATATTGGAAAAGGTGGTTGCCATTACGGAAGGCACGGCTCCTTCTGCATGGAGACCCAAAAGTATCCAGATGCCATGAATAACCCAGAATTTCCAACGATCATGTTAAATCCAGGACAATTGTACGATCATCAGGTGGTCTATCGGTTTGGTGCATGCCCGAAGCGTGTGTAAAATCCCATCCAGCTTTCTCAGTCTTAATATGAAATTTACTAATGGTAAATAATAATTCGATCATCTTTTAAATTTGGACATACAATAACAAGTTCTGTTAAGATGGCGCAACAATAAAGACATGTACCAATTTAGTATTTGAACTAAAAACAAAATATAAAAGGACCTCAATATTTAGTTTTTTTATATTGTCTGTATTACAATTTGAATTTTGCCGCCTATCATAATCAATAGCATACTAATAACCAGTGTTGCCAATTAAGCTATTTATCCGCTAGATCTAGCGGGTTGCAATTGGCAAATGCGGGATAAATTGTAAAATAGCGGCTAGCTATTTTCAAGAAAGCGGAAATTGTGCACATCCTCGAGCACTTCAAGGTGGAATCAACCCATACTGAAGACATTCTGTTCCAAAACTCGAACGACCACCTTATTAAGTGGTCCAATTTAAAGGATACCACAAGGTTTTGGGCCGAAGTCTTCAACTACGTGGATGCAGCAGGAAATAAAATATTTACGGCACTGGCATCATTTGCGCTAAGCCTTTTATCGCTGTGGTCGTACGCAGAGGTGGAAAGAGTCTTTCAGCCGCTAGTTCAGCCGCAGAAGACGATATGTTTAACAAATTTAACAAGTTTTCAAAAATACTAGATTAAATCAATAAAAATATCGTTTGACTACTCTAGGGATTTTTTTAAGCTACCGACAACATTTTCTGGTTATTTCTAGCTTTTTTAAAAGGCTAGTTTAGCGTTTTTACGACCCGAAGAGTTGGCAGCACTGCTCATAACAGAACCAAATTGAGTACAGCTGTTAGGTATGCTTTCACAATGGGATTGGGCTCATTTGAGCTGCAATCTCCTTCGCAAAAAATTTTTAACAGAATATGAAAGTGGTGTTTACATTTGAGTGTAACATTTTTGTGACTTCACAATTTTGTGACAATGCATTTAGTGTTCACATTGCCTTGTGAAGCGTTTGTGAAGCAGTGAGAACCCACCTTAACAGCGTACGAGCGAATGAACGAACAAAAGAGCCGAACTATATGAGCTAAGAGCACTGATTTAGATCGTTCACTAAAGTGAATATCTCAATTGAACTTAATCTGAACGATTTTCGATACAACTGCAGCAAAACAAACAGGAAAGTTTTTGTTGAAAATTTAAACGACAGCTGTAAATTGTTGTGTGTGCCACGTTGAAAATAGTTTAAGAACCGCCTTCAAGCTGTTTAACTTACCGCAAATCTACAACCAGACCACAGCGGACTTCACTCGTCCCAGCAGCAGCAGTAGCAAGATGACCGTATGTGACACTAACTGCCTTATTTTCTGCAAGTATCATCATTTAATTAGCAATGTTTCTATTTATTTTGCTAAGGTGCATGAATTTAAAGTGGAAATGACTTGCGGCGGCTGTGCCAGTTCCGTAGAAAAGGTTTTGGGCAAATTGGGCGGTAAGTACAATGCCTGTGTATGTACATGGATATGCATTAGTGTGTGTGTGTTTGAACTGTTATAGTTTGAGTTTGGAGGGAGCTTAACTTTAGTATTATAATACATAAATAATACTAGAGAATTCGCAGTCCACCTTATCAGGCGTCGGCTATTGTTGTTAAGTTGTGGTTTCCAACAAAAATGTTTGTTTATTTTGTTACTCTTTTTTTTACAGATAAGGTGGAAAAAGTGAATGTCAATCTGGATGAAAAAACCGTAACCATTACCTCAAACTTATCGGCCGACGAACTGTTGGAGCAGCTGCGCAAGTCGGGAAAGGCGGTTTCATATGTCGGTGTGAAGAAATGAGACGAGTTTCTCAGCAAGTTTCAGAAATACGGCAAACTGAAACTTGAAGTCTAATCGATGGATACCCCACAAAGGATTCAAACATTGTCGTGGCTGTTCATATATAGGATCCAATCGAAGAAATCATTCAAACGTACAGCGTGATGCATATAATCAATGAAAATTGTTTTCAAAAAATATTAGATTTTATCAAAATTATGAGATGATCTTATCTATACATTATGCTCTTGCCCAAATTTTACGTAGCTCGATATTTAATTATACAGTATATTAAAAGCGTTATATACAAACATAGATTCAGAATTTAAAATTCAATTGTTTAATAACTAAGTAGAGAAATGAATTAATAAAGTATTTGCCCTTATTAAAAATATTTAGAAATATTTCAAATATATTTGCAATGTAGTTCAGCTAATTAAATAAATACATATATGCCAATTAACTTCTTATGATATATAATAATTATTTACATGCATATTTAATGCAAATTTTAACAATATACATATTCTTAAAATACTTATAATAAATAAATCATTTGTTTTTTAAAACTTTAATTAAATTTTTTATCATATAAAAAATGAATTGATATTGGTTCCTTTAGCTGCCGTGTCATATTGACCCAATTGTTTTACATGTCTGAGAATATGAGGCACACCTTAGGCGGATTCCATGAAATGCGGGCACTTAGTCAAGCGCGAGAATAGAGAGAAGCTGTCCCAGCGAATCAACGACAACGACAAATGTCCAGCTAACGTTTGTTTTTAATAACAATAACAATAACAAAGAATGGAGGCTCGAGCATGTCCATAAAATGTCATAAATCTTGGGAACGGCAACCCAAAGTTATCAAAATGTATTTTGAAACATGTTCGAGGCGTAACGAAATTATCAATCAAATGCCACAATGGCATGCAAAGAATGCAACACACACACACGCACACACACACACACTACTAATTGAGTTTAGAGCTGAGTCCACAAACGGAACGTTGCCTCGGAATTTGATGTTGTCGTCGTCGTTGTTGTTGGTGTCGCTACCTGCGTTCTACCTTTTGCTTTGTTGCGGTTGCATTTTGCAGCTCGTGTTGATTTATGCCCCATGCGGCGACAACGGAACCTAAACATCAAGGAACCCAGAATCAGAGTCAGAAACAGAACCAGGTCTCTTAGCCAAAAGGTCTGAGAGGAATCCGTATACCCAAATCGGACACTGCCTGTGCGGCTGTCACAACAAAACGTCAGCAACACAGTCACGTCCTTGCCCCATGATTATTTTCAAGTGATGCAAGAGATTTACTGATTACGTTTCCAGCCAGCTCTTCTTCACCTCTCTCCCTCTTTCTCTCTCCCCTCCCCGCTCTCTTTCACACTCTTTCGGCCATCTCGCCAGCCAGTAGGTAAAAACAAATTATTAGCGCTAATGCCATTTAAATTACCTTAGTAAAAATAACAGCTGGTGCCTCCGTCTTCTGTCCTCTGTCTGTCTGTCTGTCTGTCTGTCTTGCGGCCCCTGCGCATTGTCTTGCTGCATAAAAATTCCTGGCAACAATGTGGCTAATGTGTTGGCCAACTGACAGGTGTTTTACGAATTGGAAATGCTCTTATCTAATTTATTATTGACTTTCAGATTTCATTTTATTTAAATCAGTTAAACAAATCAGATAATATCTTTTTATGTTGATATTGAAGTTTTAGATTTCATTGTTTTTTAGAGTTAACTTGTTTTTATTTCGGAGTTTAATTTTTTTTATTTCGGAGCTTAATTTTTTTATTTCAAGTTTAATTTGTTTAAAAAATATTTTTCGGGGAAAACTAAATTTTTGTTTAGAAAATTCTTTCTTTATTTGTTTACCCCACGAAATACGTAAATACGCTTATGATCCTATTTAATGGCAAAAATTCGTTTTAAAGCTATTTGCTATAATAAATTTCTCCTCTGCTAACGGCTGATATCCGACAATATCGGGAGCTATATCATCGACTTTATGGGTTACCGCAGAAGTCGCTGAAAGGTGTTTGCAGAGATTCTACAACTATTTGTAGTTGCCGTTGCTTCTTTCTGCATGTTCTCTTACAAACCTGAGGCTTTTGAATTTGTCAATCTGTTTGCAACCCTTAAATAAACGGCAATTTAAAAAAAAAAAAAAAAATATTGTAATAAAAGAATATATTAAATAAATAAATAAATGGGGAAAGAGTTAAACATTATTTATTTAAGAGTATAAAAACTTCGTTGCATTGTCCTCGAGTGTAGCTTTTCTTTATTTTTTGTTTTTGGTGTTTGCACACTTGGTACATTGAAAACATTCCAAAAATCGCTGGTTAAATTCTTTGTCGCATGCTTTTCAGCAACTCGCAACTCAACCAGTTGGGCAGTTGGCTGCAAAGTTGATCAAGTGGCTGCCTGGCTGCCCTGGCGTTCGAGCTTGGTTCACGTTACGGGGCATTGGCAGGAGCAGAGCGTTGAGTACACGAACCGCGACTGGTTTCCACATGGCGGCAGCTTCAAGCAAGCAAGACAAAAAATACAAAAAAACAACGAAAACATCGAGAAATACCGCGACCACAGTTTGCCGCTCTTTATTGTCATAAGATTTGAAAAGAACCGACAGTCAGAACAATGGCACACTAAACTAAACTAACCTGGCCAACGGCCGGGGCAATAAATTCCAAAAAACAAAGTTGTGACGATGCCAACACAAATCTCAAACACGACAAGGTCGTTTCCAGCTCTCTTCCCCATCCGATCTGTCACCCTTTGTCGCTGTTGTTGGTATAGATTTGCCAGGCTCGGTTCATTGAACCTGGGAAGACTCCTACGCGGTGGAAGCACCAAACTAAATGTACATTTGGCCAATTGCAACTGCAACTGGAAACAGTAGCCAAGATTTTTACGCCAAATGTGCAAATTGCAATGGACTTCGAGTGCTTCGCTCGATTTCTGTGCTGTGGTAAACCTGTCGCTGCTGCCGCCCCATGGACATTCCAGGGGGTTGAGGTTGAGCGTGTGCCAAGCCCACGACAACGAACAACGAGCAACGAACAACCAACAGCCGAGAATCGACAACGACAACGACAACGACTACGGAGCAGCGGAGTCATGGAACGTCTGGTCATAACAAGAGCAAAAATGCTAAGCGTAAATAACTCATAGATAATAATGCCATGCATTTACGAGCAAAAGCAATTGCAATGCAGCCAAAACAAAAGACTTAGGACACGAACTTGCCAAAGGAGCAAACGAAGCGGCCGAGGCAACCATCGCATCGAGTCATGTAACAGACTTAGTTAGTCGCAGCCTCAGTCAGCGCAGCAGCAGCAGCAGCACCAGTAAAATTGGCTCAAAAACAAGATCAACTGGTTTCAACAACAACAGCAACAAATGAGAAAAAGAAGCAAAAAAAAACTCACTCAAAATGTTGAGCTCAAGACCTGTTGAGACCCAAGCAAGACCCATTGTTGGTCTATTGCGCGTGCCGAGTGCTGTGCGCTGTAAAAATACTTTTTCCCAAAGAAGTTTCAGTTGTGTTTTTGACTTTTCGTCGTGCAGAACGATTCTTCTCAACGTGATTAACGCCAGACGCAAAACGCAGCCGCGGGCGTTAAATGGCTGTATGTGTATGTGTGCGTGTGTGTGTTGCTCTGTGTGTGTCGGTGTAATATTCGCGAAAAGTTGTTTTTCGCTACAACTCATACTTACATACAAATATACATATTAATGTGCGAGTATGTGTAGCACATGCATTCAGTATACATATATAAAGTCAATTTTCCTGTTAACGAAACCTGCCAAAACTGCTGCAACAACAATATCCAAACAACAACAACAACATAAGTTGCATGCAACATAAGTAAATGTTTGGTGTCGAGTGCCCCCTTAGTCCTCTGTGTTTTATTTTTTGTGCTAAGTGCTAAGTATGTAAAAGCCTGGCCGATCGTAAAGAATTCGTGAATAAATGTACATAAATAAATGTTTGCTGAGTACTCGCAGTTTTGGGTAAAAGTAAAGCAATTTGTTTAATTAATTGCACGCAAGCCTCAACCAGTCAGCAAGTAGATTTGTGTGCCAAGTTTAGACCAAGTTTATGAAGCGGATTACTCTGCATATCAGATTAAGCAAACCAGTGAGAATATATACTCTATATCGGGATAACCATTTGGATACTTTTACGAATCTATTGGATAAAGAACAACCACAAAAACAACTGCAAGAATATTTGAGCAAAAGGATAAGACTGTTAAAGGTGAGTGTAAAATCTGAGACGGAAGAGCCAGGAAGTGAGTGGAGGAGGAATATACAGACAAGAACATTTTACAGAGAATATCTTTTCCAAATATTCAATCAATGAAAAATATTTATATTTATTAATAATAAAAAATTTGAAAGGAATGAAAAAATATATAAATGAATACTTGAATAAAAGTTAAAAAATTAAGAAAAGCATTCAGAATTATACCAAAACTTAAAACCATTAATAAATGTTCTTAAAACAAGTTCAAAACTAAGTCCTCACGAAGATTACACCTCATTGTTTACTTCAGAGAACCGTTTAATTCCCAGTTCTGAATTATTTTGAAATATTTTAATTAATTCCAAAAACCAATCAGTTTGTTTCTTTCCGAAACAGTAGTAATAACTAATGCTCAATTTAAAATCATTTGTTTAGCCCTATAGCAGATCTTAAGTCGAGTAGCAAATTTGTCTTCCACACCTAGAAACGCATTACTAATGAGTTGATTCTTAGGCTAATTTAATGGTAATAATACAAAGAAATATGAATAAATTTACGTGCAGGTCGAAATTAAATAGAATTAAGCAAATATGCAAAGTTACAACGTTTTTGAAAGCCACTTTCTGTGTCGCAACCCAATTCAATTCCAATTCCAATTCTCATTCCGATTTCAATTCGAATTCGAATTCATGTCAAGCCGAGTTTTGAGTATTTTATTTTTTATATGACTCTTTGGCAAAACGGTCAAGCCGCCTTTTTGTCAGTAAGCCGAAAATATGTCACATACATGTATCTGATAGATACTTTTGCTATTTTGCCGTTCTGGTTTCCTTAAACTAAATTTAATTTGTTAAAAATAGAGACTGAATTATTTAAAATGTCTATTCTCTTAAATAAGTTCCGGAACAACATGTTTCGGAATGTTTCCACACTGCACACAAAGCGTACAAAAATTCTATTGTATAAAAGCCTTTGAGTCGAATTCAGATTGTAACTCGCGATTGTGGACAGCGGCAAAGCTAGGCTGAGAGAGAGAGAGAGAGAGAGGGTGATAGAGGGAGAAACGTAAGTCGCTCGTGCCGACTCACCTGAGACTTAACCCAGAGTGATTCAACGGCGAGCATATCGAATGTCTGGCATTATTGAAACATTACGAGATCATTTTATAGGGTCGCATTTAAAGCGAAAGGGCCACAAAGAAAAAATAGAGAATTTATACACCTTTGTCAGTTCCAATCAAAGATCACAAGATCGAGCTAACTTTTTTAATTACCAATGGAGCCGTTTGTTGTTGTCGTTGTCAGTGTTGTGTTGTCGTTGTTGTTGTTGGGTGTGTGATGGGCGCATAATCGAGACCGTTATGCTGTCCCCTTTGCGGTTGTCACCTCGGAGGGGAAAGGGGAGTGGCCCTTTGTCTATAGGCCAATTGTCCGTTAAGTGCAGCAGACCAACTTGATCTGATCTTGGATTGCATAAGCTGCCAGTTAAACATATTTTTCACTGTCAGAGATTTTGTTACTTTGTTTTTACCTCCGCGTTTTTTATTTATTCTCCTTAAGCTATTTGCCCCCTCGGCTGACATCGCGCGACAGTCGAGCAGCAAAAATGCTGTTTCGGTGGCATTTTTCGTGGCCCAAAAATGAAAAAAAGAGAAGAAAAGCACACGAATTGCTCCTACATAATTTAAATGTCAATGAGCGAAAGAGCAGGCAGACAAGCAGACAGAAAGACAGACAGACAGAGAGACAGACAGTCAGTTGGGCCTAACAGAGTGACCTAATTTCGGGGAGCCACTGTTGCCCCAGCTTGCTGCATGCAACTAAGCTCAAAAAAAAAAAACAACAAAATAAAATAAAATCAGAAACACTTTCTCTTGATCGGATTCTGGCCAACTTCGAGCAGCGTCTCGTCTGTCTGCAATTAAGAGAAAATTTAATTTTGAATTTATTAAACACACCACAAAATACGAGCAGAGGAGCCAAAAAAATTCATTTGGCTCGTTCGTTTTCACATAAATCAAAAAAGGTTTCCCTGCTCTCATACCATAATTACTTACAGGCCATGTGGAAGATACTGGTGTATAATCAAGTTCTGGTTAAAAGCAGCAGCATATTCATAATTAGCCACCTTATAGATTGGGCTTCTTTAACGAACGATAAACAATCGCATTGTTTACTTTTTATTCTCTTTCTTGGTCTTTTTTGTTTAGCATTTTCAGCACAAATATTAATCAGAACAGTCTTGTTAAAACTCAATAACTTAAGATGATATCGATTTGATATAAGGTGGAATAAATCGGAGATCTAGAAAAGAAGATTATAAGCTGGTTAAATTTATATATATTCATATACTTTAAGAATAGTTGAATAAAAATGGTTTCCATTTTACAAAAAAATTCGGAAATATAAAAATCTACGATAAAAATACACAATAAAAAATATATAATATAAAATATATTTTACAATAATCTTTACGATTTTTCAAGAGAACTAAACATATTTTAGTATATAAGAATTGAAATTTTTTTGAGACATTCGGACTTCAACTAAGGATGAAATGAATTTAAAAATAATTTGTTTGTATATATTTAAAAAAGAGATTCAATAGAGCTTATTCAGACTTAAAAAAATTGATATAAAGAAACAGATTAATCACAGAATTTACTTAAAGTCATGCTATATACTTTTATATTAATATTCTATGCAATAATGGCTACCATCCACACTTGTTCAAATTAATTAAATAGCTGGGTATACCGCAATCGAATTCCCTCCTGTTTCGAATGGAGAATTGAGAAAAATTCTTTTCTCATAATCAAATCGATTGATTTACTCTCGCTTGGATGCTGAGACGCCTGGCTGCCTGAGTAGCAGACCCATGTTAAATCGTAATGCCGCAATCAAAGTGAAGTTAAAAGAGTTGTGGTAAAGAGTCTAATATCTCAAGAGTGAATAAAAAAGTAAGGAGAAGGGAAAAAAAAGAAACCCGTTCTATATTCAAGTGTTTGCACTAGGCTTGACAGCAAAGCGCAGCCGATGGAATTCCTTGAGAGTATCAGTTACAAAACGTTTCAATTTTTTGCTGCCTCACTGCGCCGCGTCCATTTGGAAAAAAGTAATTTCGGATCGGTTATCGTTGACCATTTGTTTGTTTTGAGCCATTTTAACACGCGCTTGCGCCCCCGGCAATAAATGAGACCAACAAACAGACAAACAGACAGACAAACACAGAGACAGACAGACAGACTTGGGTTGACTGAGCAAGCGAGGTTGAACAAAGAAATAGTGGAAAGAAATAAGATACATTTGGCACATAGTTAAGAATGTTAACCAAATTGATTATAAATAAATCGATGATATTATTTAGATAGTGGCTGAAATCGCAATCTGTATCTGTATCTGTACCTTAAGTTTTATCAGCATCTGGGTATCTGGGTATTAATGTATCTGCGCACAAACTGCCACCGCAATATGGCTATAAATGGCTAATGACAATCGATTTGCATAAGCAACGCAATTAATCTTTGTAATAACTAGAAATCGAATTTGAATTCGAATCCGAATCCGAAACCGAAACCAAAAAGACAAACACAACAAATCACAGCCAGAGGCTTGAAAATTATGTGTATGGGACTTTCAACGTGTATCTTTTAGTATGATTAATGAATGAAACCAAAAACCAAATCGAAGCGATTCGAAAGATGCGATGGCCAAGCTTAAGGCCCAGCTTATCGAAGGGACTGTCTTTCATTATTCAAATTATTATTGAAAGGGCGTATAAGGCCACATCTATTAGTGTCACGTCTATGCGGCTAGAACAGAGGAAGACAGAACAGAAACTTAATAAAAGAATGAAGCCTCAGATACCTTAATAACCCATTGGCGATAACACCAACGCCTGGTCAATTCTTGCTGCATTGTTGCATATTAATGTGGCATGTCAGACTCAAACAGTTAGTTCCCTGTGCGGCATATTAATTATGAAATTTCTTCCCCAATAACATACTCGTATCTTCTGCGTGTGAGAATATCTGCGTGTGTGTGTTTTGTATCTTTCACGGTCTCTCTCTTCTGACTTTCTGGCCTTTCACTTCGGAATGCGGTAGCCGCGAAACGCAGCCCATAAAGCACATAAAATAAAAAACCAAGCGAAACAAAAAAAAAAAACAGCAACTCAAGCCGGTCAGTTCGGATTCCATTTAGCGGTAAGCAGTGCAATCAGATTTAGCCAAATATCTTGGCCAGCCTGTTACGCGTTCTTCACCATAAAATATAATAAATTTACTGATTTATTTGTGAAGATAATGGAAACAAACATTAAAGCATTATAATGGCTGCAATTAAATGCAATGTTTATTTAATGCGATAAACAACAGAACGAAGAAAGGCTTTAGTTTTCTCTTGGAATATCTGTAAGCTCAGAATGAATTAATTTTTAAGCTTTATTGTGGAATCTGCATTTAGTTTTGTCTCAAATTATTTTGCACTCTTTTCTTAGCTGGATTTTCCTACAGAACATAATAATATCTTCAACTAAAAAATAACTAAAAATAACTAAATAAAAAGATATTTTAATACTCTGCAGTGTGCGAGCTTTGGCTATAAACTGTGTAAATTGATATCATTGACTAGACAGAATCATTAAGAGAGTTCTCAGAGATTTCTCGATGGGGTCCCATAAATCTGCCAATGGCATCCGCGCAACTGTTGGAGCGACTGTTGGTCAACGACTAATGTAATTTAAAATGCGGCAGTGTAGCTACCATTTATATGGGTATCTATCGACGTTCTTTCGACTTCGTTTATCGACTGTCAAAGCAAACACGCCTAATTAATGCACTCCCAGCAAAAGAAGATCACATAAAATATCTACGAACACAAAAAGAAATCTCTCTGAGATGACCCCAAATAATCCAACAAAGCTTTTGATATCGATAAAGGGCCAAAATGATTCAAATGCTGAGCAAATATTTAAGACACGTTTTCGTGAACTCTTGGAGTGCTCTTCGGACCCCATTAACAGCGGAAGCCCGCACAATCGAGCTCTGCTAAAATTATGAAATTCATAAGGTCGATCGCACCAAGTCATTAATCATATGAAAAAATATATCGGATGGTTTAGCCAGACATCTGTCGAAGACTCTTTGCTCGAAACGTGTAATCATAAAATGTTGAAAAGCTGAAAAGTTGAAAACTGAAACATTGGCATTCCTTCAAAGAGCTTTTTTTGTGGATCACCATACGAGTGGAGAGCAAACTAGGCGTTGGCAGTGCATTCTCATCTCACTCTCAACTTTTAACAGCCATCCTAAGCTATCGAAGCATCCGTCCCCTGGGGCACTTCCGATAAGATCGCACTACTCGTACAGTGTTCAATAGAAAACAGAACACAAGACAGACGACAGACAATAGACAGACAGACAGCCCTGCTATTTGCCTGAACTTGAGCATTTTTACCGGGAACGATAACACAACTAGCTACATAACAAGTTGGTGTGATGCACTCGAAAGTGCTCAACTTTATGATGCCCTGTTGCCCAAAGAAAATAATCATATATTGGTGCTCGAAATCACATGCACTGAGAGAAAAAAGATGACTTTCATAGAGTACAAGTTTTTTAAAAGATTTTCTAGCGATACACACGTGATAAATATCTAACAAGAAGTTAAAAAACTCTTAAAAAATAACAAACAGTATGAAAACAAGAAAATGATGATGATTTATAGTAATTTTTTTTTATTTTACAGTCATATCAGAAAACTGTCAGATGATTTCAGGCGACCTTTGTCAAAGTTTCAAATATCACGTATTCGATTAAATAGGTTGAAAATTAAAGTCACAGATTATTTAAAAATAGCCTTTTGTTGATTTTTGTGTGTTTGCTGAAGTTATTATTGTAATTTAATATGCAGAAGAGGTTTAACGGGGCTCAGCACGCGATCTGCTCGTATAATTGTTTTTAGTTATTTGGTGAAACTTCTGCGGAAGATACACAAATTTTTTGTGCATTCTAATGGATTTCTAGACTGGATTAATATAAACATATGTATGTTTTGCAAAAGAAAAGAAGTTGTGCTCGTAATATGCCCATTTTGTTAACTTATTGGGTGCTGGGTATAAAAAGCATTTTATAGCAGAAAAATGCCTGACATTATGGCTGGCAACAATTTCCGACGAAATGAAATCGAACGGCATTGATTGCATGCCAATGTGGCTCCAAAGTTCTTGGCTGACACCTGCAGCCAGAGCCCAGACAAGTAACCATTTATAGAGTAGCAAGACGATCAACAGACGATCAACTTTCAAGGCGAATGACGCAAAGCACGCAATGCTACCGCTCCTGCCCCCATCCCCCCTCCCTTCCCCTTTCCGACCCCTGTTCCATAACTCTGAATCTGTTGCTGTCTCAGGCATCGTCTCAGTTCTTAGTCTGAGACTCTCTGTGGCTTTCTCTGCTGCTGCGTTAATTATTATGAGCAGAGGAAGTGAAGACGACTTTGGCAGCGACTAATTGCACTCGGGGTGCACTCGGTAATTTGTAGAACCAGCCTTAGAGGCTAGGCAACAAACAAACTGACACCGAATGTCTGAGCCTTGTCAATCCACTTGAGTCATCCATTTAATTTATTTTTTTTTATATCTCTTGCAGCGCCACAATATGCAATTTTAAGTTGTAACAAAAAAGACTCTGCTGCCAAAATGCCCACTCGCCACAATTGGGATACGGAGCGCGTGGGCGTGGCACATTTAGCTGGCGCACTAAGTCCACTTTGCATAACCGATGCCAACCATGAGATACTACGGCCAAAACCACGCAGGTAACTTCAGGCTTCACAAATTATTTTATTACATTTTTTTATTAGTTGTTGATCAATAAAAATATTTTATATTATCTAAATTATATTTCCATTTAAGCTAAATTAAATTTTAAAATATATGTACATACACTAGCCAGAAAAACTATGCGTACACCCTTATTTTTGCTTTAACAGCTATGTTAGTGAAGTTATCACAGTAAAAAAAATATATTTGGAAAGGTCGTTCAAATTCCGTTTAAATGATGCAAGAATATTCTTAACCCATTGAATATTTTGAGTTAAAAAAAAGTCAATTATTCAACTTTTTTCCTCGATTTTTTCCAAAAAATGTTGGGATGCAAAAAAATTCTTGAAACAATTCTAGGAATGATTGCAAAAAAAAAATTTCAAAAATATTTTTGTTAGTATTTTTTTAAATTGTTTGAAAACTGCAAAAAAGTCACTTTTTGCATGAAAATTAGGAAAAATGGGTTAAAATGGTCACAAAGTCGGATTTAATTTCTTTTGTTTACGGTTTGTTTTGTTTTTCTCGCGCGCACATTTCGTTCGTAAAGAAGAAGAAGAAGAACATGCGAGCGTCACACACACACACAGACAGACACAGAAAACAAACACCAAAAAATCAGCCAATCAAAATGCGCGGCAAAGCGTCATCTACCGCTCCTTTACGTTTTTTGGTTCTCTTGCTATTGTTTTCTGCGCGCCCTCTATCGCTCCCAAAAAAAAGGGTAAACCAATGTCAATTTATTGGCTGCTAGTGCAGTAAACGAGCGATAGATGGCCCTACTTATATTTTTTATATTTAATGCCCGAAAGTATGCTACACTTTTTTATTTGTCTGTCAAAGCCAGTGCACTATGGTAAAAAACCGGATATTTTGGCATACATAAACTTTAAATATAAAGATGCGACATGAAATTTGGCAAGAACTTTAGTAAGACTAATTTAGAATTTAGAATTTTTTTTTTCGGATTTGGACCAGTCCTTTACCTCCCCCCCCCACATACGACTATGCAAAAAAGGGTAAAATATTTATATAAAATCTAAATATATAGCTATAGGCTTAAAAATTTACACGACCAAAATTTTTAAGATGAATGTTCTTGATTTTAGAAAGTGGTCTTTTTTTTCAGTGTACGTGTTTTTCACATCGTCCCTGTAGAATTGTAGAATTCGGAATATATCAATCAATTTAATAAAAACGCAAATAAATACAAACATAAATTAACGAATCAGAAATCAATATAATAATAATTTAAACACGTTAAATTTGAACTAAAAATTCGCATTAAATTTTATTTGATCTAAGTCTTACTTATAAATATTTGCTTTTTAATTTTGTTTTTATATACATATATCTCATGGGAATATAATTATTTGACTTTATAGAGAGACCTTCTGCAAGAGTATGAATGTAAGCATCGATGCTTCGACTAAGCAAGACCTTCAGTCAGACGTCTAAAAGTATCGATGCTGCTTAAAGAGATAGTTTTTTCGTTCTTGGTTCTTGTTTGTTGTGTTTCTTTGCTGCTGTTTCCGATAGGTCTCGAGTCGAAACCAAACAATGGATACTATTTTTGGTCTTGGACACTTGCATGCACAATTGTGCACAAAAGCGTGAAGCGTCCAAAGTTGAATGGACAATAAACTTTACTTTTGTTTGACGTTGTAGTTGTTTTTGTTGTTGTCTTTTGGTTCTGATCTGCGACCAACTTCTTTTCGGAAGTAGTAGTAATACCATTACACGCAGCAACAACAACAACAAAAGCAACAATATATGGCAGACTATTTTTAGGAAATCTACAGACATTTCTTGTTGTAGAAGATGATTCAGAAGAAGAAGCAGAAGAAACGGGCACAAGACGTCTAGATATCTTTTTGAAATCGCATTGTGAAGCCGGTCAAGGTTAATTTAGGGAAAATTAATGCTAACGTTGTCAGTGTCAGACTGAATAGAGCAAAAGATCTTCACTTGGTCAGCGGATGTGGGCCAAAAACAATATCAAGCAAACAGCAAAATAATAATCATGACAACTTACTTTACGACTTAGAGCTATGAATATTTAAAAATAGCTTACTTCTACTACTTTGCCAAGTCATAGAAAACATAAACTAATTCAATTTAATTGAAAACACTGTGAGCTGAAAATACAAATAAATCAATGCGATTTCCGACTCGATTTCTCAATCAAACAAAGCCGCAACAATTGCAGATTGAAATCTCTTCCAGCTGTATGTGTGAGTGAGTGTGGAGTGTGTGTGTGATGCATGTGCACAACACAACACAACACAGGAAGCCAAAATATGACTGGCATTTTGGAAACTTTTTGCATGGACAAACAATTAAACAAAAAGCAAAGGTTTTGAAATACGTGTAACAACAAACAAATGACAGTGCGAGTAGAAAGAAATTCACACAAATGAAAGTGAAAATGGCAAAATGTGAATAATTAGCTGCAAACAATAACAATAATAATAATATATACACACAGCAAACGAACTCGAATAGGAAAAATTTACTCAAAATTCGCCACACAAATTCCCCGCAGCAGCAGCAACAACAGCAACTAATTGTATCTGTATCTGTCTTGTTGTATCTGTATCTATGGCAGCCAAGTTAGCAACAACTACAATCTACGCCAATGACAATGGCATATGCCTCGGTCTCGGCCTGGGTCTCCACTTGGCTTTGGGCTTACTTTGGCTTCGGCTTCGGCTTCAACCTGGGTCTGGGCCTGGGCCTGGCCTGCAGTCGAGGGCAATAAACCCCGGCGTAGTTGTTACATTTTTCTATGAAGCATCTTCATGCGACGACATGAGGCAAGTGAAAATGTTGTTACCTTTTTACCTTGCTCGTGCCGCTACCTCAGTCGCTGCCAACACTTTCTTTCACACAAACAGAGACTGAGGCTGAGACTGATACTGAGGCAGGCACATTAACGTCAAGCGCATTGAAACCTGGTATATTATCCATGCACTCGGAGAAAAAAATATTTTTTTAAGATACAACCAAATTTAACTAAAATGTATTTAAATTAAATATATACTACATTCTTACATTTTTTATTTTTATTTTTACTTTATTTAACTTAAACTCACAGATCTTTTCAGCTCATTTAAATATTTATTTGGTGAAAAATATTTCACTCAAATAAATTCTCAGTTCATATTTTTAATATGAAATTAAATTTTAATACATTTAATTTAAATAAATATATTCAAAATTAATTTTAATACTTAAATATATTCAAATTAAATTTGAACACATGCCTAACGCTCAGTTAAAATAGTTATATTAATGTGTACAAATGAAAGTATCACGCATTTTTCTCTAAGTGTATGAACGTGTGTATCTGTGAGATACTTTTAACGCTTGTCAAAATATCTAAGACTGCAGTCAGCATTGCTGGACGCGAAAGTGTGGGAGTTGTTTGTGGCAAGCAAATGTCAGCTGTTGCCCAGTCTTTGCCACATGCCTCACGCCACATGCCACATGCCACATGCTAGAGATAGAGTCACGTCAACGTCACTCACTTGACTAATTAAGCCGTTAAAGCCAAATGCGATCCCAAGTTAAAGCCCAACGGAAGCAATGCCCCTCATCGCCTCATCCAATGACCGCAACTGCTGCTCGTCTTGCCCCTTCTCTCAGTGGGCAATGTAAAGCAGGCGGAACAGATGCGGAAATCTTGTTAGCGCCCCAACACAATCAACGCATATGTATCCATAAATGTAAGCTACAAATCAGGTGGCAAGACATCAGCAGATGTAATGATAGCTACTAAGGCATGAAATCTGAAATTACGTAAGAGAGTCACAGATAATAAAAGCAAAAAATAAAAGTAAAAATTCAAAAGAAAACAGCAAAGTACTGATTGCTTTGGTTTTTCGACCTTATATAAGCACTGCAATTAGCTGTATAAACAAAACATCAACAAAACATCCACAAAACATCCACAAAACTCGCAAGCCAACACACAACGAACGCACATCAAAGTCTCGCCTGGTCTTTGACCCCCTTCATGTTTCCTGTTTTAAACCATAAACATATTATAGTTTATTTTATTTATAAAAACCCTTAATGTACCCATTGGCTTGCCAATATTTCCAGTTTGATATAATTAACATACAAATTTAAATAAAGTTAAATTTGAATTAGACTTCTGAATTTCTTCTTATATTTTATCTAATTAAATAACTTTATTCATCTTGCATATAACGATCTTTATTTAGTTAATAAACTACACTTATTTATTATTATTATTACTGATTTAATTATTATACATAAGTTCCTTATAATATAATAACTAAGGACTAGAGTACTAGCTACTGGGCCATCAACTCGACAACTAGTTATTTACACTTATTTATATATTAGTTTAAGACAACATATCCACTAATAACAAAGTCTTTTTATTTTTAAACAACAATTTCTACCTTTCGATCAAAGTTTGTTTCTTCGAAGCAAATTGAAATTTACTTGATGAAATTCGAGTTTTTGTTCCCAGACTTGAAGAAGTGACTCGACGAAAAAGATTTCGGCCTAAACAATTTATGTCAAAAGAAATGATGAAAAGTCTTTCTGTATTGCGGCAATATATTTAAAGTTTTTCTGAGCCACAAAATCTGTTATAAACTTAAACTTACCCAGCCAGAACATTAACAATTAATTCTAATTATATTTATGTCTTAACGATGTTATTAATGGCCCACAGCCAAACGAGTTATGCGCAAAGACCGAGTTCTAATGATCTACTAACTTAAAGCAAATACCGATAACAATTTCCTGTTCAACTGACGGCATTAAAAACGAAAGTTCCTTAAGCTTAGACTTTGTTTTTTGGGCTTGGTGTCTTTTGAGCAACTGCAGCAATCTCATTAGTTGGTCCACTCAAATGACATACATACTCAATAGTTTTGGATATTATCCATATTGAAGGTATTACTGCAGCCCCCAAAGGGCCGGGCAAGACTAATAGGTTTTTTTTTTGTCTTTTGAATTTTTCTTTGAGGTTTTGGCTTTTGGCTTTTTGAATTGCAGTTGCCGCCTTTGGCCAGTTTTTCCATCTTCTCTCTCCCTCTTTGTCTATGTCTGTCTCTTCATTTTCTGTCGAGTTGGTCGAGTTGTTTTATAAACACGCAAATCTTACATTAAACTTTTGCTTTTTTCGGCTCTTTTTGTGTAATGGGTGTAAGCATATTTATAGTCTGTCATTACAATTCCGTAAATTAAACTTTTTAATGCGCAAATTGTTTCGTTCATAATTTTGTTTTTAAATAATTAACTACGCCAGCGAGTTTAACTAGAAACCCAAAGAGTACAGAGAAGAAAGTTATTGTGTAATCCAAAGTAAGTAAATAAGTAGAGCCTAGTCTTGACTTTAAGCTAGTTTTTCCGCATTACGTGGGCGTTATTTTGTTTTCATTTCTCTCCCTCTTTTTTCATGGCTCTTTCACTGACCAAATGACCAGCTATTGGTCATAACTTTCTAATTGCGTTTTCGGTGTACATTTCGGTATTTGGCTGCAGGCCCTAGGATGCGATTCTTTGAGCAACAAAAGATTATGGTAAAGCCGCCCAATAAAACAACAAGAGAACCTCAACGTACCGTTAGATCAACAAGATGGTCTGCCATAAATCATTAGAAGCAGGTTACGCTTTAACAATTTATCTCTGGTACACATGAAATGTATCTACGAGATGTATCTTCAACTCAACCTACGCGTGTCTGCACATGCTCAGAACACAAAACGTGATCTTGGACCTGTGCCAGTGACTCTGTCTCTGTCTCTGCCCCTGACTCCGTGTCATTCTCTGCCTCTCCATCTGGCTTTGAACAGGCAAGCGCGGAAGGAAGGAAGGAAGCCAAAACGATCTGATAAGTGTCAAGATTGTATAACCTTCGAGTGTGTCCCAGGCCACAGTTGCACTCGGCACTCGGTCCCTCAAAACAGTTGTACATAATTAAATTCACAAAGTCAAGGCAGAGAGATGAGCAGCAAGTCGCCACATTTCATTTAAATGTGATTGAAAAATAATTATAAAATGTATTATAATGTTAATCCATAATTTTAAAATAATTATGATCTCAATTCTCATATTTGCGTTATGTATTAATTAAATAAATCTTTAATTCAATTTTTATTTTAATATACTTCTGAGAAAATATAATATTAATTCAATATTTTCATTGTAAAAATATAAAATATTGCTTTTAAAACTAGCTGAATAATTTATATATCAGTTAAAAAAAGTATGGATTATCTAGATCTCACTTATTGTGATTCAAAATTTGCTCAAAAAAATATAATCTGAGTATTTTTAAAATTATTAAAATAATGTTATCATGAATATATAAATTAGATTGATCTGGCTGAAAATGCATTGTGCATTCTCTTTAAAAAATTATCAATTTACTAGCCGGTTTTACAAGTTATACTTCAAATTATAATAAAGTAATTTATACTTATTATTTATGTTATTATTACTTTATATTAATTTTATTTTTTAATAATAATTTTACTATTTTTTTTAAGATATCTAATTGAAAAAAATTAGAATTGGGAACACATGCTTACATTAAAATATAATTTTGTCTTAGTGAAAAGTTGTTCTAGTCACAGTGACTGAAAACGAGAATCACTTTCAATGACAGCACGCAGAGCTGATGGGCTCTGCCCTGGAGTAAATCTCAGCCAGCTGTTGTTGTTGTTGTTGTTGGGGCTACCTGCCTCATAGTTGTTGTTGTCAGTCGTTGTGTGTTGTCTGTTACAGTTGTGCCATTGTTTTGGTCACACAGCTGAGAAACAACAACTCACGGCAGCTGAAATTACCCAAGCCAAAGACCTGCAAGGTGGCATGGGCCCCAAAGGCCTACGCTACGTTTATACGTTTATACGCTCTGTGAAAAATCACGGAAAACTCAACGTCGCGTCGCGTCGCCTCGCACACACAATGACTCGACAGCGCTGCCGACGTCAACAGCCGCAGCGCTGCCAGCGTCGACAGCGAGCAGAGAACAACGAACAGCAGCTGGATTTTGGCTTTGAACCGCCGGCTGGCAGTTTTCAAGCTTCAGTCGAGTTTGATGTGTGAGCGCGCGTGGAGTTGAATCGGAGTCGAAGTCGAAGTTGAAGTCGAAATCTAATTCCGAGAGATTCGGAGTGACAACAAACGATATTTGGATGCGGTTACGGAACGTTGCGCAGTTGGCGCTAGAGCAATGATAATTTATAATTTGCATAATTGTTGTTATTATTTTGTGTATTAAATTGTGTATGTCGAGTGCCTCGCAATTTCAGTGCAAAGTGAAATGAAACCAAAGCGAAAAGTATATAAATATATACAAATTTAATTCTAATTCAACTTGCAACTTCATCCGCATCATCTTCATCATCATCATCATGTACTGCACCAAAGATTGCACCTGCCGCTTGTGCCGTGAGTTGCGCGATTACAAGCTGAAGAAGGCACCGCCAAAGTCAGGGGGAAAGGGAACAGGCACACCGCCGAGCTCCCTGCTGGGTCGCATGCTAAACGAGAACTTTATATTGAGGCGACGAGGCATTTCACTAAAGAACTTTCAGCCGCAATCGCTGCGCAATAGTGAAATGTGTCAGTTGCCCCGCGATCTGCCACGCCCCGCGCAAACGCCCTCGCCCACGCCCATCGAGGAGCTGCCCGACTGGGCAACCACACAGAGCAAACGCGGGAATGGCAATGGCAATGGAAATGGGAATGGGAATCTAGGAGATCGAGAGGTCAAACCAAATCACAAGGTGGTCATCTATTTTGGTGACTCCATGAATCGAGGACAACCAACACAGCAGCAGCCCGCAGATCCAGCAAATCTTCACTCACAGTTGCTGCAGGAGATGTGCCACAAGCTGCAGGCCAAGTCGCAGGAGGAGGCGGCTGCCGTGGAGCTGGCAGCTGTGCCCGAGATGCCAGTGGTGACAGAGGTGGCGGAGGCAGTGGACGTGGCAGTGGCGGCGACAGCGGGTGATGATGAACTACCGCCCTACATTGAGAGCGTGCAGAATGGCGTAATTAATATCAAAATTGAAGGCAATTACCGGCGTGCCAGTGCTCTGGTGGAAACGGTGGCAAAGCCAACTCTAGCTGTTGTTGGCCAAATGAAATCCGATGCTAATGATGGTAACGATCATCATGATGACGACGACGACGACGATGACGATGATGACAGCGACCCTGGCCACGATGCGGAGACAGCCAGTCAGTCGGATTCATGCGATTGGAGCTACGTTCAGGAGTGGCGACGTGCTGCGAGACGGTAGTGAAGATACAATACATTTTTCAAATCATTTGCCATTTTATTTTCATTTTTTATTTGCCCATTTTTCACTGCTGTTTTTCACTCTATCAATTGTTGTCTGGGCTACAGACACATTCTATAATAGTATTGTGAAAGCAACTGGAAGCGGAGGGTTTGCCCAGCCAAACAGCCAAACAGCAAGTGAAAACGGTTTTACGAGTACCTCAATTTTCCACCTTTTTTTTTTTGGATCATTTGCATGCGAGTTGATGTAAAAGGGAAAACCTAAGGTTTCGTTATTAATGAATCATGATATTAATTATATATTATTTTAAATGCCTTAGAATCAAAGGCATTGGTTATTAAATTAAGAAGCTTTTTTTTTAACCCAAAGAAATATTAAATATATTTTTAGATATTTATTTTTGGCAACTAAAAGTATGCTGTAATAATTTCTTATACACTAAATGGACCTTTATTCCAAATTGAACTCTTATTAAAACGATAGAAGAAAACTTCAAAAACAATTCCTAATTATCAGTCTAGTATACAAAAAAATTTTTAAGATTCTTAAGGAACTGGCATTAAGAAAATGCTTTCTACCAATTAAATTTCCTATCAGTACACTCGTATGGTCAAAGGATTAATTGTTGTCTTTAAGTTGTAACGATTTTTTAAGATTTCTTGAAAATGATTAGGTATACTTTTGTTCTTTTTCGATACTGCCTGATTTCGACATAGTTTTAGTAAACAAAATAAAAATACATACGTAGTTACATATTAAATTTAAACAATAGATGATATCACTTCAAGTCGACGGCTTGGTTTTATTTCTCAACATAATTTTAATGCGATGTTAAGGACAGTTAAAATTTTAGCTTAAAAAACATTTCTGACTACTGTAAGAATGTCAAGAGGTTGATGATCGTTTTATAAATACGACGGACCATCAAATGAGAGCATGTCAATGCATTGTAAAAACAATTCAAAAGCAATAAATCGCATTTCGCTCAACGCATTGTCAAATTGTTCGACCAAAAGAACAATGGGTACTTTAACAAAAAATTCTAGCAAAATTCTGGGTCAATCAACAACAAGCATAAGAATCAAGTTTTATATTACAGCATGAAATCAAAAATCATAATAAAAGCAAAAGACTTAACTTGAATCTTTTGCCGGCATGCAAATGAGTGGTCGTAACTGGCTTTTCATTTTCTAAGCTCTTTTTTTTGGCCGAACCCAGTTAAAAGATGACGCTGATCATCGTGATGAAGACGATGATGAAGCTGAGGACAGTGCAGAAATGTGAGAACGATTGGCAACCCACTTTCATAAACAAAAGGAAACGCTAATCTCAGTTGGAACACAGAATGGGAAATACTCTAACGACTTAACGATCTTGATAATGTAAACTGTTTTCAAAATTATGTTGTCATAACTTCAGAACTATTTTGTATATTTTATTAAAGTTGATGACTATATCGTGTCACATTTGTATAAGAATCTGAAGTCAAGGATTATTTAAGATTGAAAGATTCCTATTAAACACAATGGAATTCTTTAATGAGTATTATTTTCTAGGCATTTAGCAACTTGTATCCAACGGCTTCAGTAAGTGGTAATACCCCCTTTGTTCTTTAGGGTATTACGAGAGTGTGCCTCTGTTTTTAATTAGGCACCATCTCCCAAGCTCAAGATCAACACCAGACTCAGAGCTCATACTTTACATATGTAAATTCAAAGCTGGTCAAGTCATTTGGCAAGACAGTGCGAAAGATAAGCGGTTATATGACAGATATTTGACAATCCGTTAGGAGCAGTTTTGTGTGTTTTAACTTGAACGTTCTGTAGTTCTCTTGGGATCAAATATATTGCATAACTAAGCGATTTTCATATAAATGTAGGCCAAATATTGTTATACCTATTTATTTACTATGTAAATCTCTAGATTCTATTGTAAATAGTTTTGTATTTTTGTTCTTATCAAGTTCTTAGAGTTTTATAATAAAAGTTTGGTTTTAGTAGTGTTTGATTTTAAGGAACATACAACGAACTTAAAAATTTACACATTTGTAAAGCGAAAATTTAAAACTGTATTTAATGCAAACTTAATTTATTTTATAACCAAAAACAAGCTAAAAAGTTTTCAAGAAATAAAAGGCATATTAGAAAAAAAGTGTATTTGATTTCTTAATTTAAAAATTAGCTCTACATTTAACATTCTGTTGTTTTAGATGTTGATTTTAAAATAATTTTATATGTTACCCCTATCAAAAGCAGGACAGATAAATTGTACAATGTACATGCTGGTATCTCGAAAAAAAAAAAAATATTTCACTGCACAGAAAAATAAATAAATAATAATATTATGAATTAACGGAATTATTATTCGCTTATTGAACGTAGAAACAATTATGATTTATTTTTGAAATATTATTAATCTCTTTTTAATATTGAAGTATTTATAAGTTGATCAATTTTAAATTTGGCATTGATATCTAATTTCAATAAAGCACTAATTATTGAAAATATCTAACAACTTTCCCTCATTTACTTATTGACAGGCCTACGGGAAATTTGCCGCCCAACTTCGCTGGTCAGCAGCCGCCCAGTCAGATGACGGGGTTGCCACCAGCGCCCTTGGCGGTGCCTGTGACGCTGCAGTCGCAGTCGCAGCTGCAACAGTTGCAGGCGACGCCGCAAACGCCGCACACGCCCCAGGCGGGCAACGCCGGATTGGCGGTGGCAATGGCGATGGCGACACCAGCACCACGGGTCTTCAAGGAGCTGGCCCAGCAGCCGAGCAAGGCGCCAGTGGGCAGCAAGACGCCGCTGCATCCGGCGGTGAGCAGTCCCCTGCCCCAGCAGCAGTTGGCCACGCCCCTGGGCGTGGGTGTGGGCAAGGGGGGCATGCCACAGCGGGCGGTGCAGGGACCTGCCCGGCTGACCGTGCAGAGCACGCCGGTCAAGTCGCAGCCGCCGCAGCTGAGCGGCAGATTGCAGAGCTCGCCCAGTCGCCCAACGCTGGGGATTCCAACAACAACAACAGCATCAGCGCAGAAACAACAACAACAGCAGCAGCAGCAACAAAGGACACATCAACACGAACAGTTCCGGGCACTGCAGCGGGTGCAGGAGTGCCACAGTTCATCGGATGAGAACCGCAGCTCGGGCCATGCGAGCATGTCGGACACGGGTGGACACAGCTCCTCTCCAGCTGGGGGCATGACCTTGGGCCCGCTGCCGGAGGATCGCCTGGCCGCCGGGGTGACCAATCGGAGCACGCGGTCGAGGAGACATCGGGGCATCATGCCGGCGGGCAAGGCGCCGTGGAGCGGCAGTGGACTGGAGGACATCAAGCTGGCCATACAGCAGCTGACGATGCGCTCCCAGACTAGCAGCAGCACCTACAGCAGTCTGAGTGCCGGCTCGGAGAGCTCGGAGCCGGCCAGACGGTTGGGACGCTACTCGTCCTTGGAGACGGTCATCACCAGCACGAGTGCGGACGAGTTTGTCTGGGTGGACTCGCACAATCGGCTCGTGGAGCTGCAGCACCCGCCCTGGAGTCAGCAGTGCATCATGCGCGTCCTGCGCAACGGACGCTGCAAGCAGCAGGCGGAGCACGTGTCCGTCGAGGTCCTCTCCCGGCTGGGGTATCTGCTGCAGCGTGCCCTGGTGCGCATTGCCCGCGAGATCCAGCGCTTTTCGGCGGGATTGGGTCTCTGCTCCAAGCAGGAGGTGGCCGGCGCCTTCAAGGTGGTACTCTGCTCCAGCCTGGCCGACTCCTGCACCAAGGCGTGCCTTCGGGCCGCCGCCATGTTCGCGGTGCCCGGCGAGAGTGCGCTCAAGCAGAGCAAATCCGCTCGAGCGGGCCTCCAGCTGTCCGTGGGCAGCTTCTTCAGATGGATGACGGACGCGAGACTGGGCAAGTTCATACACGAGTATGCGGCGGTTTATCTCTGCGCTGGCATTGAGAATCTCCTCGAGGAGATCATGCTGCAGTGCGGCCATGGCAATGGCAACTCCACAGCTGCTGCCCTGGACCAGAGCATTGCCAGCTCCGGCGACTTCTGGGGCTTGCTGCAGCCATTTGCCCATTTGAACGCCGGACGCATTGCATCCGGCGCCTTGGCCATGCCCCGCTGGGCGAGCCCCTTCTCACTGGCCACCTGCGTGGGTAGCATCCGCGAGCTGAAGGAGAAAGCCCTCCGCACCCAGCAGGAGTTCCAGCATGCCGCCGCCCTGTCGAATGCCGCCCTCAGTGCCCTCTTCTACTTCATGCGCTGCTCCCAGCTGGAGCACACGGAACTGGCCGCCCAGAGCTCAACGGCCGGACAGGCGCCGCCCAACAGTGGCACCCAGAATGTCCAGGAGCTGTGCTACGAACGCGCCTACGTGGTGCTCCCTCCCCTCGCCGAGTGGTTGCGTGTGGCTTCCGCGCACGCCGAGCACCGTAACGGCCTCATGATCGACAAGGATGACATTCTTCAGGTATGACAATCCACTCTGAAGCTCAAGTGCCACAGATCTCAAATAAATAAAACATAACAGCAACCAATCCAATAATTAAAAATGTCATAAGCGTTCCAAAGAATTTGAAGTATTCATTATCTTATAAAAAAAAAACATCTTTTCGAGGTAAAAGTCTAGTGACGAAAACATTTCCATGCCCCAAAAAATTCTGTTACCCAATTTTGAAAATGGCGAAAACGTTCTTTTTGTATGAAAATTAGGAAA
Source organism: Drosophila subquinaria (assembly GCA_037043405.1). Classification (NCBI taxonomy): domain Eukaryota; kingdom Metazoa; phylum Arthropoda; class Insecta; order Diptera; family Drosophilidae; genus Drosophila; species Drosophila subquinaria. Next base: position 188,410 of record JBAMBL010002862.1, on the reverse strand, counting down.
AAGTTTATTTTTGCCATTTTCAAAAAATTATAAAAAATACTAGCGAAGAGATATTTGAAATTTTTTTTTGGCAGTCACTATTTAAATTGTTTAAAGAAACTTTCTGAATCAAAACATTTTTTTTTTTAAATTTAGGAAAAAATACGAAAATTTCAATGGGTACTAAGCGATTAAGTATTGTATCATTCAAAAGGAATTCAAAAGACCTTCCCATTGATGCCAAACATTACATGAAAAAGCTCAAAATTTAACTAGAACTAACTTTAAAGGGTGCCAAAATACTTTTGGCCACCGTTGTATATTGCCTTTGCACCCTTCGTGCTGCTTTCGTCACTAGCGCGGACTGACGTCCGCAGTGATTAATATACCAATCTTTCTCAGTTTCTACGTGAAATATCAATTGGATCATTGTTCTATCTATAAATTAATAAAGCATCTAAATTTAGTTTCTTTAAAAAGTTCATATCATATCATATCTTGTTAAAAACTTAACTGATTTTCATGCGGAATATCAATTTGATCTTTTTTCGACTTCTTAATTGATTCTGCATCGATATATTGTTAAATTGCGTGATTTTATGTTTTTCAATAGATTCACATTTTTTCCATACCCCTCATCTTACTATATATTAAAAACATACCCGATTTTTATGCGGAATGCCAAATTCAACATTGTTTGACTTTTTTATTGATTTTGCATCGACATTTTGTCGATTTGCATGATTGAATTTTCGAAAATTTTCAATTTCAATACTTATCGATTTGCATTACTCGTAACCTTCAAACTTTCACAACTCTGTAAAAAGTCAAACAATTTTCATGCGGAAAGTCATCGCAAAAAGATTGATTCCAAAATAAAGCAGCATTTAAATTTTACACATTTAAAAAATTTTTCTAAAAATAATAGACAATTTTTTAAACTATTGCTTAACGTTTTTTTGATTTTAACTTATTTACTGATTTATTTAAATCGTTAATATTTGCAGGCTGCCCGTTTGCTGTTGCCCGGCGTGGATTGTCCCATACGCGCGGTGGCCCACGATGAGGAGCTGCCCACCAAGAAGACGCACTTCAGCGGCAGCAGCAGCAGCTCCACAGGCACCACGGGCACCGGAGGCACCGCCAGCAGCTGCAGCTCGCCGGCCGTGAGCAGCATTGGCGAGGACACCTCCGAGCTGGGACGCCGCGCCACCATCGGAGTCGCCTTCAAGCTGCTGCTCACGGGCCGCGCCGAGCTGTTGGCCCAGGCAGCCCAGCTGCTGCCGCCGACGACGCGATACGACACCCAGAACAGCGCCGGACTGACCGCCCTGATGGTGGCCAGCATCAGGAACGACGAGGTGGCACTGCACGCCCTGCTCGACGCGGGCTGCGATCCCAACGTGGAGGTGCCGGCGGCGGGCAGCAGCGGCTATCCGGCCATCCAGCCGGACACCCAGCACTGGACGGCGCTCAGCTTCGCCGCCAGTCGGGCCAACTACGTGGCCCTGAGGATCTTGCTGGAGCGCGGTGGCAAGGTGGAGGGCGGAGCACGCAGCAGCGAGGAGAAGTGCACGCTGACGCCGCTGCAGCTGGCGGCGGGCACGGGCAATCTGGAGATGGTGGCCCTGCTCCTGGCGCACGGCGGGAACGCCTTCCTGTCCACGCAGCAGAAGGACACGCTGTGCTTTGCGGGCGCCGCGCAGAAGGGATGCTTCTGTGCCATCTCCGTGGCGGCGGCGCATGGACATCGCGCCTGTCTGCGCAAGATGCTCACGCATCCCGTCTCGCCGGGCACACGGGACGTCCTCTCGCTGGAGGAGATGCTCGCCGAGGGGGATGTGGCCGGAGTACGTGGTGGCGCGGGAGCTGCCACAGCCGGACCGGGGGAGGATCTGCTGCCGCTGCTCAACAAGACGCAGATCAAGCGACTGCAGGAGGCCATGTACCACAGCGCCGAGAACAACCATCTGGGTGGGTATTTAGGGCAATTTCTTGAGGGGATCAGCACTTGAGATTTATCTTCCTTCCGTCTTTCAGACATCACCATTGAGCTGCGCAAACTGGGCGTTCCCTGGACTCTACACTGCTGGATGCACGCCCTGTCGGCGGCCCATGAGCTGCGCCTGGACGCGGTCATAGATCAGCTGCTGCAGGACTTTCTCCAGGTCTGTCCGGATGACTACAGTGCCCAGTTCGTCAGCGAGTGTCTGCCCCTGCTCTTCAACATCTTTCGCAATAAGAACGAGGGAACCACTCTCCTCTTGGCGGACATCTTTGCCACCTGCTTCGGCTGGGAGGCACTGCATCCACTGAAGGAACAGCCGCCCATGCAGCCGGTTCAGGGCACACGCATCGATCCAAAGTTTGTCAACAATCCGGAACTGAGCGATGTCACCTTTCGGTGAGTCAATCCTCGCCCATCCCTTGGAGCAACCATTGTCAACTATGTCAATCTCTTGCAGCGTCGAGGGTAAAATCTTCTATGGCCACAAGATTGTATTGGTCACCGCATCGCCGCGGTTCCAGAGCATGCTCAGCTCCAAGCTCAGCGATGCCTCCACGACTCCCACTGTCCAGATCAACGACATCCGATACCACATCTTCCAGCTAGTGATGCAGTTCCTCTATAGCGGCGGCTGCAATGCTCTCGATGTCTCCCACGCCGACGTCCTGGAGCTCATGGCCGCCGCCAGCTTCTTCCAGCTGGAGGCTCTCTTGCGCTACACGGAGGCGCGCTGCTCCGAAATGGTCGATGTGGACAATGTCGTCGCCATGTATATTCACGCCAAGGTGAGGATTTTAGCTGGCTTAAAAGCTATTTTACTTAGTGCTCGATTTGGGCTTATTCGAAATTTAACTCGATATATTGTTGGACAATAGAACTTATTAAAAAAACCTCCTTGCGAGGTAAAAGTCTAGTGACGAAAACATTTTCATGCCCCAAAATTTCTGATATTCAATTTTGTGACGAATAATATTAAGTTTTACATATAAATTATTAAAAAAAAATGTTTGTCACTAATATATAAAACTTTATATTATTCGATTTGCCCAAGAAACCATGGCTTTAGACCAGCTATCGGCACGGCCCTATCTCGTGCGCATATGAAATTTTCGTGGCGACTGCGCTGCCGCTCACGTACACTCACGTACACGTCGCGACGCGTCGCTGCTTCGATTTTTTTCTGTTACGTCGCTGTTATTCCGCTGTTAGACGAACAAAAATGCACACTAACGCAATGCAAACATATGAATTTGTAGGTGCCGACCACTGCTTTAGACCCATCAAAATCAAGCTTCCGATTTTTAACGAGAAATTATGATAAGTTTTGGCTTTTCATACGATCTCTCATATACGATTTCATTCTAATGAAATTTAGAATGTTATTTTGTACTAATTATGACCTAAAGATTTAACTAAATGTGAAACGTTTTGAATTCTCGAAAAATATAAGCGGCAACCCTTTGTTAAAATATCGGTATCTTGAGACAAAAATTATTTAAACTGCTTTTAATTTTGTATTTAAACAAAATGAATTAGATTAGAATTATACTAGCAGAATGCACTGCTCTATCTAGACGCAGATATAGTCTTCTAGGGAAATATGTCATACCTATTGGGGACATTGTATACCTCAATCCGACCAAAATCCTCGACTTCGTGCGAGAGATCGGGTTGATGGATGAGCTATAAGCTCAGAAGGGGGCACAATAAATCCAAAAATGAATTAGATTTGAATGCAGAATAGATTTGGAGGCCAAACGATGATCCGCTTGGAAATCGATTATTTTTGGAATAGCTTTGGCAAAGTTGTGAAAGTTTGAAGTTGGTCTGAAGTTGGCTTTCGACCAACAGCATACAAGTCAAAATTATTGTCAAACACTATAAAAATGAATCTAAGATTGATAAAATAATTACAACCTCTTTTAATTTTTTTAAGGTTTACAATGCCAACAATCTCTTGGAGTACTGCCAGAGCTTTCTGCTGCAGAATCTGGTCGCACTCTTGACCTACGACGATTCCGTGAAGCGTCTGCTGTTTGCCAAGAAGATACCAAATCATGATGTTCTAGCCGGGCTATTGCAAACGTTGCAGCAGCGATTGAAGAGTCGCAAGCCCGGAAATTCTGGAGGATTGCTCAACTCCTATCGATCGCCACCGGCGACGCCAGTGAAGAAGTAGAAATTCGATTCGCTGTCCAACTTAAATACTTAAGCGTCATATTTATTGCATTGTTTTAAACGATATCATTTGAGCACTGTATTATAAAGCCTTATCCGTAGATACCAACATATATTATTGTATATGTGTATGCATACCCTATGTAATACCCTGTAGTTGTATTTTGTACTCTCAACTTGTTCAGCGCACTGTTAATTTAAATGGAACAGCTTAGCAACCGTATCCTGTAGTTAGTTGAAATTGTTTCTGCATTAACCGAAGTTAAAATCTTAAAAAAAACTAAAAAAAATATAAATATCCAAAAAATATGCGAAATTGAGTTTTTTTCTAGTAAATTTTATTTAACGAGTTAAACCTAAAACCTTGGCGGTTGTTTGTAGTCTGTATCGGGCACCGTCTGCAGTTCACTGGCCTGCTTGGCGGACAGGGAGATCTGTGGCAGGATGCTGTTGCCCTCGGGCACAAAGCCATGGTTGTCGGCCTTGTAGTTGACCACGTTCTCCTTGCCATCCGCATCAAAGTAGGAATAGGAGCCAGTTATCGACAGGTGTTCGTCCTCGGTGCCAGCATTTTGGACCACAGCGGTCTCCTCGCGATGTGTGCCATCCTCGTTCTGGTAGAAGAAGTGATAGGATCCATCCTGATTCTTCTCGTTGCCCGATTCCAGAATGGCCACTGGCGGTGACGTGGGATAATTGTCAGCGGGGGCAGCCAAAGCGCCGGCCAGGCACAGGACAAAAAGGCTAAGGAACTGCAAGGACAAGAAGACGAGAGATCAGTCGAGAGATCAGTCGAGAGATCAAGGATCTCAATGGGTTATCCACTCCATTGGCTTGGCTACTTACAAGCTTGAACATGTTGCTGCTGATTCGTCTGCTGAGTTCACATTGACTTGATGCTGTTTGAGTAAACGTCTTATATAGGCCATCTTCCTTACCGGTTTCGGCACTTGTTGACATACATTAAGTCGCTAAATCTGGGACCGAAACTCGTTCTAAGAATTAATTTCAGATCAATTAACATTGTGCAAACGAGTACGCCCCTGTAATTTCGGACTCAGTAACAGTCGCGAACAGTTTTGAGTCCATTCGGTGCTCATGCCGAGTGCATTCATGGTATTCATCGCATTCCTTGCACTTGTTTACTTTGCTCTTAACGCCATCCAACTTGGCGATTCGGTGTTGTGTTCATTAATTCAACAAGATCATACTTATGATGATAATGATTGCACTGATGATGATGGTGATTAAATTATGATGCGGCTCGCCGACATTTCTGCATGCATTGTTACAGCTTCATTGGCCCTCTCCTACCTCTCCTACCTCTTCATCACCTCCTCCTCCTTCTCCATCACCTTCTCTTCCGCTTGCTTTTCTTCAATTTTTCTGAATTTTATTGGTTGCATTTAGTTTGCAGTATAACTGCTTCAATTTTTCTCGCACAAAGATTTCTCAATTGCAATTGTTTATAGAAAAACTATAAACAAATCCCTGCCCTGCACTCCATCGCTCCCTCCAAACATCTCTTCACATCGCCCTCGCCACGGATTTTGTTTTATTTTTGGCTCAGTTCGTGCGGGAGCACTAAATTTTCCAGTCCCCACACGGAACACAATGCGTTTCACATAACCTGAGATCGGACCAATCGTCAGATGAGGCATCAAGTTGTGCTGTGCTGTTCGGGGGGATTGCAGGGGGTTTCAGAACTGGGGGCAGGGGCAAGACACAAATCGAAATACTTAAAGGTGCCACATGCGCTTCGGTTGCGTTTCGTTCGATTTTCGATTCGGCTTTTGGCTTTTGTTTATGCAACAATAAATTATACATTTAATTTGGTTTCATTAGAAATGCTACAAAAATATCAATGCCCCGATTTCGGGGGTGGAATGCTCTATATATACACCTTATATATCGAAAGCAAATTCAATATACATATATAAATATCTATAAGGAACTGGAAATATTACTTTTATATCCACACACAAAATTTGATATATGGCTGTGTAAATATGTATCGACTAATAACGGATTTTAAATTTAAATTTTTATATACATACATATTGTATGGAAGTCAAGTCTGACTAACGGAATTTCGTGTTTGTTTTTTTTGTAATTCATTTACATATTTTTTGTTGGTTTTTTGTTCCTTCATTCTGATTTCAATTGTGCAATAATTAACATACCAATTGTTATTCTGTATATAAAGTATGAATACGAATATTAATGTATTTTTAAACAGTTTCAATTTGAGTACGTGCCTAATTAAACTGGTTGACTAGAATGACGGTAGTATTCCAGAAATAAAATCATTTTTAATGATTTGTTGAAAATGAATACAATTTATTAATAATAATTTTTATTAAAATACTTATGCATATGAAATTTAAAAAAAACGATTTTCTGCATTAAATTTAATTAATTAATTAATATTATTTTCATATTTTTAACTTAAATATCACATTGTTAACTAGACTAGAATTCTCAACCGAAATCTATCTGTCCATTTTTATAAATTCTTCCAGTGAAAGTGTTAAATATAACTCTGATATTAGCCAAACAATATAGTGAAAATTGGCTAGTTGAATTTGTTTATATCAAATCTAAAAAACCTGCTTGTGTTCTCTTTCGTGTGGTCAATAAATTATAGAAAAATGTATAATGATACAGAAGAAGAAGAGAGAGATGTTTGTCTGTGTAGATCAAAAGCTTTGATGAAAAACAGATCCACCTTCTATGATTGATTGATACACTGTTCAAGTATCTTCAAGTATGTATGTTTGTATTTATTCTGAGCATTTTATTATGCTTTTAAGTTATACATTTATTTCGGCATAATTAAGATGAGTCATTAGTGAATCAGATGAATCATTTGACTTTGCGTTAAATTGACTGAATGCCTCGTTTAAGCTGTCGTCTCCGATTGTCCAATTTAAGAAATCTTTATAATAGCGATGAAATGTGCTTTACTCAAGGAGATACTCACCAGTATGTGAAGGAGTAAGTTGACACTCTATCAAAACCAAATTATCATGATTAAATGAAAGGATTTGTTGATTTAATTCATAGTAAATACGCCTCTTTCCCTTTCCTGTCGTTGCTCAATAAAAAAGACAGTAAGCGGAAAAAGACAAATCGACTAGAACTCTAATGAGATATATATGTACATATATATCAACAGATGGATACTGTATTATGCTTAACACATTGCCGGGACAGAACGTTAATTTCGTATTTTGAATTTGAATTTGAATTGAATTAATTGAATTTGCCATGATTGATTTATGAACTCTCGGTGGGGGAATCTGGAAAACTGTGCCAAGAGGCTGATGTCTTTGCAAAAAGCAACGACTGCTCTACGCATGCCATACAAAAATAGTTTTATTTTTATAACTTGTGTGCTGGTTTTGATTTTAGTTTCATTTCATTCGGTTTTCTTGTTCTTGTTTTTATGGACTTCCCCCACATAACACACAGCTGTCTTTCCATGCCACGTCGTGCCATTTGTCGCATACATCTCATTAGATGTGTTGAATATATATAGAGAGCTATATAGTCAAGGAAGTTGTAAACTACGCGCACTGCCTATTAAAATTGTGATTTGTTTCATTACGAGTATGCCGAAGGCAGTTTCCATTCCCACTCCTCCAAAAAAAAAGCTGTGAAAATGCGAAATGCGAACATTTTGAGGGGGTAAACAAAAATGACGACATGCAAATTTGAAAATGAGCAAAACGCAATGCGAAATGCGAAATTGACGAGAGCAGAGGAAAATACTTATACAAATACATATACATAAGAGTATATACACGTATATATGCGATAAATAAATAAAGATGAAAAATTATGAAAAACAGGCGGCAGCACTGAGATTTCGGTGTGTGTCTGTGTCTGTGTTTTCTCTTTATTTCTTTTTGTGTTTTGGATATTTCAACGTTTTTAACGGAAAATATTTTTAGCCAAAGGCTGAGTAAAAATATTGGAAAGCCGAAAATTGTGTACATATATGTACGTCATGTACATATACACAGACATATGGAACTTGGCAACAGTTGGAAAAAAACGCCCACTTCCGTGAAAGTCAGAGAACACTCCATATTTCAATAGCTGTATCCTGTGTTGATCACTTGTAGCACCAATTGTTAATAACTTAATCGCTCAAGTTTTTAATGCTTTCAATATATTGAAAATTATTTTTTTTAATATTCCTTTGGCTCAGTATGACTTTCTGATGGGGGAAAAACTTATAGAGCACCGATCCGAGCACGCTGACGCGTCGCGACACACTGCACCTACGCTCCAAAATTTTGAAAACTCTAAGACAGCCCAAATTGTTGAAAAATTCTATTCGAAAACGCAGATGAAGAAGAAGAGGAAGCAGCACCAGTAGCAGTAGCAGCAGAGTACGAAAAACTAATGAAATGCCGACACGACACGATACGAACGGTGCGAGCGAGAGGACGCGAGAGAGGGAGAAAGGGAGAGAGGGGGCAGAGAGTGGGAGCAGGCCCGGAACTCAAGTGCACGAACGATCTACGAGCACGGCAATTCATAGTATTCGATGCTCCGCAGCTGGCCTCCCAATGCTTTCCTTTCCCTCTCCCACTCCCTCTCACCCTCTGCCTCGACCCCCTTCCGGCTCGCAGTATTCCCTCCTAGACATCATCATCTCCCACCCACACACACGTTTCCGCTGCTGTTGCTGCGTTAGAAATTGTTTCTAAAAACGGACTAAATAGCTTATTAGGGTGGGGAGGGGAGGGGCGGAGGAGTCACGCTCCCAGCCACAGCCAGACCCGAAGCCATACCATGCCATACATATCTGATGTGCCAGATCCGATGGCTGCAGTTCACGTCAAAGTTCAAGCGGTTTTCCTTAGGTAGCTGAAGGAAAATCGGTTGGCTTTTGTTTAGACTAAAACTGGCACTGGCCACACCCAAGAGCAGACCATGTATCTGTCAGTTCTCAGCAAAAATAAACAACAACAGCAACAACAACTACAAACTAAAGAACACAAAGAGAAAAAAATGAAAGTACGGAAAAAAAAACATTAGGAATGCGTTCGCCTGGAATATGAGTTTTTATTCTCTAAACATTCCGAATGTTTATGCTTTCGAGGCAGAGAATGATGATGATGATGCCGCTGTCTCTTCCTTCTTCTCCTTCTCTACCTCTATCTTTACCTCTGCCCGTTTTGTTCAAGTGTTTGGGGGATGTTGGAAACTCGGAAAAAAACTCGGAAAACTGCTTAGCTGTTGCTTGCCAGCTTCCATTTAACTTTCTCTCACATTGTAAACATTTCACTTGACGCGTTGCTAAATTTAAATTTGGGCTTCACAAAACATACAAATAAATTACAGAAATAAACAAAATCAAACAAAATTTAAAAAAAAATCAAAACAAAAGAGAAACATTTTTCAAATTTACCTGCGTTTTGAGATGCGGTTTCTTTTTATCGCTGGAATCTCTACGGAAACTGAAGAGATAGCTTCTTCCATTAACTTCTAGTATATTAATATAAGCTCTTTTTTATTTAATTGGAACAATTAAAAATTTTTAACGTTATGATTTATGATTTATAAACTCAACAATTTAAATTAATACCAAGTACATATCAAATATCTTTTAGTCAAACACTTTTCAATAGTTAAGGAAGTTGGCGATCTTTGGGGTGTATTTACACTAGTTGACAAACTAGTCAATTTCATCTCAGTAGGCTGAAAGCTTCGATGTCAACTCATTCAATTATAGTGTTAACTTTGGTCAACTCTCTGCAAAAGTGTGTTGACTACCTACCTGTCGAAAATTGACCCTGTGTCTAATAGTGTGAATACACCATTCGATTTTTTTATATTTCTTAAATCTCTTCGCTAATATTTTTTATAATTTTTTAAAAGCTGCAAAAAAAGTCACTTTTAGTATGAAAAGTAGGGAAAATGGGTTAGAATTGCAATTTTCAAAAAATACTAGCGAAGAGATTTTTGAATTGTTTCAAGAATTTTTCTGCATACAAATTTTTTCTGTAAAAAATCGAGGAAAAGAGTTGAAAAATTGACCTATTTTTAAAATTCAAAATTTTCAACGGGTACTTAATGGGTTAAGGAAAGTTTTGCATCATTCAAACGGAATTTAAAACACCTTAACAAATTTTTTTTTTTAACTGTGAAGACTTGACTTACATATGTAGCTGTTAAAGTAAAAAAAAGGGCGTACGAATTAAAAGTGGATTGGGCTCGTATATTAGCGAATTTTACATAATAAACAAACAATATCCGAATATAAAAAATTAAGTAGAATATATGACCATATCAATCGAGCATCAAAAATAAAGATATGTTGTTTCGTTAGTTAAAAGTCTTAGTTTCTGTCTGCTGCGGACGTTACGTTGCGAACGTTACACTTTTCACACACACACTTATTTTCAAATTATTAATATATAATTAATATCTTTTCGATACAGTTTTTATCTTAAAAAAAGAAAATGAAACAAAGTTTAAGATGAGCTAAGCGCTAAACACTCAGACGACCGTTTTGCCCACTTTTTTGGCCATTTAAAATATTTATTTGAATTTGTAACTTGAAGCCTGAAAATGTATTCTATCATTACATTACATCATTACATATCATTACATTTTTGACAACTTTAATTTTCGGTTTAGCCCATATATATTCTATCCATATATATCTTGTCAAATTTCGATTTGTATATATGTAGCTGATAAATACAAAGCAATAGAATCTTATCATCTCAAAAAGAGCTCCTTCATTTTGTCATCTGTCAGAAAATGAGATACTCGTATATGTAACGAGTTTCCCACACATTATAATTGTGAACTTAAAGTATAAGATATAACTCAAAGTTAAAGTTTATAGCTTGCAAGTATTTTAATTTGGTTGGCATAGTTTATTGAAATCAAGATGAATGAAATTGACTCGGAGGCAGAGGCGAAGAGCAGTGTGGACACCGCGGAGGCGGAGCCCTCAGTGAAGAACATGGAGTACGTGGTCGAGAGTATCTGTAAGCGTCTCAAGGTGATCGCTGTCGACGTGGATCGCGTGCAGAGGGCCAAGGAGCTGCTCTCGTCCCTGCAGCGTCGCAAGGCATTCATCAATCTGCTCGGCCTGGACGATGACGATAGTGTGCATGCGAATTCCGAGGATTTCCAGCGATTGACATCGATGCACAGCTTGAGGATAATGTCGCGGGTGTCGTCCACGATGTCCACGGAGAGTGAGGAGATGAAACTGGGCGAGGAGTTGAGCGAGGACATTTGCCAGCTGCCCTTCGAGGAGGAGCGATGGGGTAATTTCTTTACGGGATTCCAGATCCTGGACACACCCTCAGGCGTTAACGATAACGAGAACCGTAAGTGCATCGAGTTGAGCGCCATCAAATGCAATCAGGATTTGACTCAATATCTGTGTGAGTACCGAATGTGGGAATAATCCTTGGAAAGTATTATTATATCTCCTCATTCTCTGCAGTATCTGGCATCCGTTGCTTCATGCTGAACTTGTTTATGGGTCCGTTGCGGGAAAATCAGGATTTGATAGTACAGCTCCGTGAGGCGGAGATCTGTGTGGCCAAGGAATATGGATTTCCCGTCGTCTCGACCATTTTTGCCAAATTGTCGCCACGTTACCAGTACACGGGCTACTTGGCTGTGGGCGAGGACAAGTCAATTGAGCTGAAGAAGGGCTACAAGGTAATCCTGACAGTGGATCGCAACTATTCGCGCAATTGTACATCGCGAGTTATCTATGTGAATGCCCGATTCCTGCTCTGCGATGTCCACCGATTTGATATCATACTCATCGGCGAGGACATTCAGCTGGTGGTGCGCGCAGTGCGTCAGGATCATCTCTACTGCTGTGTCTGTCGTCCCGGAGCACTTTCCTCCTTCATGCCGGTGCTGTTCCCGTCCCGTTGTAGTCGATTTCGCGTCTCCTACGAGGAGGTGGAGGACTTGACCTTCGCCCGTGAAGTCGGCCTGAATGTAGTGGTCTCCTTTCTAGCAGGCAGTGTTCCGTATGTCGACGACCTGGAGAAGGTGATGTCCTCGCTGCAGTGTGAGAGCCTTCGACTCTTTGCCCGTGTTGTGCTCAACGAGATGAAGGGCTGCGACGGAGAGCTCGACTGGATTGCCCAGCGATACGATGGATTCCTCGTGGAGCTAGCTGAGCCCGCCACTAGTCCGGACATCCTGCGACTGTGTCCCAACGCCGAGTGCTTTATGCAACAGGCTTACGCCGCTAAGAAGCCCATCATCTTGGATGCCTGGACCATCAATGAGCAGCATCTGCGCGTGGATCCCGCCCATTACTACTATGCCTTCTATTATCCGGATAAATACGTGATCAAATCGCAGCTGTGCCGTCACTCGTTTTATTTTAGCTTCCTGCAGAGCGCGATTTTCGACCAGATTGCCACGACGGCGCTGTCCAGGATGCCCCACTGCGACAGCTCGCACACGGGAGCCGATGGATTGGCCCGTGCCATCGTCACCGCCTCCATTGAGGTGCAGGCCAAGGTGATTGTTGTCTGTGGCGTCACTCCACGCATGGTCCAGAAGATCTCCCACTTCCGACCACACGCGTCCATTCTATTCGTGAGCCAGATGCGCTCCGCCGAGGACTACGTGTCCATCTACCACAACGTGACCATGCTCTCCTTCCGCTCCAAGTCTTTCAGCAGCCATCGCCGGAATGTCTTCCGGAAATCTGTCTTTGCCTTGGCCTATCTGGCGTCTCGCAAGATTGCCAAACAGGGAGAGCACATCATCTTGGTGTACAACTGCGAGTCGGGCACTACGTATCCAGAAAAATATATGATCTATAAGTTTGACAAGCTGCATTTTGTGGAACACTTATCCACTTCCCTGTTTCCGGGAGGTCAATAATCCCTGACATCGGTTCAACGTTCATTGATTGAGAACCAGAATTCGCAAATGTCTGTAAATTTTAAATAAATGTAAATTTCATTGTTCGCTTTTTAGCAGTATAATGTATCCCATAAAAAAACCTCTTTACGAGGTAAAAGTCTAGTGACGAAAACATTTTCATGCCCCAAAATTTCTGATATCCAATTTTGTGACGAATAATATTAAGTTTTACACATAAATTATTTTAAACAAAATTTTGGCACCGGGCTTAAATTTTAGCGGTTTTTAGCGATTTCCCGCTAAACTAGCGATTTTTCGAAAAAGTCGTAGAACAAACGTTTCTAGATTTTTGAGCGGGAACAAGTCCTCATTCAAACTTTTAAGCTAAAACAACGATTTGATCCATACAAACAAACAAACAGACAAACAAACAGACAGACAGACTGACTTTTCATCTCGTTTTGAGAAGGGCACCAAAAATTTCAAAATTAATTATCTTTCGAACCAGCGGTCGGATTTTGATGATCGAGGTGTCATTCGACGCGTAATTTTGATAAGAATAGTTAAAAAATCCACCGGCCCCATTAGCTCCAATCATTTAAATTTTTCCCCTCCCACTTACACCTGTTTATCTCACGAACCAGGTGAGTTTTCAAAAGTCTTAGTATGCACATTTGTAAGTTTAATTGATACCTTTCGATCGGTATATAGCTCGACCTGATCGGACAGTCATAGCAAATTTTCCATTCTTCCTGTGTATATATTAGAGTGCATCGAATTGTATGGGCCCGAAAAAATGAAAAAATGGTAACCCATTTTCGTAATATGTGGTCAATTCTAAGATGTTTTCACGAAGAAACCATAGATCTAAAATGAATTCCTGGTCCGCGCTTTTTGAGTTGAAAATTCATTTTTTTGAACATTTATATCTTGGGTGTTTATGGACCGATCCTGACAAACTTGGTGTCAATACTCTTGTGTTAGGACCAGGACTTTTAAAACTTCACAAAACCAAAGGAAGAAATGTCCTTTAAGCATAATTTTCATCCTTGGAACGATGATTTCCCGGTTCGATTATGTCAAGATATATCCTAAAAAATTAGTCATAATTTAATATAATTTTGGCCCAAAGGACATTTTTATCGACCTTGAACTTTAATTTTTATTAACAGAAAATTAAAAACGTATTTTATTAAAATTGTATTAAAATATTTTGTAAATTTTCTGTTAATAAAAATTAAAGTTCAAGGTCGATAAAAATGTCCTTTGGGCCAAAATTATATTAAATTATGACTAATTTTTTAGGATATATCTTGACATAATCGAACCGGAAATAATCGTTCCAAGGATGAAAATTATGCTTAAAGGACATTTCTTCCTTTGGTTTTGTGGAGTTTTAAAAGTCCTGATCCTAACAAGAGTATTGACACCAAGTTTGTCAGGATCGGTCCATAAACACCCAAGATATAAATGTTCAAAAAAATGAATTTTCAACTCAAAAAGCGCGAGCGGACCAGGAATTCATTTTAGAACTATGGTTTCTTCGTGAAAACATCTTAGAATTGACCACAGATTACGAAAATGGGTTACCATTTTTTGTGTAAAAAATCGATGCACTCTAGTATATATGCTAGTCGCCTTCGCAACCTTCGTGCTGCTTTCGTCACTAGCGCGGACTGCCGTCCGCAGTGATAGATATCTAGTCAACAAAAAATATGGTTTGAGATTTGCCGACGCATTAACTTCCCTATAATTTAACATTGAGTGGTATAGATCAAAGCTTAATAAAAAAAGTCTAGAATAAAGGTTTAGTTGCAATATTACATTAATCACTGCGGACGGCAGTCCGCGCTAGTGACGAAAGCAGCACGAAGGTTGCGAAGGCGACTAGCATATATACACAGGAAGAATGGAAAATTTGCTATGACTGTCCGATCAGGTCGAGCTATATACCGATCGAAAGGTATCAATTAAACTTACAAATGTGCATACTAAGGCTTTTGAAAACTCACCTGGTTCGTGAGATAAACAGGTGTTGTAAGTGGGAGGGGAAAAATTTAAATGATTGGAGAAAATGGGGCCGGTGGAGCCTTTTTTATTTTTATTTTAATTTTTAACTATTCTAATCAAAATTACGCGTCGAATGACACCTCGATCATCAAAATCCGACCGCTGGTTCAGAAGATAATTAATTTTGAAATTTTTGGTGCCCTTCTCAAAACGAGATGAAAAGTCAGTCTGTCTGTCTGTCTGTTTGTTTGTCTGTTTGTTTGTTTGTATGGATCAAATCGTTGTTTTAGCTTAAAAGTTTGAATGAGGACTTGTTCCCGCTCAAAAATCTAGAAACGTTTGTTCTACGACTTTTTCGAAAAATCGCTAGTTTAGCGGGAAATCGCTAAAAACCGCTAAAATTTAAACCCTCATAGCATCCAAACGATAGAAGCTATAGATGCGATCTATATATCGTTGCAAAGGTATTTTGAAGGGCTCTTAGGCATACCTTCAAAGTTTTTCTTTTAAGTAAAAAGGTAAACGTCTACAGGTGAAACAAGGTATTTTTTTACTACACATTTTGGCGATTTAAGAAAAATCTACACATGAGATCACTTTAAAATATGTTATATGTTATAGGCAATTTGATTCCGCGTTTTTTGACATATAACACGTATCTGTCAAAATTCGTTTGGACAAGATATTACCTATTAACTGAATATACCTTTTACCTTTACACTACTGCATGTACATATGCAGTATGTACACTGCTTGCAGCAGTAATGCGGAAATAAACTGCTTGCAAGTGGTGAATTCTTTTTGCGGCAGATAAATCATTTTATAATCAAAAATATAAAATCGTTTGTTCTACTTTTTCGAAAAATCGCTAGTTTAGCGGGAAATCGCTAAAAACCGCTAAAATTTAAGCCCCCATAGCATCCAAATGATAGAAGCTACAGATGCGATCTATATGTCGTTGAAAAGGTATTTCGAAGAGCTCTTAGACATACCTTAAAAGTTTTTTTTTTTAATTATAAGGGTAAACAGTTACAGGTTAAATAAGGTATTTTTTCCCACATTTTGACAATTTAAGAAAAATAAAATATTCACAACAAATCACACCAAATATTGCAATTTTAAAATTTCTGATGTCTTATTCAAAAATTTCTGATATCCCATTAAAAAAACCTCTTTACGAGGTAAAAGTCTAGTGACGAAAACATTTTCATGCCCCAAAATTTCTGATATCCAATTTTGTGACGAATAATATTAAGTTTTACACATAAATTATTTTAAACAAAATTTTTGCATTCGGCACTGCGCAAAACAGTGAGTTTTATTTAGTATTAGAATTGAAACATTTTAGCGCAATGTGCCGGGTGCCAATATTTTGTTTAAAATAATTTATGTGTAAAACTTAATATTATTCGTCACAAAATTGGATATCAGAAATTTTGGGGCATGAAAATGTTTTCGTCACTAGACTTTTACCTCGTAAAGAGGTTTTTTTATGGGTATTTGAATACACTAATATTTAATATCTAAAAAAATATATATATATTGAACGACGAAACCTAAAAATCAAATCATAACTTGATAGATTCATGAAATTTTTGATCATTAGATATGATTTCTTATTACTTACTTTTTAAGGTATATTTCAATTTCAATTTGACGATTGTTCAACTCGAGTTTCGTTAAATAGTTTATTTAATGGGAATGTATTAGTCTTAAATTGTAAGCTAATTTGAAGTATTATGACAGATATACAATTATAAACACATTATACACAGACCAACAGATCGACAATATGCGATCATAGCAAGACTCCTTGACCTTTTAACTGTACAGTTGAATGCTAAGCCTAAGGCTTTATGAACAGTTGCACTCGAATTCTCTTATATACAGTCTCAATATAACGATTACATAAATATTGTTTTAAGATGCATAAATTAGCAATTATCCGAGTAGATTGATCGATGCATAAAAAGCCATAACAATAATAACAAAACAAAACAGAAAAAAAAAAACATTTATAAACGTGTCCACTTTTGGTTTAAGTTCAGGTTCAAGGTGTCCTTTGGAGGGTCCGCATTGTCACATGCTCGTAGGCAGCCTTCAAGGTGGTATAGCAATAGCCAGCCATTCCATTTTCATTTCGGCCTGGAAATTAGGACCACCCGTCAGATCGTCCAGCAGCGCCAGTTCGGCCCCCAAATGTGGAACGGCGGCCCGTAGCATGCCCAGCATAGAGAGCGGTATCATATTGTCTGCATTGAGCTGCGACCCATTTGCTGTCAAAAGAAAAGGAATAAAAAAAAATTACAAATATGAAGTATTATAAAGTTGGTAGCTACTCACCTGCCATGGCATGCTCATAGGCCTCCGTTAGCAGCTCCATGCTGCGCTGTATCACAGTCAACATATCCTGGGGACTAAATTTCTCCTGCAGCTGCTTCAGCGTCTGCACCGCCGCATCGAATTGCGTGGCCAGCATTACGGCATTGAGGCAACTGCAAATAACAATAACAACAACAAAAGAAACAATCATTAATACTTGCAAATTTAACGCATCTGAATGGGGTAATAAAAACATGTTAAACATGATTTGGGCTAAAGAAAGATTCACTTTTTGTCTTGAGAGCGTCATTAAACCAAGCTAAGAAATTATTCTTAAACTTCAAACTGATGAGCATATTCTTCTGCTGAACAAATTGTCACTACAGTTAGTTCTAATTGTATTTGGCGAGGTGTGCTCAACAAGTTAATATTATTTTAAAATATAATATATTTTACAGAGATGACTCTTCTTTTAGTTTAAAACAAAGCTTTTTGTGAAATTGCTTCGAAACTTCATCTGCAGTCTATTATAAGTATTAATTGTATGCAAATAAATATACATATCTGCATTGAATTATTATACCCGTTACTGAAAAAATAAGTAAAAGGGGATAATATATTCGTTGCAATTTATGAAACAGGGAGAAGGAAGCATCTCCGACCCTATAAAGTATATATATTCTTGATCAGCATCAACAGCTGCGTTGATTTAGCCATGTCCGTCTGTCCGTGCGTCTGGGTGAGGGCCTAGATCTCAGAGACTATAAGAGCTAGAGCAACCAAATTTGGCACACAGACTTCTATAAACCCCACACAGGTCAAGTTTGTTTCAAATTTATGTTACGCCCCTTTCCGCCACCGTAAATCGCGAAAGCCCCCACACGCACAGTTCTCAAGATATTAGGAACTTTTTAACGTTAAGTACTATTATTACCTATCATCCTACTAAATTTTAACAAGATCGGACTATTAGAAAGGTGGTAATGACTGATTTTAGTTTTTAAGCAATGTAAGTGCCTAAAAGCATGCAATAAAAAATATATTTTAAATTTATTTAAATAAGTAACGAGTATCCTATAGTCGGGAGCTCGACTAAAGCCTTTTCCACTTGTTTTTTATTTAATATTAAAAAAGTTTAAAACTATTCAAACCGCCCTCGTTATGTTTAATTTCTGCGCATGCATTCAAGCAGTTAATTCAATTTTAATGAGAGTGACTTTTAAAAGGAATTCTGCGATTGTAAATAAGCCAATCAATTAAAATTGCCGTCAAAAAATACAAGACAAAATCAAATTAGAATTCGAATTAAAGAGAGATACTTATTTTATGGCTTACCTATCATGGCCCAGCAGTTGGACCAGTTCGTCATCGTTAAGCTTCTCAGCATGGTTTAGGTTCTGCCTGTATATCTCATCCTTGCGATTATACTTGTTGGCATAGAGTACAAACAGTGTGGAATAGATGCCCTCGGATAACACCAACGGATAGAGGAGAGTAATATGGGAGATTACCTCTCTGGTGCCATCGAGATGACAGTAGTCCTCGGGCAAGGCTGGAAACATTTTACGGACAAAGCGATAAATACGCCTCGAAATGGATTCCCATTCGCGCATCGCCTGCTTGGCCAGAATCGGAGTGGGCTTCACCTTCCAGTAACCATACGAGTAGTGGAAACAATTGGCAATGCGTTCGTTCAACGCATACAAAGGATGATAGCGATCCTTGAAGGCCTGCTCCAGATATAGGCGTATGCAGGACACATCGTGCTCGGTGAGCGTGGATGCCATCCCAAAACTGGGCAACTGTTCCAGCATTGTGCTGCCCGTCGAGGCTGTCGATGTAATCGAAACAATGCTGTTGTTTCTATGCTTCGATATGTTGTTATTGTTGTTGTTGTGATTGTGGTGCGACATGTTGCTAAAGCTGCTGTTCAGATTGCCCGCGCTCGATTCTCCATTGAAACTATGGTTCAAGAGACTCTCGTCGAGGCCAAAGCTAACCAAACTCCTCGTATCCATTGTGGAGTTGTGACCCATCGATATCAAGCTGTCCGATCTCTGCAGGTCGTCCAATTTCCGGCAGAGTGTTTCCTGTGAGTGAATGCGGCGTGGCGTCGAGTTGAGCAGGTCCAACTTGGACTGTTGTTTGCCGGACACCAGAGATGTCTGCGACGTCGGCGAGCTGCTCGCGGCAGGCTGCAGGGGCGGCGACGACTTCGGGGGCAGCGGCAGGCTGAGCAGAATGTTGTTGAAATAGTTGCCAGGCTTGGAGGCGTCACGTGCCCGCAGCTTGTTCATATAGATGGCAATGCAGCTCCAGATTTGCGCCGTGCTCAGCGTCGATTTCACAGACTTCCTGAGTGTGCCTATCGAGAGGGATGCTAGCGAGCTACTGCTGCTCGTGGACACGCTGCAATTGGCCACATCCGCCTCAAAGTTGTGGAACAAGGCACGCCATTTGCGATTGTGATCCACCACCATGCGACCAAGGGAGCTACGACCAAATAAATAAAAGGAATTAAATATTTTAAATAAAATTTATAATATGGAAATTCATTTAATAAATCTCATCTTTCAATAAATAAGGAAAACAATAATTATTTTTAAAACCATGTCCTTATTTCTCGTTCATGGGATTGATTAGATGATCCTATTCTTACGCACTCACCTGGGATACTTTGGGAATCGTCGATTGAGCACCATTTCGCCAGTTTGAATGCGCACTGTTTCCCAGCTGCCGCTTAGTTGGCCAAACATCTTGTTGCCAATCAGCTCATAGTTGTCGTCATCCTCCTCGCTAGCGCCCAGAGGATTGCCAGCATCGCCGCTGGGCATATAGTAGTCGCCCCGTCCATTGGGTCCTTGGAGAGTCAGCTCTCCCTCGTAGTAATAGTCGTTTTCGAAGACAGCGACACCGCTGCCAGTGAGATCGTCGGCCGCAAAGTTGCCCTCAAAGTAGTCACCACGATTCGTGATGCAGCTGCCTGTGCCACAGCGTTTGTTGTCCACAAACATGCCCATGTATTTGTCGCCACTGTTGAGATCCTCCATGACGCCGTAGCCACTGCGTGTGTTGGCCATGTACTCCCCCACGTAGATGTAGCGATTGTTCCTCATCATGCCGTGACCATGAAAGAGACCCTCACAGAAGTTGCCCTCGTAGATCTCGCTGTCGTGGGCACCATTGCCATTAATCTCGTAGACGCCATAGCCATGAAAGCGACCGCCTTTGAAGTTGCCCACATAGACGCCCGTCGAGGGAATAACCATCTTTCCATATCCTATTAGAATTTAAGGGTTGTTAGCAATTCATTTTCATTACTTATTAATTAACGATGTTAAAATTAGTGATAATAAAATTCAATTGCACCAACATTGAAAAAAATAGTGCTAATGTAATAATTTTTAATAAGCATTGAAACAAAGTGCTAGTGAAATAGTTTTTTAAGAGCATTACTTTTTTCAATGCTAATGAATTTGCATTTTCATTAGTACATTTTTAAAACTCTTCTTAATTGACATTTCATTAGTACTCAATTTTTTAATGCTTCTGAATTTGCATCTTTTATTTTTAATGTTAATGAAATGAGATTTTCATTATAACATTTGCTTTTAATGCCAATGAAATGGCAAATTAGAGAAGCAGTTAATTTCTCTGCTCTTTAACTGCTCACCTTCGATGAGACCATGATGCATCTCGCCACAGTAGACACTGCCATCGGGATACTCCAGATAACAGTTGCCATGGAGCACGCCCTTGCGCCAGGTGCCACAGGCCTTGACCCTGCTGAACTTTGGATGCTCTCGACTGTATTCGTAGGCCGTGGATCTGACACTGGGCACAGGGCTGCCCAGGGGTCGACCCAACGCGGCCACAATGCTGGACTGGAGTTGGTCGAGCCACACCTTGCGGTACTCCGACTTGCGTGTGATCAGGACAAAGCTCTTCTCGGGCGTGGTGATCCTCAGTCCCAGTTCGCCCTCTGTCCACACCCACAAGGCGTTCAACGGATATGTCTGAAGCGCATGGCTTCCCAGCTGGCAGAGGAAGTCGGAGAAGAGTATAAAGCTGTGGCTGGACATGCTGATGCCCGTGTTGCCCAGCTTGAGCGGCACCAGGGCGGATGTGAGGATCACACGGCGTTGGCTCTGTCGCAGATGGGCGATGCGGGGCGTGCACTCCTTGCTGCTCCAGAACTCTTTGGTATTCACGGCCAGCTCCTGGCTAATGCAACTCATGCGAGCGAACTCGGACCAGGCCACACGATGCTCATCGTATTCCGGCTGCGTCTTGACCAGCAGCTCCATGAACTGCATGAACTGCTGGTAGACGGCAAATGGTTGCTGGAACAGACGCGTCAGGTAACTCTCCTCGGCCAACTCCGCCAGGGGATTGTGGTTGCTCAACGGAGGCGCTCCAATGGTGACGACCGTCTCGCCGAATCCATTCACCGACAGCACATCACAATAGGCCTTCGTGTAGTTCTCGAACAACTCGATGTACTCGCGATGGTAGCAGATGAACAGCAGATCCGCCGGCTGCACATAGTCCGCCCGATAGAAGCCCTCCAGGGAGTGCAACGTGGCCGCCACGAGGCAGACGATGCGCTCCCAGTTGAGCAGCAGCGGCGCCAGGGCGGGCAGCTCCCAGATGAGCAGAGTTTGAACCGCCTGTCGCTGTTTGAGCAACAGCTGCAGCTGCGACTCCAGGTGGCTGAGGAAGTAGTGATACTGTCGCTGGAACTGCCGGCAGTTCTGGAGCGTATAGCCGCCGGCACAGTGCAGGAGACGCATCTGACGTGGCCAAGCGGCGCCCATTTGCAAATGCAGCAGCGTCTGTTCATAGGTGCTGGACTGGGATTGGGATTGGGCGTGGCCGTGAGGTAACGTTTGTATCTGCCCAGCCGCGTTGAGCAACAGCGTTCGATAATCGCCACAGGTGGCCTCCAGTGCTGTGTGCTGCTCCGGCGTCAGTTGCTCCGCCAAGCAGATTTCCATGGGCGAACTGAGGTCCTCGCCCAGCTGCTCCCGGTTGTTGAGGCCCCAGTGATAGAGTCGTCCGTCCAGGGTGCGTGCCACGCTGTGCTCCCTGCCCGCTGCAATGCTGCACACACCCATCCCATCCAGTTTCTCCAGGCGGGCCACATGCGCGCGCTTTATGTGATCTCCGGTACCCAGCAGTCCGCCGTTGGAGGCGCCGAACGTGAAGAGCTGCGTGTGGAGCAGTGCGTATCCCTGCTGCAGCAGATGCCGCGTGTTGGCCGCGAAACTGTGCTCCGAGCTGCCGCTGTGCAAGGATTTAAGTGATCCTCCGTGTTCCTCCTGGTGCTCCTGCAGCTGCAACACATCTTCGGCCGGTTGATGCGGCGACAGCAACATGACGAAGTGTTCATCGCCGGCAGCCAAGTCCAGCAGCTGCTTTCCCTCCTCGCAGAGACGCATGTGACGCGGCTGCTCCGCGTTGAACACCTCCCCGCAGCTGCCCAGCACATAGGTGGCGCCACTGACGCTGACGAAGACCACGCCCTGCCCAGAGCAACAGACGCGACGCATGCAGACGCCCTCGTCGTGCAGCTCAAGGGGATCGAAGCTGAGCGTTTGCCAGGCACTGGGTCGATAGCCGCCCGTGATGAGTTGGCGCTGCACGCTGCCGTTGGCGAGCACCACGAACAGCTGTCGACTGCCGCGACAGAAATCCACA
The DNA here is from genome assembly GCA_037043405.1 of Drosophila subquinaria. Lineage (NCBI taxonomy): Eukaryota > Metazoa > Arthropoda > Insecta > Diptera > Drosophilidae > Drosophila > Drosophila subquinaria. The sequence goes on along the minus strand of JBAMBL010002862.1, from coordinate 165,333 downwards.
TCAACGATGTCCGTACGCAGAAGTGTTAGCTCCAAGATCTTTCTGCCTGTCGCCAGCTGCGCGGAATACAGCGATTGATCCGCCGTCAACAGTAGCAGCCAATTGGAATCGGATCGAGCTCCAGTTCCACTTGCAGTTCCACTTCCAGTTGCAGTTCCAATTACACTTACAGTTTTAGTCTCTTCCCTCTCGCTTCCCATACAACAAAGTCGCAATGCGGGCGAGCGCGTCAAGGGCGGGACACCTTTCCACTGCAGCTGCAAGGCATGGCCATCGTGATAGATGGCAAATGCTTCGGCAGCGTTGCTGGAGTTCCCTTTGGAGTCCCCATTGGACATTGTGCTGCTTCTTCTCTCCCTTTCTTTTGTGTTTTTGTTATGATCCCCTTCTTCTGCCCAGTTTTGTAACACGCAATTGCAACTGCACTGATTAAAGCTTATTTACACATATTAACTGCATCGCGACCAATTGCACAATGCATTCTACGCACACATTTTATCAATTCTGCTACTGAAACGAACGCGGAAACTTTAATTCCTGGAATGAATGTGTAATTCGAGCGCTTTTAAAATTGCTAAATAATTTCTAATAAGTTTTTTTATTTGTGATGGTTTTGCGCGCCAGTGTGCCCGTAGCAGCAACTAAAGTGCAATACCAAAACGCGACCAAAACAACACTAGACAACATAATAATTTCCGAGACATTTGTACTGCTTAAAGCCTAGTACCGACGTCAGAAAAAAGGCCTAGCGTAAGGTCAAACTCCATATAAAAAAAACGCTGGCGTAAGGTGAATAAGAAGAAGACGACATTTATCTCCGCTTGTCGGTCCGCACGTCAACTAAACTGAAACTAAAAACGGAGTTGCCAGATAAGGAACGGGCGTTATCCAGCACTGTTTGAAACAGCTGTCAAGGCAAGCGAAAAATATATTTCTTTAGAGTTTCGGTATCTATCTATCTCACTCTCTCACAATAAGTCAAAAGAAATGGCGGTGAAATTAACAAAAAACAGCAGATTGGATCTTTTCGAGACAGCAGACAAAATTCTGCTGATTAACGAGGTGGAAAAGAGGCCAATATTTGTATTTTTTCATTAATTTAGAGGGAGAATCCACGTGAAAAGTTCAAAAGCGATAAGTGCACCAAATACCCGCTGTGCTTGCGTTTCATCGCATATTTCTCCTCTATTAATATTAATATACATTTTTCATTGCCTATTCTCTCTTCTTTTTTGCAAATCAGCTCTGCATGTTCATATTTAAAATAAACCGCTACTGACGCATAGAGTTACCATTCCAATTTATGTTATTTTTCCGTGCTGCATTGGCAACTCTGGCTTTACGCTCGTCGACAGCTAAATATTGTGAATTTTCCGCCGCTAAAAATGTATCTCACGTCGGTACTAGGCTTAAGCCTAGTACGCTCTAGCTGAAAACATTTTGGGCGCTCGAAATGTTCGATGTTTTGAAGTCCGGCCTTACAAACTTCAGTGTGACAGCATAATACCAAAAATCACTAAAGAGTTGAGAGATTGTTGGTCTTATGCTGCTGTGGTCCCACTGTTCGTCAGCTGTGCACAACAAACAAATAAATAACATTGAGCACAACAAAAAAAGAAAATGGATCAGATGGATAGGATAAGAGCAGTAGCAGCGACTTATACCCTAATTATTAAATTAAAAATTATTAATGATAAAAATCCCATCAAAATGTTTTTTTCCGTTCAAATCCCACAATATTGGCCTTCGTTGCACCTCCTTAATCAGTCTAATTCGCTCTTTGTGTTCTAAGAGCTCAATTCGGCTTTTTTAGCTGCTTGTTGGTCGCCAATTCTGTTCAAAAAGATTTCGACTAGTCGAAACAACGATTCAATCGATGTTTTGAAAGGTCAAAAAAAAGATGCCATCTGCTTACCAAACAGTGTTGTAAAACGCTGGAAAATATTCTGAGCTGCCCATATTTAGGTACAGCGTACATAGGTTTAGAAATGGCCTTACAAAATAATTTCGAGCATGTTTGCAACCCTATTTTTTGTATGGAGTTTTGGCCTTGCAAACATATTTTCGGCTAGAGCGTACTATGCTTAATGTTATTACAATTCTGATAGCTTACTGAAAACTGTTATATAAATGTTAATGTATTTAATTGAATTAATGTGAACGCTATTAAAATTCTTATTAGCTTTTGTAAGCTGTATGTTAATGTTTACATTCTCGCCTTGTAGCTTAGTACGCAAGCTAACTAAATTTTACGCGGCGTAAAGTGCTCAATATTTAGCTGTCGACGAGCGTAAGCCCAGTGTTGCCAATACAACACGGACAAATAACCAAAAGTTGAGTGGTAACTCTATGCGTCAGTGGCGGTTTATTTTAAATTTGAGCATGCAGAACTGATTTGGATAAAAGAGTAGAGAATAGGCAATGAAAAATGTATATTAATGTTAATAAAAGGAGAAATATGCGATGGCACGCAACCACAGCGCGTGTTGGGTGCACCCATCGCTTTTGAACTTTTTACGTGGATTCTCCCTCTATTTTAATGAAAAAATGCAAAGTCTTTGGTTTATGTCTATAAAAACAATTTTAGTTTTCGTTCTTGCTTATAATTCATTAATATTGTCGTCGTTATTGTCAATGTAGCTGGTTTTTGTCAACGTTGCGGCTATTTTTTTGAATTTATGTGAGTGAGCGAGATAGATATACCCAGCGAAACTCTAAACAGTTTGATGTTTCGCTGGGCCTGTCAGCTATAACAGCTTTCTGTAACAGCTCTGTTATTTTATTTAGTCTGCGGACACCCGAGCGTAGCTAAATGTCAAGTTCTTCTTCTTCACTTTACGCCAGTGTTTTTTTTATATGGAGTTTGGGTTTACGCCAGGCCTTTTTTTGAGTTTGCGTACTATGCTTGTATTGGTAATGTTATCAAAATTCTGATAAGATTCCATGTAAACAGAATTTTAACAATTACTTTGTGCAAGGTGCAAGGCAACCCTGCCGGTATTTATTTTCAAAGGTATTTCGAATTTAGGGTGACCACCCTGTCATTTATCTAAATTTTTCTAATTTTAAATAATTTTTAAAAAATATATTTAGGTTCAATAAAGTACAATTTCAATAAACCAAGAAAAATATAAATATTTTAAAATAATAAAGCTCATTTAAAAATTAGTTTGGGGCACGTCACCCTTCGCGTGCTGAACAAATTAAGAAATTTATAAGAAATTCTAAAAAAAATTAAAAAGTGAAAGTTTTTAAACTGTAGCTTCAAAATTAATTTTTTTAAAACAACCATATTTTACAAGTTTTCTGAAAGGAGTTAAATATTGTCAAATATGCCATCGTTGCAAGGCTGCAAGGTTCACCTTTTTTTTTGAAGCCTAGTACCGACATGAGATAAATTTTAAGCGGCGGGAAATGCTCAATATTTAGCTGTCGACGAGCGTAAAGCCAGAGTTGCCAAAGCAACACGAAAAAATTACAAAAAGTTGAGTGGTAACTCTATGCGTCAACAGCGGTTTATTTTAAATATGAACATGCAGAACTGATTTTGATAAAAAAAGGAGATAATAGGCAATGAAAATTTAAATTATAGTTAATATAGAAGAAATATGCGACTGCACATCGCATATGAGTGAACCCATCGCCTTAGAACTTTTTACGTTGATTCTCCCTCTAAATTAATGAAAAAATACAAATATTGGCCTCTTTTCCACCTCGTTAATCAGCAGAAGTTTGTCTGCTGTTTCAAAAAGAGTCAATCTGCTGTTTTTTTTAATAATTTTCCGGTCATTTCGTTTGAGTTATTGTGAGAGAGTGAGATAGATAGATACCGAAACTCTAAAGAAATATATTTTTCGCTTGGCTTGACAGCTGTTTCAAACAGTGCTGGATAACGCCCGTTCCTTATCTGGCAGCTCCGTTTTTAGTTTCAGTTTAGTTTACGTCCGGACCGACAAGCGGAGATAAATGTCGTCTTCTTCTTTTTCACTTTACGCTAGCGTTTTTTTTATATGGAGTTTGACTTACGCTAGGCCTTTTATCTCACGTCGGTACTAGGCTTGACAATGCACACTGGGCCGGATTGCCGAATAAGTGGCATAAAGTCGAAAACTGCATATATCGAGCTGAAACTTGGCATATTTATTGAATATACCACTCTAAATATTTAAGCAATATTTTGAGTCAGCTTGACCACGCCTACCCCGACTGCCCATATAAGACAACATGACGTATACGTGATTTAAATTATATTTACATACAAACAAGCACATCTAGAAAATACAGCCATCGGAAAAGCCGCAAAAAGCCGCAAACCGGATTGTTATTATATTTTTATGAATAGGTTCTACTCTTTTTCAACATACATTACACATCGCAGAAATACGCAGAAGACTTTTTTTTTCTCTACAGAAGACGAACACTTTGGTTAAATTTTTTCTTATTGAACAACACAAAACAATACACATATTATCACATATAACAAGTTTTGACACAAAATCTTTTCATTCAACTCCAATTTACATACCTCGGTCTTCAAAATTCATTTTTAATAATAACCAATTTGCTTATCGTGTGGAATTGCCAAGCGCACAAAGTCGACAAAAGTTTGCCGCCAATTTTGTCACAAAAGTCAGCTGTTTAATCGGCTGACTTTGGAGCTTGATAAAAAATGCCAGGGTTGCATTTTTAGCAAAAATATTTATTGATGCTTTCTACAGAGGGAATCTAGTATATATATGTTAAATAAAAATGTAGATTTGCTTCAATTAAATTTTCGACTTTATGCCACTTATTTGTCAATCCGGCCCAGTGTGCAATGCAATCAGCTGAGTAATGCACTTCTTTATTAGAGGTGTGTGTTGTCCCCTATGCTTCGATGTTTGCTGAACACATAAAATTCTTTGGACACGACTTTTAAATCTGTAAGTCCATCTGCAAAGGGGATTGTATTGAAGATATTTCTTATACGACTTTGAAATTCTTTCTTTCCAATATTTTAGAGGGCCGCTTATGTCAGGATTGTTTTTGTTGTACATAAAAACATTCGATAGTGGCTTACCAAACAGCGATGGCTCCGATGTTTTGCATGCATCGACGACATCGATGTTTCACTCAGTGTTGCCAATTTAGCTTTTTTTCCGATAAATTTAGCGGGTTGCAACTGGAAAAGCGGGATAAATTGTAAAATAGCGGATAGCGGGAATTATAGCTACTTTTCAAGCGAAATTGGCGTAATTTTAGCTTTTTAAAAACATCTGGTTTTACGATGCCACACTTAAATACTTTGTATTATTTTTTCGATTTGAATGGCTAAAAACATTAATAAGCCAAAAGAGCATTAAATTGTATCGTTTTTATTCAGGGACTGCGAATAAAAGTTATGAGTTTAAAAAAATCAAAGCACTAAAAAGCGTCCCAGAAGAGTGGGAAAAACAGACATATGTTATTTTTCAACGCCAAATTCGAAAACAGGATAAACTTTTATTTTCAATTTTTATAAAAAAAATTACTTTTAATTATTAAAATTAATTTAAATGATAAAAATCAAAAACAATTATTATTTTTCAATTTTTATATAAAAATTAAGCCCCAACTCTTATTCCCAGTTTTGGCGCAAAAACGCCAATTGTGGCAACCGTGTCTGAAAGTGACTGCCAAAAAAAAATTTCAAGAATCTCTTCGGTAGTATATTTTATGTTTTATTTTTGAAAATTGCTTAAATGCCACTTTTTGTATGTAATGGAGGAAAAGGGGTTAAAGTCACGGTTGCCACTTAAAAATATCTGATTGAGCCAAAAACAGACAAAGAATTAAATTAAGAATTAAGAATTAAATAAAAATATATATTCAACCTAAACTATACAAAATAACTGATTCTGAACTGATGAAAAAAAAGACCCAAATCAAAAAATAAAGTGCCATTGCGCCAACAGGAAAAAAAAGAGCCAGTTTTGGAGCAAAAACGCCAATTGTGGCAACCGTGGTTAAAGTAGTAATTTTTAGCAATTTTCAAAAAAAAAAAATACCGGTTGTTGCATCTTTTTCTGTGAAAGCCTGCGAACAAGAGGCGGCATTATGCTTAAATATTTTCACACATTCATCTGTCAGCCCAATTGTCCATTTGGGATTGTTGTGCGGAACAAAAAACACTGGATTAAATCACTAACAATAGTGGGATTCCGGTAAACGTTTTTGATTTGCTTTTGATTTGATTTTGATTTTTCAGTCAGCTGTTCACAGCTGCTCCATACAAAATTTTCAGTGTGCCCAGAGCAAATCAGGGAAATGTGGTCTTACTAATTGATTTCGAAAAATCAGCTCTGAGACTGATTATTTTTTCATTTTGATTTGGTTTCGAACAGCTGTGTGACAGTTGGTGTTTGTTTGCATTGTAAATCTACGAATATTCAATAAAAACATATTCGATGACTTTCTTTCGGCATTTTGTGCAATTATGCCCATTTTTGTATACTTTTTAGTTGTCAATTAGCTGTTCGCCCAGGCTGTCTGCTGTTCACGAAATCAAAAAATAATCAGTGTGCAAAAAGGGTCGTTCCGTCAAATGATTTATATTTGGTTAAAAATAATCAAAAGCAAATCAAAAACGTTTACCGGAATCCCACTAATATAGTTTTACTACTCTAGTGTTTTTTTTTAGCTATCAACAAAATTGTGTGGCTATTTCTAGCTTTTTTCAAGGGAAAGTTTAGCTTTTTTATGACCCGAAGAGTTGGCAGCACTGATTTCACTCAATGTCTCTCCACCTCTAGCAAACAGCTGCGCAGCTGGCAGAAATTGTTGTTAAATTGTTGTATTTCTTGTTTACAACGCCAAAAATGTAGTTAATTACTTACAAAGTATACCAAATATTATATAAACAGTTTAGCAACTTGCAAGAGAGCGGAGGAACTGCTGGTGAGCACAGTGTATAACTGAGTTTGCAATGGTTGAAAAATTCACCTTCTGATCTCTTAGTGACTTGGACAATGGACTCGGATGCTTCGGGCAGTGGAGTGCTGGCGGATGACTCCGGGCTGTTTAGCTGCAGCAGTGATGCGGACGATGCAACAAACCATTCCATGACATGGCCAGGGGAACAGGAGCAGGATTCCCTGTTTCTGGTGACACAGGAGCTACGCAAATCACGCAGCGAAGTGGAACGTCTAAGCAAGTCGGAGCAATGGTACAAGCGGGAACTTCAGTCACAAAAACACAGCCGGCTGGAAACGTTGGAGCGTCTCTATGCCCAAGAGCGCAAATACATGCTGGAAAACCAGAGATTGCAACAGGAATCGCAGAGTCTGCAAGCCAAGTGTGCCACGCTTCAGAGCTCCACACAGGCAGCAGCAGCAGCGACATCCTTGCATCCGGTAACAGTTGCTCAGCAAATCAGTCCGGCAGATGCCTTTGAGGCGGAGCAGCAGCTGGTAAGGATTACAGATCAGCGTCAGTTAATTGAAGTGCTGCGCAAGCAAAAGAAAGGATTGCTCGAGGATATACAGCGGATGAGTCTGGACAACGGCGACAAGCTGTTGGATCTGCAGCGCCAATTGTCCGGCGTGGAGTTGGAGAACAAGCACATGACGCGGCAGTGCAAACAGCTCTTGGATGAGCAGCGGGAATTCGCACACAAACTGGCACTGAAGGCGACTGCGCTGCAAAGTGTCACTGGGGAGCGAGAGCAACTGCGTCAAGTCATCGCGGAGCTGAACGAAACGCTGCAAACTCAGGAGCTGTTGCTGGCGCTGAAGGAGAAAGAATTTCTGGACTTGAAGCAACATTATCAGGAGAAGCTGAGCAATGAGTGCAGCATTGATGCCATGCACAACTATAGTCTGGCATTTCACGGGGAGATCAATGCCAAGACCAGCGAGATAGCCACACTGAAACACGCACTTCACGACCTTCAAAACGAGTTGTTGTTGATGTCCCAACTGCAGGCACAGAACGAGGATCAGCAACGGCAACTGGAGCAACTGAATTTCCAGCTGGAGGCACAACAATTGGAACAGGCTCTAAAAGACGCACGCCTGGAGGATTTGACGGCAGAGAAGTCGGCACTCGCCGAGCAGCTGCAGGAGACGGAAAAAGCAATGCACAAGTTGGAGCAACAGCTCCATCAGATTCACAAACAATACGCGGAGACGTGTGCTGAATGCGAGCAGACCAAATTGCAGCTGGATGCTCAACAGAATCAGAATGAGGAGCAGCTGCTGCAGCTCAAGGAACTGCGAGATCAACTCGCGCTTTATTTGCAGAAATGCAGTCAACTAACCGATGCTATGGTTCAAACGGAGCAGGATGACTGGCAGGACAATAGCACACAAACCATCACGGATAGCTCCGAGCTGGAGCAACGCATCGCCAGCCTGGAGCAGCAGCTGTTGGCTGTCAAAATGCAAAAGCAACAAACTGTTGCACTGCTGCAGCAACTGCTTAAGCAACAGAATGAAAAGATAAGGAGCACCAATGAAATGGAGGCCGACTGGAGGCAGCTCCTTGAAGCGCTTCAAGTAACCCAACAAATGGAGCAGCAAGTACAACAGCAGCTACAACAGAAATCCGAGGAGCTGCAGCAGCTCAATGAGCTATTTGCCCAACAAAATGAGCAGCTGCAGCAGTTGCAACTGCTCAGTCTGGAGCACGAGTCTCAGAACAACAACGAGCTGCAGCAACTGAGGCAGACACAGGCCACAGACGCAGCTGCTCTCAGTCAACTGCGGGCGCAAGTTCAGTCACTGCTTGAGGAACGTGAAAATGCTCCCAAGCAGCGGCACAAATCGCTGCTGGAGGTGCTGGAAATGGAGACGGGTCGCAAGCTGCAGCATGTGAAGAATTGGCCACAGTTGACCAAAACCCTGCGACAGGAACTACGTGCCGTAAAAGCTGCAGCGGAGTTGCCTGCGTTGAAAATTAAACTAGGAAAAATTAGTGGCAAACACGAACAGGCGCTTGCCAGGATTGAGGTGAGTTGAAACAGATAATCAAGCTAAGCTTCTTATATTTCATATTTGCCCATGTGCTTAGTTCCTGGAGAAAACTCTGGCGGTGGAACGAGCTCGCTTCGAGGCATCCGATTCCGGCAAAACAACAGCAAGCACAACGCCCTTGGAACCGGCTCATGAGGTAGCCAATCTTATTGATGACTACAAAAAGGTAAATAAATGAAATATTGTATCTTATAAGCAAATAAAAAAGCGCTGTTTCCATAGCTCATTCAACAAACTGCCCAGGAGACGGGCCGCCCACGCAACAGTTATATACTGGAGCTCATTGAGCGCAGTCAACGATGCCAGCCAAATTTGTGCCAACTGAGCGATGAGCTCGACGCTTGCCGTGAGGATATGCTGGATCTCAAGAAGCTTCTGGCCAATCTAGAGGCGAGCTCAACACGACAACCGCAAATGCCTTCCCTGATGGAGGAGCTACGCGCCGTTTCCGAGCAGACTTGAGCAATCGATAGGTCAGCCATATCCACTAAACTAAGTCAACATAATCAGTTTAATTAGATTCAATTTTTTTTTTGTACTTAATTTGTGTTCTTTGTTTTGTGTCTTTCTTTTAAAAAGAAACAATTTAGTTTTATTATTTTTTTTTCTTGTCATTTATAAATGAATTAATGTCCTAAGCATTAGTCTGATCCACCTAACTTCTTCCAGACTGACTAGTCCCACAACTCTCAATAGCTGTCACCAATTACCTATATTACTATTCTTAATTATTAAAGAAAACACTCGAAATATTATGAAGATAAAAAGGTTATAATTTCGAATATATTCATAAAAAAACAAAAATATTTTTGTAGTACATATTTATAACATGTGTAAAATTCCAATTAAAATTGTAGTTGAAATATTTATAAAATAAGAAAAAGGCAGGCTAATAATTAAATTATGTTTTGTTTATATTTATTGTGAATTATTCTTTAGTTAAGTTAATGTCTGATATATATTTATTTAAACGTAAAATATACACATATTCATATAAAACTTATTTTAAATAAAAAAATTAGAATATTTTAACTCAAAATAAATGTATATTTAAAGATATATGCTGGTAAGCTGTTCAAGTGGCATAGGTAAATAGAGTTCCACAACAGATGTTTAAGTCAATTCAAATCGATTTCTCACATTTCCATTGGCGGCGGCATCGTTTTATATAGAACTTGGCATTGTCAACGCCTGGAACTGAGGCAGAGACTGAACATTGGCATTGGCAGTGGATATTGGTGGTGCTGGTGGTTAAGGTAATGTCTCAGATCGCATAGTCGCACAGCGGCCACTTGGGTATTGATAAATGCGTTGAAAACTAAGCGACCGCCCAGTAGATTTGCACCCAAACGTTGCCGTTGCCGTTGTTGTTGCTGTTGCTGTTGCTGTTGCCCTCGTCGTCGCCCTTCCGCCTTTTGTGGCACAGGGCACAATCGTTGGCCAAATTCAATTGGCGCAATTTTTCATCGTTTCTCAGTGCCTTTAAGGGGATACCGCGGATCCTTTGCTCTTGTCTATTGTTGATGTTGCTGCGGCTGCTGCACCAGCAATTGTTCTTTTGCTGCGGCTCAAGGTTGTTTATTTTGAAAAATCACCAACTGCAGCGAGGGCGAGAAAGGAGTGGAGAAGCGAGAAAGGTCGGTGGTGGAACATCGTGGCCATGTGGCTGGACTGGGATTTAATTCAATGCCTGGACATTTATAAATTGCATTCAATTTATACACAACACGAAAGCGTGATTTTTACATTTTTACAATCTGGTGAATAATAGATCAGCGTCCACTCGTTACTGCCCTTCTGCAACAGACAGACGGACAGTCAGACGGGGGTACACTCGTACTTGCCACACTGCCACAACAATTCTCGGACTACAAATGTCATTATTATTATCACTTTTAATTCGTCCGTAAACTGTATTGGTAACTGTCTTTAATTTGATTTTTTTATAATACATTTTTCATAATATTAACTATTCAATCATATCTGAATTTAAATATTTGTCGAATAGGTTACACAATATATATTTAATAATTCCATTATTGCAAGCAATATTTTTAATAATAATTTTTAATAGATCAAATGTCAAATATCAATTCTACTCATTATCATTACTATTAAATTTTTCTTTTATGTACATACTCGTTTATGTTATTTTATTTAATTTTATTGGAGATCTTCTCTTTTCATTTACTTGAATTTATCTAAATTAAAAACTTTATTAGCAAACATATAAAATATAGCTTTAAATTTAAAGAAGAAGCCTTACTATTCTTCCCAAGTTGTTTTATTTTTTGAAATCCTAGAGAGATATGCACTTATGTACCTACCCGTATCTCTATCGACAACATTGTTTTTAGGTGCACTTAAATTTAAGCAACATTTTAAGCATTGAAAGGATTGGCTTGGATTGGAGTGTTTCGAGGGTATCAATTGCTTGGCTTGAGAGTGCTTTTTGCTGTCGATGTGCTGATGGCTGATGGCTGCTTTTGGGATGGTTTGGTATTGGGGGATTTGTTGAGGTCGCTCATTAAAATGGTTGTTGCTGTTGCTAAACACACTAAAGCCATAAACATTTAATTCTCACCGAAAGCGATTGATGCGGTTCGCAGTCGAAAGGGTCGTCGGTCGTCTGGATGCAGTGCTGAGGTCCCAAATTGCAAATGTAACTTGTTAACCTTGAAACTAAGCAGACGGAATGGACAGACAGATAGTTGGCCAAGTGCCTGGCAGCAGCAGCAGCAACAACAGTCGGACCCACAAGACCCCAGCACAGTATGAGGCATTTAGTCAGACGTCGTTGTCGTTGTTGCTGTGGTTGTTGTTGTTGTTGTCGTTGTTCGTCTGCCGATCACTCGTTTGTCTAGCTGCGGCAGTCCTCCAACTGCAGCTCCTTGCTCCGACTCCCTTTTCAGCTCCCACTGCGGTTAGTACAAGTATATTGAATAATGCGTTTATGGGCAGATGAATGACACTTCATACAGGCGGCTGTCTGTTCTAGCTGCCTCCACTCCTCCACTCCTGCCCTCCTCCACTTCCTCCTTCTCCTCCTCCAGCATCCTGACTCCAACCTACTGAGCTGCATTTTTCATGCGTAAACTTCGGCCCCAGGCGGCGGTGCAGCCAACTGACTGACTTGACTGACTATTCGTCATATGTGCCGGGGCCATGTCAGTGTTGTGTTTGAAAGAAATTCGTTTAAATTGTCAATTGTCTGGGATTCTGTGCCCCTGAAACTGGTTTTCAGCCACTCCTAATGAGGTGCATCAACGCAAAAAAAAATGAAGGGAAGACAAATAATAATAATAAAAAAAAAACAGAAAACAGCAAACTAAATAAAATAAACGAATCCAAAGCAAAACCCTTTTAGCATTCAGCTGCGACGGTGGCCACGGTGGTGCGCTGTGGTGCGTTGTGGTGGTGCGGGCTGCTGTGAGTTTGCATTTAGCAGGCAAACTACATTAAACTCAACTTACCCACACACACACACACACACACACACACATGCAGAGAGATCCCATATGTATGTACATATAAAATGCATCTTTAGTGGCTGATTCTGTGATTCGAATTCTGACGCTGATGCGGCTTCTTGTGGCAGGAATCGGGAATCGGGAGTGGGGAGAGTGTGTGGTGTGGTGTGGAGTGTTGCAATGTCATTCGTTGCATTTTATGCACTTTTTGCACTTTACGGCCAGAACATCGTGAACTTGGCGCTGGCCATAAATAAACTTGTATCTTCAAGATACAAAATAGTCGTAAAAAATCAACAAAAATATTCCCCCCACCACCAGCACCACCCAGTAGGCAATTGAACTTTTCAGCTTTTAGCTATGCGCGCCTATTAGACCAACATCACCACAGTTAAAAACTGTCCAGAAGACATCTGAAGGGAACCGAACTGAGGGTATGTCCAGAAGCTGCCTTCAGTTGACCATCTTCTTCATTTGGCTTTAAGTACACACATAAATGTATGTGAAAGCTGGAATATTAAATTTTATATTTCGCGCACGTTTTGAGGCTTTTGCATACAATGGCCTGGCACCACAGGAGAATTGAAAACTGCCAACTGAACCTGAATAGAACACATTTCGAAAAGATGATTTGATCCAGGCAGTCAGAGTGAGAATCGTGATTGAAGCTTTAAACAGATCAGCGATCAAAGATGTTCTCAAAAGGCAGCTGTCTTTTAACCTCTTAATTGCAATATCATCACGAATTGAACAACATATATTTATTTATTTATTTAAATTAACTTAGACCCGTTTCAATTATAGAAAATCATACTCAATAGCATTATTTTCACAAAATTTTGTATGCATATTTTATCTATTATTATTACAATTATTATTTCGTTTATTGCTGTTTTCAAGTTTTTTAATTGTACTATTTTCCAGTCAATTTTCTCTGTAAAAACTGCTTAGTTTAAGCCTGACTAAACAGTTACTTTCTTTTAACATAAATCACAATTAAACGACCTCTAAAATGTTCCTCTCTTTCTTTCTCGCACCTTTCCTCGATCTTCACACATTCATCTCAACAACTCTATCACCAAATCCAACAATAACAACAACAACTCAATAAACTTGCATTTCATTACTGAAGGCAGTAAAAACACAGACAACTAACAAACAAAAAAAAATAAAAAAACACATTTCAATCTTCTTGACGCTGCTGAAACACTTTGGCCTAATTCAATTCAACAATTCCAAGCATTTAAAGTTCAACTACACGAGTTCTCAACCCAAAATTAATGGCATACAGATAAGTTTAGAGGAATGAATAGAGATAGATGATGGCAGATGAGAGATGAGCGATGAGTCGGTAGCCATTTCACTGAAGATCATAAAAAATAATTACGTAGTCTGTACTTCGTTTACTATTGCGTAATGCTCTAACTTCCAACCGAGAATTTCACATTTTTACTAAGTTTGACAATTCTATTTCGAATTCTTATAAACCAATTCCTTAGCTTTTATATTTGATTTTTGTTAGTACTGTAATGGAACTAATATTTATATTTAAAAAAAAAAAAAAAAAATTGTATATTTCATTTAGTTGTTATTTGTGTCAAGTAGTAAGGTAGAGTTAAAGTAACTTTTTATTAATAATAAAAATTTCAATTTTAAAACATTTCTGTTTTAATATTTATTAATTTCATAAATTGGTAAATATTTTATATATTCTTTAATTCTATAAAAATTATTACAATTTTTAAAAATACTTTTAGATAATTTGGTTATTAAAAGTTTTTTCAATAATAATAAAATGTAATCTGATAGTATTTTATTATTAAATATGTGTAAATATTTTAAGCATTGTTTTCGAGTTATTTAATTTTCTTTGACGTGTTTTTAAGAAAGTGTATTTCTAGTTTTGCATGTGATATTGTGTAGTGCCTCTCATATGATTGTTTTACTGGGAGATTATTTAATCAATGGAGCATGTACATTAAAGGGCATGAGAGCATGAGAGCAGCTGGATGGTACTCCAGCGTGCGCTCAACTTCAGAGGCTGTGTCAGGAGGTAGTAGGTACATTGATCTCGCGCCTCTAAAAAGAAAATATACAAAGAGAGCGAAAACCGTTGAGATTGAAAGATACGCAGCCAAAAGAATTCAATGACCCAAACATTTTGGGCCATTGTGTTGATTACGTCAAATGGGCGGCTGCTGCTGCTGCTGCGTCGATCTGGGCGGCTGGCTATTTTGGCCCGTACTCGTAATGCATTAACATTGCTCGAAGATAGATTCCAAGTCAATGGCAATTCTCGTTACCTGCCTTGCAGGCAGCCAGTCAGCCAGCCAGCCAGTCGCATGCAAATGCCACAGTGTGAGATGCAGTCGCAGTCGCAGTTTGAGCTGCAGCCGAAGGCGAAGTGGCCCTGTCCATGGCCATGCAATTTAGTCAAAGGCCCTAACGGCATTTGAGCCAAATGCGTTTACGCATCCGCTATAAACTTGTATGCCGGTATGCTTGCCGGTTCTCTAAGCTAAGGTGTTGCTTTACTTTGCTTTACATTGCTTTGGTTTTGCTTCTTGGTTAGTTGACTAGCTGGTTGACTGGCTGACTAGCTGGTTGGATGGTTGGTTGCTTGGTCGCCTGGTCTCTCGGTCGCCAGAACCAGTTATATATATAGTATACGCTATAAGCAGGAGCATGCGACAAATGCCGTCGCAAGTCACTGCTGACTTCCTTCAGGACCGGGGACGGTACGCGACAGGCACGACACGTAGTTAGAGCGACGTCTTTCTGGGCACTCTCTGGGTACTGTTAATTGGACTTATACTGGCCTGGCCTGGCACGCCTGCTGTCCAATTCCTCCGTCCCCCTTCCTCTTCCAACTGTCCCCAATCTACCCCGCGTTTGACTGACCATCATTCTGTGCGTGGCGCACTTAAACGAGGTTAACTGTACTCGTACTCACTGCCCAGGCTAAAAACGGGGCCTTACCTCAAAATTTAATTTCAACTTACGTCAGCTACAGTTTCAGCTTCAGCTTTAGTCTCAGCTTCAGCTCCAGGGCTGCGGTCAATGCACGCATTACCAGTTCTCCTCAGCTTATCAGCAGCCGATCGCCAGACTCAAACTCAAAGCTCAAAACTCTAAACTCTATCTGCACCTCCATCGCCATAGCCATCTCCATCTCCATCAGCAGACCATCAAATCAGCAACGTGACGCTGCCCTTAGGGCCCATAACAGTGTTATGGTCATTCCCTGACGTCTCTTATACTTACTATACTATATATAACACGGCCATAACATTTGCACCGCAATAATAGTAGTAATAGTAGCTGAGGTGCCTGTGCCAGTGGCTTTACTGCATCCATCCATTCATTCAGGGATTACGTTACGGCCCAGCCAACTAATTTAATTTGCCCGCAACGCGAATCATTATAAGCTCACCCTCCCAAAAAATCAAAACAGAAATGTAGTAAGAGAAAATATAAAACTAAGAGCCAGACATAACATTCAAGACAGACAAACAGTTAGACAGAGCCAAGATCCAGTCACAGTCACAGTCCCAGTCCTGAAGTCCGACAGCCTGCCAAACCCGCGAGCTGCAATTTCGGCATGGGAGATGAGCCGCAAAAAAGCGTTTTTCGATTTTGGAGAGATTTCTAGCACTGTTCTATGGTTTTAGCTCATAAACTGGTAATTTTTAAAGCCAATTACAACAAAACAATGCACTGCGAAATACGTGCGAAATAACAAGGAGCCAGAAAGGCAATAAACCAGTAAGAGAGCAGTTAAAGGTGTTCAAAAACATCTTGGTTAACAACTCAACAAAACCAAAGGTCACATAACATCACTGAAAATTGCGCAAGCAATGCTGCAAAAAAAAAAGAATTACTGAAGAAAAGAATTTTCAAATGAATAGTTTATGATGCTTGTTATTACTTTTAAGGTGTTCTTTTCTCAGCAGCTCATGTTTTCTTTGACTTTTATTTATTTATTATTTATGGCATTTTTAAAGGCTTTCCAGACTTAATATTATGTGTTCAGTTTATTGTTCGACTTTCTAAATTCATGTAAGGTTGAATGGGGTTTAGTTGGAGATATGCTTTATGAAATAAATTGACTAGGTTATATAAAAATTACACATTGTCTTAACAAACCTATAAAAGTATTATAAAGATTATTATCTATCGCAGACGAAATCAAATACAAAAGCACTAGGAAATGTAAAAGAATCTTAAATTATTTAAACATACCTACTTTTAAACTGACTTACATCTAACAAATCTATTTTATTTAAAAAAGAAATTTGCATTAATACTTATGTATGCGCATTTCCAGAATAAGGTCCACCACGACGAAAAACGTAAAATTGAACAAAAGCTCACATATTGTGAAATTTTCATCCAAAAATTTATTCAAGTTATTTATTCAAGCAATGTACGCTAGAAGAAATTCAATAGGACTAACATAGAGATTCTACGTTGGAATAAATTCATTCATTTCATATTTTTGGTAATTTTCTTAAGAATTTACTTCCGAAATGGACCGTTTGTATTTAACGATTACACTTAGTAGGACAGTAAGATTGTAACATGAACCGTTTCTATTCTTAGAAATATATTGAAAGTTTAATTTAAAACAAGTTTTACAAGCTGTTTTCGATGTATCGAATAAAATTTGATGAGCAAATTCTTGGCAAAAACTATGTGGAAATCTTTTCACGTTCGCGATGTCGCATTACAAATTACTAATAAGACTTGTAAAATAAATAAAATGATAGTAACATATCAAAATTATTTCTAAAATGGAAAACTAAATTATTTTATTATGGTTTAAGAGTATTTTCTGCCAAATTTCTCGCCACATTTCGCAGACTTTCGCATTTGTTTAGATGAAGTCAAACATGACTTCCACTTTTCGACGCGTTCGCGATGCATTGTTTTCTATAAATAATTAAAAAATGACAAGTCTTCAAAGCTTGTCATTTATCATAATAAAAGTGTTGATAAAATGCATAAACACGTGAGAAAACAATGTCACAATATGTTAGCTATCAAACTAAAAAGTACACAAAAAACGCCCATTTTCGAAATTATTAAAATCGCTTGCACCCGAACTGCTGAACCGATCTAAATATTGTATGGGAGAAAGTTGAAAAGAATTGACGTACCTTTAGTTTAAGTGCTTGCTAGGCCAAATCGGATATGTGTTGGAGTAACCTCGAAAATTCGAAAAAATTTGAATATTTTGAAAACGCTTCCATAAAAAAAATTTTAAATGCCATTTTCGTGTTTAGGAGGCCAAAGTCCATAAGAAAAAAATACTTTGATTCACTTTGCATTTTGGCTGTAAACTAGTGTAATAAGTACGTCACATTTTTGGAGTATTTTTCTATCTCTCTTTCCCTCTCCTACTGTCGTGCTCTGTTAAATATACTAAATCCAAATCATAAAAAAAATGTAATACTTTTGTTTGATTAAAACATTCTTATGTATTTTTCTCTATTCCTGTATTACAATTTTTTTATTTTATTATAATATTCTAAGCTCATGATGCCGTGACTTTGCTCATCTCTGTCGGACATTCAAAATTTGTTGGCGTTACAACAGCAAGAGCGTTTGTGGCAAGTCGTGTTGGCCCATTAGGCCATAAAGCGTTACCAAACGCCATTTGCACGTAAATATTGGCACACCCTTAAGTTGAGATAGGAATTGAATCGAAATTGGAGCTCCATATCGTACACGGATGAGCGATTGCCGATTGGCAACGGGTGATGGTCGATGAGATGATGCTGATAATGATAATGATGATGGGCATGATGAAATGAAATTGTTGCTTTCGATTTTGGCTAATTGCAGAGTCCATTGAAATGCCTACTTAGGGCTAATTGGTCCCATCGGAAGCGCCGCCGAGACATGTACAAACATTTCACGCTGTGCTGTCATAGATGTTGTAATTGATGCCGCCGCAGTGCCATGTCACAGATGTCAACCCGCCAGACCTGGCAGTCACTGCCTAGGACTCGGACATAGACAGAGTCCCAGACCCAGACTTCGTTTCAAAACTAAGGACGGCAAATCTAACAACTTTGATTGACTTGTGATTTGAAGGCGCGCCTAATTGAACCGAGGCGACTCAACGAATGGAGTCCAGTGCGGAGGGACCAGAGATGCAGACACTGACATGCCTTGGAGACTGGACATCTGGACATGACACTGTCTCCCTCTCTCTCTTTATCTCTCACTCCCTCTCTTACTCTGCGTCTATCTCAGGGCTGTCGGTAGCTCTGGCAAAATGTTCGTGAGAAATGTCATTAATACGAACGACGTGCTGTGGATGCGGCTCCTCCATGTGGCTGTGGTAACTATGTAAGTACTACGTAGTATGTGTCCATCTTCAGGCAGCATTCGGATCTGGATGCTGTTCACTCTCTGTAAGCCGCATTGTTGCACTTAATTAATGCGAGGCTGAAAGTCCCTGGATCACTTCTTGCCTTACTATACACGCCCTCAGTTCGCATCTGTGTGTGTGTGTCTTTAAGTTGCCTTATAAGGACAATTGATAGGCGTTGGCTGAGCCAGTGGCAGTGGCGTGAGAAAGGAGGGATCTTTAGGGCTAGAGGAACCCACCTCTTACCCTCGATCAGTTTTATATTTTATAAGGTAAACTAACAATATATTTTAATTGTCTTGAAATGAACAATAACTTTAATATTTATTCAGACTTTCTCCCTTTCAACATATTTCATTGTAAGCTATCTTAAACTATTTACCATTTATATTAACTATATTTTAAATTCGATCAATTCAATTAAAATATTTATTTTAAAGGAAGCTATCTATAATTATTTACCCACTATATGCTCTGTATTTTTAGTTTCATGAAAAGAACTGATTTTCCATTAAATTATTCATTCAGACATTTTCCTCCCAATGAACTTCTTGCCGACGACTCTGGTTCTGTGTTAAGGAATTGCTTTAAGGCACTTACACTTAGAACTTGGCAATAATAGCTCAACATTAACGTTTAAGCAACTGGCACCCAATCTCTCAAAGCGTTGGGAAATTATTTGAAACATGCAGCGCCGCTGCCGCATCGGCATTCAATGATATAGGTCCCCCTCCTCCTAGGTATAAAAGTATTTCAGTCTATAAACAATACCAGTTACTGGCCGTTGCCTGTTGTTTGTTTGAAGGCGTTAATAGGCGCTGCAATGCCAATAATTTGCAATTATATTTAATTGTAATTGTAATCGTAATCGTTGTGTGATACAACAACTCGCAATTGAGTGTAAGTTGTTTTCTGTTTTCTGTTGTTTTTTTATTTTATTCGTTTTTATTTTCTTATTTTGTATTGGGTTTTATTGAGAGTATTTGCTCATCATGTGTGTGTGTGTCTTTGTGTGTTGCCCAGGGGCATTATGTACATATAACATCTTTGTGTGTTGGCTTAAACGATCTTTTACTTGGCTATACAAATGTTTTGCTTACAAATTGTGTTGGCCATTATTCGGGCTTAATTGCTCATGAAGGCATAAATCTTAGTGCGTTATAAAACTGTCTGAAATCATCAAGATTAGCTCGATTTGAGCATTTGAAATATTACAATTATTAAATTAAAGTTCCACACAAATTGTTTCAATTAAAACTCTACACAAAAATAAATCATTTAAAATCATCCAGACGTGCTATAAGTACTTAGGTATATTTATTTTAATTGATCTCGCATAATAGATATCGATTGCAGAACTTAAAACTGAATTGAGTGCTATATTTAATAATTTCTTAGTTATACATACATATATAATCGCTTCGATCGAGCTGAAACAATCGATATCTACTATATTTCGTAATTTCACCATTATTGCAGACTAAATGAGAATAGCTATAGTCAATATAAACTGATTAGATCAACGTAAGTATATACTTATATGGCCTGTGTAAATGGTGAAATATTCCCTTTCTTTATATTGATCAGGACTAAAAGTTGTAAGTCCATTTCGAGTTCATGTTATCGCTGAAATCTATCAAAATTTCAGCAAATGTTTATTCTTAAGAATACATATTATATCATCGTATCTTAATCTATTACATTCTTTATATAATCTAAGAGCTTAGCAATTATGACAAATGTATTACACTATTTAATTGAATCATCATTCACTTATTGCTGCTCCTTGGGAGCCGTATAAAGGTTATATGAGTAAATTTAGGGAAAGTATCTGGGGAAAGGGAGGAGCGCTATGTGCTGCATCTTAATATTAAGAAAAAATACTCAGTTCCAGTGTTCTCGATAGCTCCATTGGCTCTCAAATTTATCCTGTTCTCCTGCCTCCAGTCAGTACAATATTCCTGGATGCACAGCGCCGCTGCGCTGGAAATAGACATTCGGATTGCTGCTCAATGTGGGCTCCAGCGTCGTGTATAGATTCGTTTCGTCGGGTCGTATGAACATGCCTTTAAATGGAGTGAGAGAAGGTACATTTATCAAAGTACAATCTTAAAATACATCACTGTAAGCATAAGTTATTCTCAAAATAATTATTACTTAACAAGAATAATTTTAATAAAATATTTCTGTCCATTTTAAGATAAAATTATTAAATTTAAAAAAAATTAAATACAAAAATAAATTAATAAATAAATCTAACCTTTATATCGGAAATTATTTCAAACAAATCTAAGCTTTAATACTAAAAAGAAATTATACCTCAAAAAAATTCAAAAAGTTTAAGTCCCCTATAAATTGACTAAAGTGTTGTCTTTCAAAATTCAGAATAAATATTTCACTTGACTATGTGCCAATTGACCCCACTGTTTCTGGTCTCTAAATATCAATCTATAGAACTAGAAGTGAGTAGGCTATGTTATTACCTGGCGCATAGCGCAGCGTTTTGGCCAATTGCGCCGCCTGTGTCATGGAGGTAAGCGAGTTGCCCAGCTGTTTGAGGGTCAACGGTGTGGCCAGCTGTGTTGGCGGTGCGGGCGGTGGTGGTGGTGGTGGTGCGGGTGGGTAATAGCAAAACGGGTGCGCGCTCAAATGTGCTGGAAAATAGTGATACATACGTGTATAGCTCGGCGGTGCGGCGGTGACCAAAGCGACTCGATCTGGTGGCCCGGAACCCGTGTGTTTGTTGTTGGTGTGCAAAGGGTTTTTGTTGTTGTTGTTGATATTGGTATTGGTTTTGGTTTTTGGTGTTCGTGTTGTTGTTGTGTGTTTGTGTGTGTTTGTGTGTGTTTGAGTGTGTGTGCATGTGCGTGCGTGTATGCGTTTTATCGATAGCAATTCCAAACCAAACCAAAATCAAAACCCAGACGTGACACACACACACAGACATATGCATATAAATATATATAAATAGGATAAATATATGTACAATAATTTTTTTTAACAATAAATGTAAATTTAATTAAATTTGAAAAAAGGTATAATACCGGAAACAATACCAAAAATGAGAAAACGATATTCAAAATGATTGATGAATAAAATAAGAAAAACAACATGAAAGATTATGTAATGTATGTTGTGTGTACATGTGTGTGTGTGTGTGAGTCGTGAGCGTGTCGAGAATTTTATATGATGTTGACAAATTCGATGAGGGTGACCATTGAATGATTTTTGGTTTTTGTTTTTTTTTTATTCGAGTTGTTGTTGCCATTGTAATGAATAGTTTGTGTGATGTGTGTCGCAATGATGATAAAGTGATGACGATGATGATGTTTGATGGGTTGACAAAAAAAATATGTGATAGAAAAATGAACATATGTATATATAGAAATTAATTGAGTGCAAGGTAAATAAAGTCTAAGGTTTATAGCAATCATAAAAAAATATTTTAATTTAATACAAAAAAATGATGTCACAATTGCTGCATTGGGCACACATTGCGGCTCAAACCACTTTCGACCGACCACTAATTAACCAGACTGACCCAACTGGCCAGCTAAAAGACACAGTCAGACAACCTAAATTTAAAAATTACTCTGTCATATTTCACACTTTTGCCTTTGCCCAAGCGCCAGAGATAAGCAGCAATTTATGGAAGCTTTAATGATGGCAAAATCTGAGCTAAAACCTTTCGTGTCAATGGGCCAACTTTATAACACCCTCAAGCCATAGAGAAAGTCTGCTTTGCATCTGTTGATTATTGTTCGCTTTTTGTATTGAGCAAAACCTTAATCGTTTGCTTATTACAGTTGTAAGTTTTTTGTTCAACAAGGTCATTAACAGCATTTGTATATCGATCTTTTATGACACTTTATAGTTCACATAAGCATATAATTGATTACACTCATCAAAGATCAGAGTCCCCTCATACATAACTCTCGTGTCATTGAACTGTGAAAATATCACTAAATATGATGCTTATCTTCAACTTGTCTGATTTACTAGCTTCCATTAGCTTAAGCTATTTAACAAGATGGTTTATAAAGCGATTAAACATCAGCAAAAAAGAGATGCTCATAGAAACAATCAACGTAGACCTTAAGCGGATAGAAAAAAGAACAAGTTGTGGCTCTAAGTATACCGAGAATCTACAGCTAATATTAGTATTTCCAACTAAAATCTCTTAAAATAGATAAATTCAACTTGTAAATATTTTATTTACAAATTAAAGAAACGCCCTTAAATGGTTAATTTATAAATCTGGATAACAGCTGCAGTCTTATAAATATTAATGAGTTTAATACTGATTTATTGCACTCAAGTTTGTTGCCTAAGTCTTTCTGTTGAGCTTAATTGCACATAGAGTTTGTCGCCCAAGTCTTTTGTTTAAGTTTGCATAAGCTCTCTAATTAGCAACAATTACATTATAAACGAGACAAACTTGTCAGTAATTAGGTAACGACTCCGACAAGTTTGTCGCTGGAGTCTTTTGTTTGAAAGCACTTGAAGTTCTATTTATGTATGGGAGCAAATTCAGGCTTATCATTAGCCGCCAGAGACTTAAGCTCTTATATAAGTTTATAAATAAATATTATTAACATGCATAAGCCAAACAAATGAGAGCCAATCAACCGGCTGTGAGTCTGACCAAGTTAAACACGCCTGTCGCCGCTGCCCGATTTTTCAGACATGGCTTATAAATTATGATTATTATATTTTCAACAGCTTGCAGGCCCAATGTAAGAAACGCACACACACACACACATTCACCTATATATACACACGTAGTAAACTATGTTAATGACATAAAAACCGAACAAAAATAACAGAGGCTGAGATAAATAAAAACGTTGACTCGGAAAGCTCTGCCAAGCTGGCTGGCTTCTGGGTCTGGAACTGCTGTAGCTGTAGCTGTTGCTGGTACCGAGATCTGGGCTGTGGGGGCTGTGGGGAGCTTGTCTCGGGGTCTGACTGGGCTGCATGCTGAACTCTTGACAGTGTTAAATGCAGCAGTTACACACATGCGCCAGCTACAGATCTGGCTTTTCTTTTCCTTTTTTGCCATTGCAAAAGCCTATGCCCCAACTGGCCTCTGTCCTACGTCCCCCTTCCAACCTCCCCTTCGCTCCATTCCCCTCTTCCCCTCAAATGGTTTTTTAGTTCGCGGTCTTGGTTTTCTAATTAACTTAGAACAAATACTGCAATTAAGCTCGCTTGTTTCTTCTGGCTGCCCTGGCGGCGCACGAGCTGTGAATCTGGAATTATGTGTCAGAAAATGAAAATACATGTGTATATGCGCCTCTCTGTATGTTCCCGTATAAATATGTGTGTGTGTGAGTGTGTTGCACATTTGCAAACTAGTTTGTTGCTGCTGCAGCTGAAGCGGCAAATTTGGCTTAATTCTTGGCTGCTGCCTGATTCCATTTGCAAAGCCCGGAAAATGAGATTTTCACAAATGCGCAACAGCTTCTGCTCTTCTGCTAAAAGTGTCTGTCAGCCTGCTTTACTACTTATTATGAATTATGCTAGCTTGCATAAAATATGCCACTTTGTGGCCACTGTCTATTGTAGCCAACAACAAGAACAACAGCAAAAACTGGCTAGAAAATAAGCTAAGAGAACAGAAAATAAATGACTAATTAAGTGCAAATATGTATGACCAGGCTCAACTCGTGCGTGTTCCGCAGTGCTTTGGTATTGGTGCATCCGTGCTTGCATGTGTGGGCGTAAAGTCGCAGTTTGCTAGCGATGACAGTGTCTGCCAGCGCACAGTGTAAGATTTTGCCAATCTAGGGAGACTTAATTCAATAGCAGTCGTAATTTTAAAGCTATCGACTTGAAATTTGGAGTGTATGCTTGAATACCCCCAAAGAAATTTTTAAACTAAAAGTTAAAGTGGGCGTGGCACTTTAAAGGGCGTAAAATACTGAAAAATCATAAATTTTTCAATTTTGTAGCACACAAACCACAATAAAAAAAAAAAACATTTTTTATCAAAAAAGTATCAGGTTAGTATTTTTTGTTTTAATTTTAGTCAGTTAAAAAATATTTTTTTTAAATTAATAATAAAAAAATTTTTTTTTTTTTTCAAATTAATTATTTTTGTTATATCCTCATGCGTTTGCTTGTAACTTCAAAATTATTGGCCGAATAAATTGAAAAATGGTTTTGTTTTAAAGATAATATATTTATATTAAGAAAAAAAATGTTTTCATATTTTTCACAATTTTTTAAATTAAAAAAAAAACAGCCTAAAGTTGATAAAATGGCTGGGCGAAATTATTTTTTGCAAATTTATTCAAAATCTGAACTTAAATCTTAACTTTCTTCACTAGATTGACCATACGATAAAAAATGGATGGTTTGAGATTCAAGGCGGGACATCAATCTTATAATCAACACCTTTTATTGTGCCCTGAAGCCAACTTGCATAATTGGTCATAAATCAGGATATATCTCTCCAAGATTTACTCTACCTAGACTCAAATTCATGGCACATGTTTGATTAGTGCATTTTTAACTTATTATTATCAATATCATTGCAAAAAAACATCGCTGCGTGCTCTAAGAGTGAGTTAAGCCTAACGGCTCTTACTGTACTTGACCAAACCTCGAAAAAATCTGCGCGTGTTATTTTACTCATTGCTAAATTGAAGTCCTCTGGGCAAAATATGGGCAAAATTGTATTTCTGATCCTGATTCAGAATGACTTTCTGCAAACGATGTATGTTTTGGTTGATTTGAATGTGATTGAATGTTGTTAGTTTTTTTCCATCAAAAATCGAATATTGTTAAAAATTTACTTACTTTTGGCACTTATTTCCAACAAATAATAAAAATTTTACAGTCCACTTATAAAGTACCTTTTTATCGCTAAAAATCGATAATGATCCAAAAATTATAGGAAAAATTAATTTGACTGCTCCCAGGGACCACACGATCCAATTGAAAAGACTAAACATTAGCAACTGTAGCTCGTTATCCGATGCAGTTTTGCATGCATTTTAAATGCACCGGTTTAAGAACCGTTATTTTCTGAACAACAATTTTTTGTTTTGTTTTTTTCTTGTTTTCGTAACATTTGAACATTTCTAAATTGGCTTCAAAAAGCTCATTGACCTTAAAAATATTTTGTTTTTTGCTTAAAGTCGCC
The DNA here is from genome assembly GCA_037043405.1 of Drosophila subquinaria. NCBI lineage: Eukaryota > Metazoa > Arthropoda > Insecta > Diptera > Drosophilidae > Drosophila > Drosophila subquinaria. Next base: position 139,344 of record JBAMBL010002862.1, on the reverse strand, counting down.
CTAGATTGGCAAAATCTTACACTGTGCAGCGATTGGTTGTCACTGGTGACTAAGCGAAGTCACTTAAAGATACAAATATAATCAAAATAATACTGAGCATTATATTTGAAGGGAAAAAAATTGTTTCCATCTAAGAAAATGGTATCTTCTGTTAGCTAATAAATACCCTACAGCTTTTTTGAATTATGTTTCAAAAATATTGATTTTACAAGAAATAGAAAAATTAATAAATAACAGTCTAAACTCAGTAACTAACAGTCTAAAATTAAAAAAATAAATATATATTATAAATAGTTATCAATGCAAAAAAAAATCAAAATAAATTATTTCCTATTATAAAATTAGTTTCCAAGTTTAACTTAAATCGTAAAACGTGTTTTCTAAGAAATGTACTTAAGAAAACTGATTTTCACCATGCAACCCATAATGGCTTAGTTTACAGTTGCTTTCATTATCATTTAGGTATTTTAAAGCTTTTCCGGCATTTTCATCAGCACAAGTTCAACGATTTTTCTTTCTTTCCACCTTGACCATGAAAATCACATAATTGCCCATCTCTATTGACAGTCAGCAACAACTAACCGCTAACGTTTTTCCACGTTTTGCATTTTGCAGTTGTCGTTGCCGGATCTACTACCTGCCTCCCTCTCTCTCTCTAGCTCATCCTCTGCTCCCTATCTCCCTCTTCATCCCCCTCTCAGAGTCTCACACGTAGTATCGCTGGCAACAAGTTAAAGTTAAACCAACTGCCGCACGTTGACTGATTGCTACGTGCAGATTGTCATTGTTCTCTCTTGTTGTTGTTGTTGCTGTTGTTGTTGCTGTTGCTGTTGTTGTTGCTGTCGTTGTTTTAGCCGCAGCAAAGTATTCTTATTGTTGTTGTTGTTTGTTGCTACATACTTTGCAGACTTGAGTAATTTCCTTGGCCAGCGTCGAGTTTTTCCTTATTGGCTTCAGCTCGAACTTCAGCTACAAGCTCTGGGTTCTTCCGTCCCAAGTACTTGGTTACTCTGGGCTATACTATGACTATGTGAGAGTGTGTTTTAGTGTGTGTGTGCTTCGAGAGTGAGTTGCCAGATGTTGTGATATCACGAAGCAGCATTATAACTAATTGGCCACGTTCGTTGGGAGCTCTCTCTACCTCCCTACCTCCCTCCCTCTCTCTATCTCTCACTCTCTCTATCTCTTGCTGTGCAGAGTTCATTGTCATGAACGTGGCTCGCTTTTGCCAGCAAACAAGGGTCACAGCCACAGTTAGACTTGAAGTTCTAAGGGAAAGAGTTGCACTTTTTCACATGCTCGACGATCAACGCAGTTTGCAATTTGCATATTTCGGCGAAGGGCGTATGACCTTCAAATTGCCACAATTCAATTTGCATTATGTGCGTGCTGACATTAACCGCAAATCAACGAGTATCTGATACCGTACAGCAGCGTTTGCTCTTGGCCAATTTAGTGTAATAATTTAATGTATGCAGTTGGTATGGCTCATTGGCTGCTGTGCCTGTGGTTGTGGTGGCTGTTGGCTGTTGGCTTGGCTAGCTAACTGACTGGCTCGCTGCCTGGCTGGTTGACTACTTCAATCGCTTGGCTTTTCCGCTTTCGGTTTCATTGCAACAATTCGGAACTGGTTATCGATTACGTTTACAACGTCGTCCACATCGTTCGCTTCAGCTTCAGCTCCAGCTCCGACTATGACTCTGACTCTGACTGTGGCTATTTCTAGGCGAAAACTTAAATATCATCCATGAGATTCAGGCTGTCTTAGTCTTAGCTATCGACTGGGACGCTGTTATTGCAAAACCGCTATAATTTTGTGGTAATATACAGTGACGCTCGTTTCAAGCACGTGCTGCAGTGTTTACTCGACTCATATATTAAGTTACCAACACACACACACACATACACACTCAGATACTCAGCAACACGTACTTCACAGATTTGTACGTTACGCCATAGTCATCGTCAGTTCTTGGCTGTCCATTTTCTGTTCAATTCAATTTGTTTTCCTTTTTTTTTTTTTTTTTTCATATTTTGTTGAATTTTTCAATTTCAAGTTCGTTGCCTAAGTCTTTGGTTTTTTTTGTGTGTTCTTTGAAGAGGGCTTAGAACAATTGAGGCTAATCGATTTTTTTTTTCCATCTCCAATATTTGCTGTTTTTTTGACAGCTGATGCTGGTGGTCAAAGCAATTCAATGAACCACTCGAAGCGATCAAGCCAGTTTTATTTTATAGGGTCTCAAATTGCAGAATTTGACAAAAGAAAAGTAAATTTTTGTGTTGGAAAACAGTTGAATAAACTTTAGATGATAGATTGATGATTTAACATTATTATAATTTTATAAAAAATATAACGAAAACATTGGAAAAGCGATCAATAACTATCTTTCACTCAGTTATCGATTCTAAATTGTTCTTTCTGTTTCCGACACAAAATTCATTAGCAAAGTGTTTCTTGAGGGTTTTAGGAGAAGCTTCAGGAAAGTTAACCGAAGGTCAATAAAATTTGTTTAATGCTGTCAAATGTGTTATATGATTATAAATGATTTTTCAATGACAGATCTGGTGACTAAGGCAACAAACTTATTTTATATCCTATCAATTGTATTGTACAGCTCTTGTAGAAGTAAAAGTTGAATATTTCACACTTTCTTTGTTTCCCAGAGAACGGTTGCTTTAATTTTCGTAAGAACGATAAACTATTTCGAACTCAATCATCAAATCATTTGACATGCTTTTCGATGGCTTACGATTTGTTTAACAAAAGACCAAATTTGGTAGGTTAAAGTGATACGATTTATGTATAATTCTTTTAAGTATAAAGAATTATGTTAATCATAACAGAACTTTCTTTCTCAAGTTCCCAAGTTTTAAGCTGTTGTTGACATTGGAAGATCGATCAGTTTTTCAAGTCTTTCAAGTCTCAAAGTCGGCACAGTTAATTCAAGATAACTTGATGTCCTCCTCTGGCGGCTTATTGTACAGATAACTATTGACATATCCCAAAGATAAACATGCGAGCAAGACATAAAACACAAAAAAAAGAAACTTCCGCGCAGCTCTTAACCTTCTCCCAGGTAAGCACGTTGACAACACAAGTAAGTGAATTAGCATTGTTGTTGCTATTATTATTATTATTATTATTATTATTGTTGGTTGTTATTGTTATTTTTATTGTTGTTGCTTCAGCCATTGGCATGAATGATTGATTTTATGTATGTAGCTGCCTGGCATAAAGTCACTCAATAAAATTACGAAAAAATGCGCCGTCGCATAGAACAAAGGCCACAGCAGATGCATCTACCTCATCTCTACCTTACTGACCAAGTGGCCATCGCCAGTTCAAGTGCCTGACGACGACACATCATTGAAAAAACTACAAGAGCAACGAAAAAAAAAAATGATTTCATCATGCAACCGCGGCGGAAGTACCTAAATAATGGGGTGGTTCATTGAGTACTTAGTTGGCTTGAGAATGGCTTATCTTCCTATGGACAAAACTGATTGTCATCTTATTTTGAGACCTTAAATATTGTTGCTTATTATATTTTCACACATAAGTTGCTTAATTCTTAAATAGATAAGAAGTCTTTTATAAAACTGCTGGTCACTATTTTTTTTTTTCTTTGAGTTGTAAAGCTTTTATTATCGAGTTTCTGATAGATAATAAATAAACATCTAAGAAAACTCTTTTTACTAAGAGCATATGTACAAATATTTGATTTTTTTAATAACAATTTGATATTGAGAAAAGGATCATGTCATGCCATTTTTTTATTTTACCTTTACTTCATTATATTTTTTTTTGTATCCAATCAGATGTTAATGTATTTACTTAGCTTCTTTCCTGCTTTTTACTCTTGGCAAAAACCCACATATTTATTGAACCTCCCTCTGAGTGTCTATTTTTGTGACTAGGCCTGTCATCGCTCAGTTTGTTCAGTTGCTCCCTGCTGCTGTCGTCGTCGTCGTCGTCGTCATCGTCATCGTCATCGGCATCATCATCGTTGTCGTGTCGGCCAGTTTGGCGGTGTTGTAGCTGTTACAACAATGCGCCTTCAATTAAAGCGAGCAACCTTGAACTCTTTTCAAGCGGTTTATGCGCGTTCAATCAACGGCAACCGCCGGCCTGCTCATATCGGCCATATCGCGAGTCAGCAGCTCGACGATCCTTGGCCATGTTGGCGACGCGTCGCAACAACAATAACAAGCAACAGCAACAACAACAACCAGACCTGTGAGCTCTGCCAAGATCTGAAGCTGTAGCTGTAGCTGAAGCTGTCAATCTGCGTTCCTCGTCTTTGACTTTGCCTTTGCCTCAACAATCATCGAACGATTCCGAGTCTCTGGCTCAGCCTCGACTCCGACTTTGGCTCATTCCTTGGCGTCAACGCCGTTAGCTGTCGTTTAGTTTATTGTTGCAAATTGCTCAGTGAATTATGTGCCGAACTGCTTACTGGGAACGACCACACACACACACATACACACACACACAAATATACAGTTGAAGGTATGCTTATGCTATCTGTGTATCTTGGGACAGGGATTGACAGGAAATTTGATATTGTGGGTTTATTAGAAACCATTTGACTGTGGGCTCTACCTTACTTATAAGAACGGTTTGTTTTTTTCGCCTAAAATTCATTCTCGATTTCGATTTAATATCTTGACTTCTTCTGAAGTTTAAAAGGGCTAAAAAAATTCCGAATAATAATCAGTGCTATAAATAAAATTAACTTTAATTAGAGCAAATTTTCGAATCATCACCAAAAAATGTTCGTACTACCAAAATTAAAAAAAAAAAATTTAATTGGGTTGTCTATATAAGTCTAATTGAAATTAAAACCAACTTCTTTTGGATAGCATATTCTAACATTATTAAAGAATTTTCCATTAGTTCTTTAAGCTTTTCAAATAGTACAAATTACTTGCCTGTGAAGGTTTGTTGCCTAAGTCTTTTGTTATTTAACCACTTTTGCTTTTGACTTTGGTTTATGTAAATTTGTTTGCTGTTTCGTTTTCTTTTTATTTTGCGTTAGCAACCCACGTACAGCTCCAGTTTGTTTTTTAATTTTATTTTTATTTTTAATTTGCTTTGCCCTTAATCAAGCAAAAACCCTTTTGCCTGCACCTCACTCACTTCAGTCAACTCGACGCGACTCGGCTTGGCTTGGCTCAAATCACAACTACAACCCACACACATGCCACAGCCCGGACATGGGACGGTACCCGATAATGTCAGCTCAGCTCGGCTCAGCTCCGTCTTCGTCTCCGTCTCAAACTCCGGCTCCGTTTGCTTGTTAAGCCCTGTGCCAACTTTGATTTTGTGCTCTGTGTCTCCAGACATTTGTCTTTGGGTTTCGGCTTGTTTTTTTTTTTTGTCATAGCTGATCTTGTTGTATCTGTTGTTGTTGTTGCTGTTACCCTCAAATGCACTTTCAATTGCAGACAGTTTGACGTATATATGTAGCATGGCAAAAGTACTATATCTTTCATTTATCTATCTATATACGAACCTACCTATATTTCGTCTGTCTAGCTGTCTGTCTTCTCCTCCCGTCTCAGTCTTTCTGTCTGCCTTGCTTTCTTTGTACAGCGATAGCTTAGACCCAGACGCAGAGTGAGGCTGCCCACAGGCACTTGGCGTGAGACGAAGCGTTTCAGTTGTGGGCTGAGAGGCTCCAGCTACAGCTACAGCTCTACCTTTTGCCTATGCTTTGTATCGGTTGTATTTGCTTTCATGCGTGGCAAGAGCTGCAATCTCACACACACACACACACATACACAGAGAGTCGTCGTCGTCGTCGTCAAGTAGCTGCCATGTGCAACGCTTCCTACTTAAGCCCAGCGGCACAGTGTTATAATTCGGTAAATTATTGCAACATTAATACTCTAACCAGAAGAATTGTTATGTAAGTTGGCTTAAAAGAGCTTAAACGCTGAGAATAACCCATGGCAAGTCAGCAATTGTACTTTTTTTTAACTAATCAGTTATTAAGGTATGCGATTTATGTTCGTAGTAATTTAAGAATCAATAACTAATTAAGTAATATGACTTAAATGGTTGTGTATGATAAATATGGTTAAAGTTGTTGATCTTAATAAAAAAAGATATACTGATAATAAACTAAATCAATAATAAATTTATGCTGATAATTAACTTAATTAAAAACCAACTAACTAACTATGAACTTAATTAAATTTATATATGATGAGAAGGCAAAAGGTAATAAGAAAATTAATTTAAATTTTTTAATTGTCATTTGCAATTATGACATAAGGAATATCTTAGATCTAGGTAAATTGAGCTATCTTGGCCCAACCCTTGAAAGCGCATTTGAAATTCGTGTTTGTCCAATTATTTATGTACTTTCTTTCAGCTATAAATATTCGTTAATTGTTTGATGTAATCATAAATTTAATGGATTTTTATTAATTAAATTACGTAAAGTGTAAAAATGTGTGTTACATGTTTTGGACACGCACATCCATCTATCCATTACCTTTTCTCTATTTAACCCTCTTCTTCACATTTGCCAACATACTCGTATTCAACTGCTTTTGCTTTCATTAGAAAGCCAACATAAAAGACTTTTTGTAAGCTTATCGGCTTTGTTGCTATTGTTTTTGTTGTTGTTTACAAATTTCAAACAAAACTGCATGCAAATATTACTGTTAAGCGGTTCATAAATCGCGAAATGATCTCCTTTGATGGCATTCTGTTGCCACTTGCACGTTTCACTTGCCGCCATTTGCCGGAGGTCGCGACCAATTTCTACAAATTGACAATGACATTTAACACCTCTTAATGACCAGATGTGAAATCTGGCTAATAAATATGATTTCGTTGATGGCCACATAAGCAGCGCAACAACAGCGGTAGCAACAATGTAGCAGTTATCAAAAATGAATTATTAAGAAAGCCGCCGCAGCAGAGGTAACTAAATCAAAAGACTTAAGCAACGAACCTGCGCGACGTTCTCACCAACGAAAATGAAAGCAGCCGTGCGAGCACACAAATGAACATTGAGATAGATACAGTCAGATAGATACAGAGACAAGCAGACAGACACACAGATGGACAGACAGACTGGCAGATAGACAGATGGATAACTCCATGTGTGTGCTCTTTTTACACTTGGCTTACACGACGGCCTCGAGGAAATTAATATGCCAAACAATTACACGGCATGGCAAAACAATTTTAGGCACCGATGTCGCTGCACAGTGGTGCCAATACAACAATGTGTTGATGAAGTATTATGATAAATTACTCAAAAACAGTTATTATCAGTGTCAAGCTGGCTAACAGTAAAAGTAAGTTTGGAATCTAAGATTTCAAATGAAATTCTTGCAAGTTCGTTGTCTTTTGATTTGACCTTAAAATATATTTATGAAATCCTTACAGGTACCCAAAATTGGAACTAATGAGCTAGCAGAATAGTTTAAATTGATATAAAAAGTTAAAGTTAAAAGTATTGAAGATAAATCACATTTTCTAATTTTAACTTAAAGACTCAATACAAAATATTTGTTTAATGCTTTAAAAACTGTTGAGAAACTCCCTTTAAAATGCTAAACAATACTAAATGCTTAATATTAAACAATAACTAGAAACTCTAAGACTTATGAGCTTTGTCTACTTTATGCTAAACATGGTACCACTGTGCTGTGTTTGCTACCGTTTGAAAGTCAAGACTTTTGCTTTTCTATGTTGTTTTGTTTTTAGAAAGACTGAACAACAAAGAGTTCAAGAGTTCGCCCCGAGGCTTGCAGCACCCCACCCCACCCCTCTTGCCCCATACCCCATACCCCATCCAATCCATAACCCCGGCGTACATATGTGAAGCAAGAAAAGAAAGTTATTACAAAATTAACAGAAACTGACAGCTGAGTGGAGGGACACCCTGGAGCTAGGGCTGGGCCTGGCCTATGAATGTGATTCGTTGCAGACAATTGTGACAAACTTGAAGCTTAAAATTTAACAAAAGATAAGTTGATCTTGACACGACTTACCTCCGCCATTGTTGGCACTGGAACAGTGCTTGGAGCTGAGTCCCTGGCCCGTATTCGTTGCCGAATTCGGCAAGCCGCAGCCACTCATCACGCCGTATTTGATGGGCTTGAAGTGGAAGAAGGACGGCGAATAGCCCGAGCCGGCGCGACTCAGCGAGCTGAACTGCTCCTCGCGATCCTCGACGTAGAGACCCTCCTTGCCCATGGCCGCCAGCTGCCTGCCCTTGGGCATGAACATGACCAGGAACACGGTCGCCGATGTGGCAACCAATCCGAAGGCAATGCACGCATCCTTGTGCCGCTCGGCAACCGCCAGACCGCAGAGCATCCAGCCCAGCCAAATGGGAATAGCTCCGCCGATGGCCAGGCCAATGTATGTGGCCTCCCGGTAATTGTCCCGAATGCCACGCGACTTGATCGCCAGCACCGCAATGAACACGATGAGGAACACGATGTAGATGAGCGAGAAGAGCAGCTCCGAGAACTGTGTCTTGCACAGTGGGATGAGCACGGTGCTCACTGCGGCGATTCTCGTATAGATCTCCGGTGTGCCGTCCAAAGTTGTGTACGAGGTGGGATAGAACAGGGCCGAATAGTTGGTCTGCGATGCCACTGTGGTGGACAGGAAGCCACTGCCCATGACCGGCACACTCGTCGTGTAGATCTCCGGTGGCTGTGTGAGCAGCCACTGTGCTCCAATGGCCACCTGGATGAGCAGGGCAAAGAGCAGCAGGAGCCCCTGATACGGAGCCGGCAAATAGACGCCTCCATTGAGGCTGATCAGGAAGACACACTTGACCAGAAGGGCGGCAAAGACCAAGGCGTAGGCCACGCCCACACCGAAGCGAATGGCGCCACAGCTGAGCAGCGTGGGCTGAGCCGTGATGACAGCTCCCAGTCCCGCACAGGCGAACAGTCCCAGCAGGAGCATCTGACCCAGAAACAGATGACGACGCGAGGGCGAGGTGCGCCAGGCCTTGAACAGCACGAAGATCTCGAAGGCGCCCATCATGAGCATCGTCAGACTGGCCAGCACCAGGACGGGCACCACCCAGACCTCCTTGCGCAGTCCCGCAAACGGCAGCTGGGTGGTGGACACAATGCTCGGCGGCGTTGCACTGCCACCTGGTGTGGCACGCGGCGTTGCGTTTGCCGCACGTGCTCGGGCGCCCTGACTGCGCCCCTTGGGCGTGGCAGTTGTGGCAGTGCTGCCATTGTGGCTCTTGCCTTTGCCGATCGGCGTCAACGTGGGCACCACAAAGAACTCCGTGGACATTTCCAAACGGGCGGCACTCGAAATGTTGCCCTCGTGCACATTGAGATCTTGGCGACGCAGCAACTGTTTGCCACTGCGACGTGGTGCAGCTGTCGTTGTCGTGGTGGTGCTGCTAGTGGTGCTGGTGGTGCTGGTGGTGCTAGTGGTGCTAGTGGTGCTAGTGGTGCTGGTGGTGCTGTTATTGGCCTTGAGCAGCTGATACGCGTTGCGTTCGCGTTCCTGAGCCGGGGAATTGGCACTAACGCTGGTCACCAGACGAACGCGTCGCCAAATATTATTGTTATTATTATTGTTATTGTTGCTGTTGGGATTCGAATTGCGCGCCGCTGGCGTTACGGCAATCAGCTGCAGGATGATCAGAAGCAGCAGCAGCAGCCTGCTGGCCTCGATCCCACGTCTGGCCAGTTGAGTCCAGTTGGCCATTTGGATCGCCGTTAAGTGATAACTCAAATGTTGCACATGCTTACAAAAACACACACACACGGACACACGCACAGTCGCTACACTCGCGTCGCTTCAAGTTGTTATACTTCGTCTTTATTTTCGTTATTCTCGTACTCGTCTTCGCTTTCGTCTTCGTTGCTTTTCTCGTCTTTCGTTTTTTTTTCACGCGCTCGTCACGTCCGCTCGCCGGGCCCAACCAACATCGACTGGTGTCTTGGCCCGCTCTGCAAGTTCGGCTTTGGTTTGGTTTGGTTTGGCCCGTTTCGGTCCTAAGCCGTTTGAGGCATGTTTGAAGTCAGTTGCAACTCATACCAAAAGCGCTTTTCAGTCTTGCTCCACTCCACTCTGTCTGTCTGGAAGCGAATTGGAGCTTGTTATAGAGAACACTTTCATTCGTTCTGCATACGACTGCGAGTATCTGAATAGTTGTTTTTTGCTTTGTGTATTTTTATTTCTTCTTCTCTTGGCTGGAAAGTGCTATTAGCCGCACTCAGGCACATTTATTGTGCTAACCGAGCGAACCACTCGCCAAAATGGGCCCAACAAAAGACAAACAAAGGCGATTGTAAATCAAAAGCCTGCTAATGATATATCGATATAGTTCAGCTCAGCGGAGGCCACATTCAGACTCGGACTCAGACTCAGACTCCGACTCCGACTTAAACTCAGCTCAGCAGCGGCAACATTCTGATCTTCAGCTTTTATTGTTCCGGAGCACCGTTAGATTCACCTCGATGTTACACTTGCAAATCCATTATAAACAATGCTTGTAATATTCGAAAGTCTTTAGAAATTTTCAACCACTTTGTATTGCTTAAAATGGTAACATTTTAAATTAGCTCAATATGTACATATTTGTAAGCCACTCATATAATTAAAATAAGAATTATTAAAAATTACATATTCTGAAATATAAATCATTTTGTGACCAATTATTATTATTTATTTACACTGCAATGAACAAACTGTTTATAAATTTTAAGCAAATAAGCATACTAATTTTTTTATTTTCTTTTACCTTATAATAAAAAATAATTTGTTCAAAAATATTTATGTTCATTATTAATTATTGTTGGTTATATTTTTGGCATTTATGTAAATTATCTTTAATAAACTATGTTTTATAAATAAAAATATCATACTTAAGTAAATTCTATGAAACTAAGCATCTTATAAGTTTTAAATAAATTTTAGTTGTATTTTCTTGATACTTTATTATATATTATTAATTATCTCTTTAAAATTATAAGTGAGTAAGTATTACAGGTTCTTTTATTTATTGACTTGAAAATTTCATAAATCTAATCTTAATACTTTAACTTATCAATATTTCATAAATTATTTACAGTGTAATAATTCTAATTTTTTTTTTTTATAAATTTTCATGCAATATATGAAATAGTAGACATAATTTTCTATTTATTTATTGACCTCATAAAATGGCAAAATACCTCTTAATAATAGTATTGTTGGTATTTATGCAAATTACTCTTAAAACATTTTTTTTACTGATATGATAAGAACAAAAAAAATAAAATTTTTTTTTTTTTTTTTTTTAAATGACGGTAAGTATTTATTTTTTGCGTTTCATTCGAAAGAATTTAAAAACACATGCTTGACAACATCGACGGGAGGAATCAAACTCAGTTTTTTTCAAGCTGAAAGTTCGAATTATGTGACAGGTTGACGACTCTAACCACTGAGCCACCGGACCACACCAAAAAAAAATGTATTTTTTTTTATTCATATCATATCAGTAAAAAAAATGTTTTAAGAGTAATTTGCATAAATACCAACACTCATAATAATTATTAATTGTATTTGTTTTCTCTATTATCTATTGCTTTATTAGACGCTCTTCCTATTGGTCATTCAAATCTAAATCTAAGTCCAGGTCCACATCCAGCGTCATCGCCATCGCCATCTCCATCTCTATAGCCATATCCATCCATATTTGGCACAGCGCATAGCGAACCATTAGCCGCAGCAAATGTTATGTAGATCGTGTCGAGTTGGTTCGCGGTCTGTTGGCGGTGGGCTGAAGGGGGAATGGGAATGGGGAAGAAGAATGAGAATGCCCCGCATACGGTATCGTTAGTAAAGATCTATCTGAGCTGAGAGCTGCGGCCAGCTGTTCGTCCGTCCTTCTGTCAGCCTGACATCCATTATTGACGTAAAGGCGGGTAAATAACCTTTCGGCGTGCCCCAACACTTTTGTCCCGTCACATAAATGAAGGTGTAGTCCAAGTTGTGCGTCGTTGCCTGCCACAAACGGTCGGCATCAGCCACAGTCTATAGTACTGTACATGACTGATTGTCAGATTGAGGTGTCAGCATACCTAACACTCATTTTTTGAGTACTCGCACTCACACTCGCACTCGCCCCCGCACTCAAATTCGTATCCACATTGTTGTTTGGATTTTGGTAAAATATTCTAATAAAATATATAAGTTTACAGACTGATCAGTAACTTCTTAAATTAATTAATTCTTGCTGTTAGCCTGAAAAAAGCACAAAATAATAGATTTTGATTTACACTGACAAACATACTTTAAAAATTTCCAACTTTACATTATGTTGCATTGTATTGTTGTACAATTTATTAATAGTATATCAATATTAAGGAATGATATAAATTAAAATAAGCTTAAAATGTTTAATCAGACAATGATTATAGCTAAAAACTATTTTAAATTTTTCCAAATATAATTTATCACTTAGTAATTATATTAAATAAAAAAAATCCAAATCTGACCTGTTAGTTTAAGTCAATACAAAAATGTATGACTCTTTTTGATTTTTTATTAAAAAAAATCTATATTTTAACCAAAGGCTAGTACATGGAAACCTCAGAAAATTGGCAATGAAATGTGAGCCCAAGATAATTAACTCTTCGCCTGCGCACGAGCCAATTCCTGTCCATGTGCAGTCATCAGTTATTAACGCAATGTGTCTCCGGTTTGTCAATGGGGCAACACTGAAATTTGATCGTGCAACGAAGCGGCAAAATGCGTAGACCGAGTTCTTACTGAGACTGAGACTGAGGCTATCTAGAATTTGTTGAGTATAGCTAAGTTAAGCTTAAGGTTGAGGATTATGCTAATGCTAAAGAGTTTGCTGAAATAACAGCCAGGCGACACTTTAATTAGAGATCTTCAAGCAGACAGATCTTAAATCAGCTTAAGCTGGAATTAGGCAGCAGCTAAGTTGACATTGACAGTGGCGATGAACATGTAATTTATTTAAAATGAGGTTGTAATTTGGGAATTCTTAAACTTCTTAAATTATAAATATGTATAAGAAAGATTTATAAGAAAGGATAAGATATTAAGTAAATGAAATATAACCTCCTGTTGCTGATTATATTAAAATATACAAGACTTTTCAGAAATCTTTGCTGGTCCACATCAAAGCTAAGGTAAATTGATTGGCAAACCAGATTTTGGTTCTTGAATCTCCTGTTCTTGACTGTTGTCTGCCTTGCGGCAGATCTTTGAACACCTTAATTTATTGGCAACAAGACGGGCCGGCGCCAGGGTCAAATGTCAGCCATGGACGCCGCGCCGTTTGAAATGTGAATGCTGTTGAATCTAAAGGTTCTACCAGGTTCTTAAATTTGCATCGTAAAGCATTCTGATATTAATTTGGGCAATATACACAAAAAGGCGATGCGACGTGCAGCAAAAGATGCTGCATATAAATCAAACGAAATGAATTTTCAAATTTTTAATTTAAACCAGTTGCACAAAGTGCATTGAACTTGGCACAACAACAACAACAAAAACAACAGCAACACCAGCAACAACAAGAACAGAAGTTTTACTTGTAAAGACAAAAGCCTTTGGCATAACTTATTTATTTATCAATATGTGTTGCGTACCCGCAGTTGCTCGGCTTTCGAGTTCATTGTCGACGTCATTGGGAGCATCAGAGAATTCTGATTTATAAGCAGAGCTCGCACGCCCGCTCCAGCGGGACGCGGGGGACTCCCCCCTCTTACTCAACGGGGCTGCGCTTTAATCACGTGCGTGCAATGCGCACATGATGCGACTGCTCTCCTGCTCCCCTGCCCGCTCTCTCTCTCTCTCTCGCTTTCCCCCTCAATCCCAATACCCCAGCATGCATGCCTCCAGCTCTAAGCTGTAGTCGATGCCGATGCTCATGTCGATGCCGCACTGGTGTTGCAAATGCTGCCAGGCCAAACACCCAGCCAGCCGGGCAGCTAGCGAGCCCCTTTTACTATGCTGGTCTCATAAATATACACGCCTAATATTTTTAGTTAACAAGTGATATCAAAATAATTTAGCTATACAGATTTAATTTATTTTAAAATTGAACCATGTATTGTAGTTAATTGAAAATTTATCTAGACAAGATTCCAACAGGTAAAAATCCGTAATTCCTAAATTTCTAAACGAAATTGATGTAATTTAATTCATATTTTTAAAAATACACAAGTTTAAAATAAATAGTTGAAATAAAAGAAATAATGCACTGCTTTGTTAATATACATACACTGATAAAAAAAAGGATCTAAAATCAATATTTTTAATTTATTTCAAGAGCAAAATTTTTAAGATGAATGATCTTGATTTTAGAAAGTGGTCTTTTTTTTCAATGTACATACATGTAAGTGTACATAAATATTATACAAGAAATACAATTAATTGTATCTAAGCAAATGTCCAGCATGTTCTGTTTATAACATAATTTAGTTATTTAAAATTTATTTATAATTTAAAGTAATGTAACCTAAGTAAGCGACCAGCATAGTTGTTGTGAAGCTGCTACCCATTATGCAGCAGCATCGGCATTGCTAGTACATTGTGTGTGTGTTGTGTGTGTGCGCGCATGCGTGAAGAGTCCGTTTTAATCGTTGCCTGGCCATCGAATATTTCTTGGCCACGACGTCGTCGGTTTGGCTCGTAAATCCGCCGTATAAAAGGCACATTGCTCGCTCCATTGGCTCACAGCGGCCATTGTTGTTGAATCTCTTTTGGCTAGTTGGGCAGGGCCAGGCAGAGTCTGAGTCTCAGTCTGAGTCTGAGCTTATGCATGGGCCATCGTCTGCCTACCAAAGGCTGATTTACTATGATCCGCTTGAGTTTTATGTGCAGAAAGATAACATTTTTAAGATATTGACACCTTGTTAGGCATTTGAGAGAGAGAGAGAGAGATAAGCTGGCAAGAACCTTTAAGCCAAGGCTTAGACCATGGCCAATAGCAAGAGTTCTCAGGGCCTTAGCATTTGCGTGGCTAATTGTTGTTAAAATTAAATGCAGCACCATCGTCAAATGCATAAACATTGCCAGATTATCAAAGCGGCGACGTGCCAGATGCAAAGGGAATAACCGTCGAAAGACACTGAAGCGCTTTCCTGTTACCTTCCCCTCCGCTTTTCGCTATCCGCTCTCTTCCTTTCAGTCTCTGTCTTGGCTGCAATAATATTTCCATGTGGGTGTCATAGCCGAAGCGCAAGGCGGCTCAAGCTAAATTTATGGCATAGGAATAATACATATCTTTATGGCTTCATTAGCGAAAAGCCGTTCGGCAACCAAAACGCCCCACACCGAGCCATGCTGCACCGCCACCAGCACCGCCAGCACCGCCAAAAGCACCACTGCATATCACATTCGACACGCTGTCTGCTCTGCAGCAGCAGCAGCGGCAAAAAGGATCGACATCGACGCAGTCATCAAGTCAACGTCTCTCTGTCACTATACTTGGACTTGGACTTGGACTCCATCTTCGACTCGGAGCTCGAGCTCGACCCAGGCCAGCATCACATCACATCAAGTCGCGTCATGGCCCAGGCCCCAAGCACTTCAGACATTGTGTGCACACTTCAGAGAGGCTCCTCTTTAATGCCCTTGTGTCACATGCAAAGTGGAGTGTTGACTCTGCGCGATCCTATGTAACTGAAACAATTTTAAAATTGAATAATAATAATATTATAAAGTCATTTTATTTATTTATTAAAATTACAAAAAAATGTTAAAATAAAATAATAATAATTTTTAAATCATTGGTTTATTTAATATCTTGCTGATTAAATCTACAAATCTTTAAAGACACTCAAAAATTTACTCATTTTAATAATAATAATATCAAAAAATTCATTTTTCACAATTCATTACATAAAACTAGATTTAAAAATCCAATTTTTTGTAGGACCATATCTTAATTTAATTATATTTACATTAAGTCTATGCTCATTCAATTTAATTTGCTTACTTAATTCCCACTATATTAATCTCTTTAATAATTTTGTTGGCGCATTTTCTTCAAAGAATTATCATTGAAATTGTCAAGAGCATCTTCGAGTCGAGCAGCTGTTAATACGATGTTGCCACATATTTGAGAGTTTTTTTAGGGTTTCGTTATATTCTTATTGCTGTTGTTGTTGCTCTTCGCGCTCAGATTGATTGAGCCTTTTATTAAAGCGCACGTACAGCATATTAAATAAATTGTTAGTTACGTTCATACTCCATACTCTATACTCCGTAGTGAATGCTCCATACTCCGTACACAGTCAAGAGATCCCTGCCCTTCTTAAGTTCTTATTGCTGTTGTTGCACATCTTTTGGTGTCGTATGGCAAACGGCTCAAAACGCCCCCGAGGTGTTGTATAAGAAAATCTGTGCAAAGAAAAAAAAAACAAAATACAAAACGCAGCATGAAAAAGCCGCTCAACGTGCTGCCATTTTTACAACGTCATTTTCTGAGATCCAAGTGTCTAGCGTCTAGTCGATATATTGATGTGGAAGTGGATGTGGTTGCGGTTGTAGATGTGGCTGTAGATGTGGCTGTGAATGTGGTTGTCTATGCATTTTGCTTTATGGCTCGGCCACGTATCAATTATGTGCCAAAGTGCTAATGGCTGTTGACGGCTCAACAAACGGCCAGTATGGCATACTGAATAGTGAATACTCAGTTCTGAGTGCCGAGTGTCCATTGTGGGTGTCGAACTCCTATTCGTTTTCGTACTCATAGAAATTCCAATGCGAAAAGTTCTCAGCATAGATCTGCAGATTCACATGAGAAGAGAAAATTTTTTTACCCTTTTGTTGAGAAAGGGGGAAAAGGGGAAGGGCTATGGGTATTGGTAAAAGTGAAAACTGGTTTTAATTGCTCTTGCAGCAGCAACTGTCGGCAACTTCTTGCCGTCTTTCGATGCACTGATGCGCTGAAAATCGCGTGCAGTGCCTGAGCATTTCAATTATGACACAAATCCATTGCATGCCACAGAAAATCGCCAAAAACTCAACGGACCGCAAATCGCAAAATGTGGCCAAATTGTGTGTGTGTTTGTAGTGTGTGTGTGTCTTGTTGGTCCGTTATGCATCTGCATCCAATTAGGCATTTGTTAAAGCTGCCTGCTCTATGGGCAGCTTTACTTTCTTTGTCGTCCTGCAACTAAGACGGAGTACAACAACAACATTGACCTAAGCCAAGGCTCAAGAGCCTCATTCCATTGGCCTTTTTTGGGCCAATGCGCTAGTAACTTATACGCTTGTCGTTCACAGCGCATGATTAATGACCAACAAGGGCCAAAGCCAATCCCAAATGGAAGTCGTGTAACAAACCAGCAACAAAAAAAAGGCACACAAAAAAAAGGATGCCAGGCCAGCTCTGTCCAGCCAGAAGACTCTGACTCTGACTCTGACTGGTTCTCTGGCTCGAGAACTGGGCAAATGATATTTGAGCCGATTCCTCAATGAGCTACTGCAGTGGCTGACTTTGGCTCAGATGGAAAGATTACGACTACCACTGAATCTGTGCGGCATGGCAACAAGTTAAAAACTTGACGAAATTTCAACTTGTTACCATGAAATAATTGGCAGACTTTTGCAAAATTCTCATAAAATTATCCTAATTATATTTATTTATTTATTTTTATCTCCTATGCTGTGGCAAGTCCCACTTGGAGTGTGTGTAGCGTACAAAACAAGTAAATCGCTGCGATATATGTAAGTTTCACACCTGAATGTAATCGAATTTTTATCATTTTACCTCCGCATTGCATTGTTGCCAAGCAGCCTAGCCAGACACAGATACAGACAGAGCGACAGACCAACAGACCGACAGAGCGACAGACAGAGGCCCAGTCGCAGTCGCAGTCCAGGCCCTGGCTCAGTCTCTGGCTAAGAGCGGCCAGCAAATTGAAATTTATTGCCACTGAGCCACTGGAAATGCAAGCGAGTTCCGCAACAAACCCAACACTGAAGACCAGAAGGGAGATCGTTATTGGCGGTGGGCAGAGGGGGGTCAATATAAAATTTGGTCAGCCAACTGGTCGCGTATGTGGGTCGCATTTGTTAGGCGCATTGCCAGCAGTAGCAGCAGCAGCAGCAGCAGCTGAAATTGCGATTGCAAACTTGGACAGGCTTTATTTGCTAGATAGGAAGTGTGACATTAGCCCATTAGAGGAAAGGCAGACGATCGACAGGAATTGGGCATCGATCGCATATCGCGTACCGCGTATCGAGCATCGAGTTGATTGTCAGTCAGTCTCTCAGTCAGTCAGTCAGTTAGTCTTCAGCTCAGTCAGTTGGCCATCAAATGGCAGTGGCAACACAGTTGGCAG
Organism: Drosophila subquinaria; assembly: GCA_037043405.1. Lineage (NCBI taxonomy): Eukaryota > Metazoa > Arthropoda > Insecta > Diptera > Drosophilidae > Drosophila > Drosophila subquinaria. The sequence continues at coordinate 121,020 of JBAMBL010002862.1, read as the reverse complement.
AAGGCAAAGCCAACGCCCGCACGACTTGGACTTGGACTTGAACTGGGAACTGAGCGCTGGAAGCTGGGAGTTGGAAGTTGAGAGTTGGAGACTTGCCACCGCCATCGAAGATTTATTGCTTAGATAAGCGCGAAAAGTTACAGATGCTTATGCAGCAGCAGCCACCGCAAGACGCGTCTCAGGTTCAGGTTTAGAATCTACCAAATGCACGAGGATTGCTCGAGAAATAACCAAATAGAAAAATTTAATTTGCACATATATCACAAAAACATAACCAAATATTTTAATTAATTTAATATAATTAAATTATTCAATAGCTTAAGCTCTTAAAATACAATATTTAAAAAAACAACTAAAAGAATATTTATAAATTTGTTTATACAAGTTTTTAATAATATTTACATTACACAATGATTTAATTTTATTAAAGTTTCTAACCAAATTTCCTACAATTTGACTTTAAAGTAAAATGTTTACTGTTTGGTTAAATTAAAGTAAAAAAAAATAATAATTTTATTACCTTATATTTTTTAAATATTTACTAAAAATAATTTATGGAAAATGTTTTAATGATTTTTCTTTAGAAAATTTATTTTTTTTTAAAAATTAATAATTTTTTTTTCAATTCTGAATTAAATAAAAATGGAGATAAATATCAGAAATCCTAAAATTTGTTAAAATTGTTGCAGAACCATTTAATTAGCAAGAATTTTGTTCGATATATTGGATCTACCCTCGGTGATGATGCCTGCAGCACGTTGTCGTCGTCGTCTCGTTAGCGAGGCGCGATTGCTGGCCGCGATTGGCAATTGGCAACGGCAGCAGCATCAGCAGTCGCATCATCAGCAGCATCAACTGCAGCAGCAGCATCAGCAGCCAACGTCAACGTCTTTGGTCTAGGCTTAAGGGCCGCTCGATAAGCATCGCACAGCCTTGCTGACTGGATGACTGGCTTACTGGCTGGCTGGTTTCATTGGAGCAGCCTGTGCAACTGGCTGAAACTCGAGTCCTGGCTAAATTAGTGGATGCCGCTTTTAATTCCTATCTGCCTTATCACAGCAGTCTCATCTTAAATGAGGTCAATTATCAAAAGTGCAAGTTGTTGGCAAGCCTAGGCCTAGGCAACGCCCCAGCCCCAGCCCCAATTCCAGTCTCAGTCTCAGACTCAGCTCATAAAGCTGAAAATTTCACTTTCAGCTGGCAACTGGCAACTACAACACCAAGAAGAGGCGAGAGTAATAGAAACTGCACATTAAGCGCAAACGCAACACGTGCCACGCTTCATGGGAGCAGGCTGCGGCAACAGCTCCAACTCCAGCTCCAACTGCAGCGAAACGTTGCACTTGCAATCAATCACAAAAGCCAGCTATAGCTGTAATTAGTGCAGGGAAAAACAACAACAACAACAACTACTACAACAACAACAATGCACATTGTGCATTAAAACAAAGAAAGCATGACGAAGTCAAAGCAGCAGTAAAAATTTTATATGCAGACCCCAAAGAGAAGGCCGCAGAACAGATTGCAATTTGTGCAAGCAATGGAGCAGCAACTTCGGCCAGTTTCATTAAAATTAAAATTATTTTGGTTGAATAACAATAGTAATAATGCTCGAGACTCGACACAAAACAAAGCTCTATAACAAGAAAAGTGAAATTTTCACCTGATCATGACGCCAGTTTCAGCCCATGAGCAATTGAAAATCGACAGCAGCAGCAACAAGCAACAGGCAACAAGCTACAGCTGCAGCAACAGCAACATCAGCCTTAGCTGTTGATCCAGCAGTAATCATCATGGAGATTTTCTTTTGTATAAATTGCAAATGAGCGTGGCAACATCTCAGAGTCAGAGCCAAGACCATTGCCAATGTTACTAATACGGATAGTGGCAGTTGAAGCTAGCCAAGTTCATAGATTCAGCTTTTGAGTACCTTTCCATCTCTTCACATTTGTCAGAGATCCGGTAATTTTTTGGCACTTCAGCTTCGTTGGATTTTTTCTAAATATAACAAACAAAACAAAGCGTATAGTTTCGAAATAATCATAAAATTCTTTTAGTACAAATCAGTATAATTAAAAATCCCCAAATGTAATCTAGAGAGCAATCTATGCATTACATTAAAAATGTTTTATTTCAAGTCATTTTCAAATATATACTTTTGAACAGGGATTAAAACTCTAATCGAAAACGCAACCTTTAACCGGTAAAAACCGACTGAAATTTAAAACCGTAACTGAAACCGTAACAGAAAAAAAAATGTTAATTTGACCGAAACCTTAAAACCGAAACTCTGTAAACCGAATCAACCGTTTCATTTATAAGAGGTAATTTCGGATTTTCATACATTAAAAAAAATTTTGTTTTCAATTTTTATTTCCAATTTTTAAATAAAAAGTTTTATTTTGAATTGTTTTTTTTTTTTAAATTGCAAATGAGAGTTATGGTGCAAGGGCGTCGGCAGCTTTTCAAGCAGGGGGGGCCAAAATTTTTTTTCACTTTCACAATGCCGCAATAATGTTGACAGAAATTATAATAATGTAGCTATAGACCTGAAACTTGGTACACTTAATGGGCATACCATATATAAAGCCTGAGAAAAAATTTAGACCGATCGGGCCATATAAGAAAAAGTGTAAAATATTTTAACAAATCTAAATGTATAGCTAGAGACCTAAAATTTGACATACAATTTAGTTAGGCTAAAATAGAATTTATACTTATTTTTTTTTATCATCTGACTCCGAAAACTATTTTTAAGTTTTTGCGCATAAATACACACTTGCAACATGTGATATTTCACGAAAAGAGGCAATAATGGGCAAAAAATATTAATACCTTCTCATTATATTTATATTGACAATTAACATTGCGTTAATATAATTTACAACCAACTACAAGCAATCATACTTTTCTTTTTACCACGGAACACAACAATTTTTAGGTTAGAAATGCTAAAAAAACATCACTTTACAGAAGCACACAAAACAAAGTTAAATCACATAAAACAAGTAATTCATGATGACCTTATAATATAAATAGATACCTTTAATTTTGTTTTCCATCTTCATTTTCTTTAAAATTCGACGTACATTTCACTTGATAAAGATTTAAAATGTATTCTTATTTGCAACACGAGCAAAGTGAAAACCTGCGGTAAAATATTCGTTGACTTTCAGGACTTCGTAAAATAGCAGGGCTACAATTAAAACTGTAACACCATGATTTTCAAGTGCAAAAAATAACTCTCTATAATATAACATATAACGTATTCACTTGACCCTGGCAGCGTTGCAGGTTGAAAGCGTTGCAACCTTGCTGCTTAAACAGCGCTTTACGTGGAAAGCGTTTCGCATATCAGCAAAATGTAAACAAAAAACAGCCCACTGTGATTATGTGCAACGCGCTGTTCACGCAGCAAGCTAGCAACGTTTTCAACCTGCAACGCTGCTAGGGTCAAGTGAACACCCTAATATTGTTTTTGCATAACTCTTAAAAAACAAAATTGACTTTCTTCCCAATTAACTGTTTAGATTTTTCCCGACTCATAAGTCTTGTTAGCGATCTCCGATTGTTTTGTATTTTATTTTTGAATTTCTTTTTTAATTTTCATTTTTATTTTATTTTTTTTTTTGATTTTTATTTTCTTCGTTTTAATTTTGATTTTTTTTTGTGATAATCTTGATCGAATTTTCACTGCACAGAATAAGCGCAAATAAAATAAATTTTTCAAATGAAATATTAAATAAAATGTAACTAAACTACATCAAACTAAAGAATATGTGAAATAAATGTGTGATCGAAACATTGAGAATGTAATGCCTTTTTTAATTATTATTATTATATTATTTATAGAATTATATTTTTGCCAAGAAATATTATTTTTGTGAACCGAAACCGTCCCTATTTCAAAACCAAAACAAACAAAAACCGGTTATCCTTTATGAAACCGTTATTCAAAGATTTTGCGTAACCGATAACCGAAAGCCTAAATGCGAACATAACCGAAACCGTAACTGAAACCGATATTCGTTTCGGTTTTAGTCCCTGCTTTTGAATGTTAATTAAACATTTTATTTTAATCAACTGCCTTCTTTGTCGTTAAATAAATTAATTCTAATAGTTCCAAAGATGCATAGCAGGAAATTTGAAAACAGTTATAGCTGTTAAGTATATTTACAACAACAACATATTTAATTTTGAATTCAACAGATCATTGAAGTACACTTCTCAAAAGTTGCAGAGTCTATTGATGCTGCAGCTGTTCAGTTCTAATTTGCCTTTCCGTTTATCTGATCATGCCATTGACAACATGCACAAATGTTGACCTTTAATTACGACAACGAATGCAGCAGCAGCAGCAGCAGCAGCAACAACATACTGACAACAGCAACAACTTGTTTTGTGTGGCTGGCCACTGTTTGCATAACTACGCACATAGCAACGAGCAGATGCTGGCAGAAATATTATAAAAGGGGCCAAAGGAGGCAACAGCAACGACAACGACGACAACTGCAATTTGTCCAGCTGCATGAGACAAACTCAGACAGAGGCAGAGAGTCGGGAATCCAAGCTGAGACTGAGACTGAGACAGAGACAGAAACGGAGACACACGCATGCAAGCAGGAGCTTCGAGCTGGGGCTGGGTGACAAGTGCTTAGTGTCAGCACCTCGGTTTGCATGCAGAGTGCACCCCTTCCTCTCCCTCTGTTCCCTGTTGTTCACTGTTGACAATTTCGTTTTGCTTGGCCAGGATGCTGGCATGACATAGCTGTCGGAAAGAGGAAGGGGAGGGGGGGAAAGGGAGCGGAAGGTGAACGGTTTGGGATTCAGTTTATACATTAATTATCACTTTTGTTGCCGGACGGTAGCATGCCACAAGTTTAAATAGTAGTCGTCCAAGAAGAAGAAGAAGCAGCACAAGAAGACAGACAGGCGACAGATGAGAGCATTAGAAGACAGGCGCACTTAGTTCGTTGCTTAAGTCTTTTGTTTTTCTCAGTCAAATGGCAAGTGATAAATGAACTGCTGAAAGCTGAGTGAAGGCGAAGGAGCAGAAGGAGGAGGTGTAGCCAAAGGAGTGTTGTTGAGCCCTGCAGGACGCACTGATTTATGCTTGCCAGGCACAAAAGTAATCGATAATAATCGATGGCAACACCCACTTGATAGCCAGACGTCGCGACGTTTCCAGGCGTTTGTATGAAAATTAAATTATAAAATGCTTTACAAGCGGGTCGGCCCCATTGGGTTCTTGCAACCAGCCAGCCAGACAGCCAGTGTGCCACGCCCCACAGCACAGCAAAGCATAGCACACACAGCCTTTCAGCCTTGATATTGCAATAAAATTGCACACAAAACGAGGGTGGACATGCGATTTCCTTGACATTTATGCAATGCAACTGCCGACGCAGTGGGGCGGGGTTCAACTTGTCTACCACAGTCGCAGTCGCAGCCACAGTCGGAGTCGCAATCGCAGTCGCAGTTGCAGTCGCCGCCTGTGTGCCACGCCCCACTCGTGTTGCAGATGCGTTTTGGCGAGCGAGGCAAAAACAAGCGAGCAGCCAAAGTAAATAGCCCGCGGTCAGATTTTGTCTTTGCACACAGTGCAACACGTATCAATTATATTCAACAACAACAGCAACAATTGCTACAACAACCTCAGCACAATTTCAATATGGTCAACGACATCAAATTATTGGTTTGACTTTTAGGGCAATGGGAAATGCTCCAGAAAGCGTACAGTGCAGCGCACGTAAATAGAAATTTAGCGTACATTTACCTTAAATGCCTCTTAGTGTTGCACAAAAAATAAACCAACAGTAAATGATATATTTTAAATTTATGCGAAAGCAATAATAAATCATGTTTTTTAATGCAGTTTTATTACAAAAACCAATGTTAGCTAATAGATTTGCATTTGCAATCAGTTAAACATCAGTGTATGCTGAAGGCGCCAACAACAACAATAGCAACAACAACTGGCTTGGAGCAATCCTAAGACAAAGACAAAAATGCAAAGCGACTTTAAGTGCCCACAAGCCGGGGCCAGTTAGAGTCCGTGCCAAACTATGAGTATGTCTGAGCTTTGGTACCTAATGGACAGGACAGGGCAGCACTGAACTATACAAAACTGCCCTGAACTGAAATGGACTGGACTGGACTGAAGTGGAGTGGAGTGGAGTAGAGTGGACTAGAGTCGAGTGGACCAGTGTTGAGTCGAGTGGTGTAAAGGGGCCATAGCCGCAGTCCTGCATAAAAAATGATTAATTCCTGGACTGATAATTTATGTAGACACATAATTCACAGCGGGACATATTTTAGCCAGAGTTCAGGCCGCGAACGCGGTCGCCACTTAAATGCAGCTCTAAAAATAGCACAAATACACAGGCACACACACACACAGACACCTAATGGCTATATGTGTGTGAGAGTGTGTCGGTCACATGCTTATGCTAAAAATAAAAGGTAAAACCTCATAGAGTCGCGGCGCAGGCATCGGCGCGCACATTTGATTTAAATTGAAGTTATGTTAAAGCCAGCGCCAAAGCCAAAGCCAACGCCGAGCTAAAGGCTAAGATCAAGGCTATTTCTATGGCCATGTAGGGATTAGGGTATGTGGCATGTGGCATGTGCGCGCACCTCGCCTCGCCATATCATCATTATCATTAAATATTTATGACGCGGCGGCTGAGCACAGAACTGAGCAGAACTTAAGCTGGCCGTTTGCCTTTTTACCTAGAAAACCTTGTCAAGTTCGTTGCCCAAGTCTTTTGTATTCATTTAAGTTTTTTTTCTCTAGAATTGCAAAAGGGTATACAAATTGGGTATTAGCAGTTGACACTACTGATCGCAATAATAAAAAAACAAATTATATATTTAAAAATAGATTATTTCAGCACTTTAAATAAATTATTTTTATAGATTAATAATTTAAAATATTTTGGATTGGTTTCATATCATGGACTTGGATATTAACAAAGTACACTACTGCTCTACAGCAAAGTATTTAAAGCAGACATTTCAATATTTAATTATAAAATATTAAGGATTATAAAGTATTAAAGATTTATAAAAATATTGAAACAATTTTAGATGTTAAAAAAGTAAATTCGACGTATGAAATTATAAAAGATCTGAAACATTATAATATAAAACAATTTTGCCACTACTTCCAATCATTAAAAAGTAAATTCTACTTCTTCAAACACTAAGTACATAGCATTGATTGATTCCACATATTTAATGCTTAAGTTTTCTTCCCTCTCCCAATGTCATAACTCTCTATAACTAATATGCACATTTTCCTCTGGACAACCCCATGAACAATGCTAAACACACACTTCCTACTTAAGATAAACAATCACAAGAGCTGCATAAAGAAGCAGTAGCTGCCCCCTGCAATTCCCTTCCCCTCAGTGTGACAAGTGTCCCCAATGGGGGAGCATCATCAGCATACTGTTGACATTATTATGACGATGGAAGCGCATTAGTTATCTACAGGTAGGAGACTTGAGCTGCACTTCCTACCAACCAACATGAATTGATCTTCAATAGATGGTCAAGAGGAGCCTCCTCCACTGATTGAGTCAACGCTATATGTGTGTGTGTGTGAGTTTGTGTGAATGTCGCAAAAAGACCTCAATCCCAAGCGCATAGCCCAATCCAAAGTGGAGGCAAACCAACTGGCATAAATTCTAGGTAGGCAACCCGCTGGCTTTCATTTCTAATTTTTGCATTTGGACCAGTGGACCAGGAGACCAGGACCAGGAACGAAACGAGACGGCTACCGTCCAAACGGATGGGGCCCATGTCGATGCTTTAGCGCATTTTATTGCTTTATTTGAGACTTTGGGCAAGCGCAACGCTTGTCAATTTTACAACTTTATAGAGGCGATCGAGCGAGAGCGCCTTATCGTTTTGCATATTTATGCCTGCAACGCTCGATGGCCATGTCTCTTAATATTTTTGACATATTGGCCATGCCGTGCGCCGTGGCCAAAACCATTGTCTGTGCCTTTGGCTATAACTATGGCTATAACTATATGTATGTGCTGCGGCTGCTGCTGCTGTCCTGAAGTCTGTGAGAGGCTCATTGTTGTCGTCATTTGTTTGACTGCGCCTTCCACAGAAATTTGTGCAACTCGACTTGAGTCAAGTCGACTTCGAGTTGCGAGTTGAGTTCTGTATTTGCGTTTGTGTCTGAATCCAAGTCCGAGTCTGAAGCTGAGTCTGTTTCTGTGTCTGTATCTGTGTCTGTGTCTGTGTCTGCGTTCGCATTTGAATTGCAAATCCTATTATGACTTGTGAAATTATAATTTTTCTAGCCAGGCCGCACAGCCACTCCAGGTTCATGTCCATGTCCATGTCCAGGGTCCAGTCTACAGTCTCTCTCTCTATCTCTCTCTCTCTTTCGGTCTATCTGTCTCTCTTTAGACTCTTGTCGTTGTCTGTGTGTAGAGCAGAGGGTTCAATAGCATGAATTATGCATATGCAGGCGCTTTCGGGGAGCACACGCATCCCATGCACTTAGTTATGATAACGTTGCACATTTTGCCACAGCCACAGCCTCATCCTTGTGTATTTGTTTTGGCCAGCCCATCCGCAGCAGCAACAGCAGCAGCAGCAGCATTCGCATCCAAATGGCCAAATGGCTTATGCTTTATGCGTAGCAGCTGCTGCTGCTGGAGTACACTCTGTGTGAGTTGTAGACGCTGACGACGCCCCCTCTTTTGGCTGCTACCGCAACTCCAACTGCAACTGCAACTCCGACTCCATCTCCAACTCCAACTTCAGCCAGGGCCCAACCATTGCTGACAGAACAAAGAAGTCGTTCATTTGTAATTGTTGTTGCTGTTGCAAAGGGCAGACATGGCCAAGGATTACCAGCAACAACAGCAGCAGATGTCGACGCACATACTCCAACACGTACATATATATGTGTTCTTATATATGTATATACATACATCTCTTAGTACATATTTATGCTCATATAGAGTCAGAGTCTGTAGCTTGCATATCTTTTATGACTTTTGACTTGGCTTTGACTTTGGTCAGGTTGAGTTAAGTTCAATGACCGCGACATGTGTCGGCAGATGAGCTTTGTCCAAATTCCATGGTCAAGATCCATACATGCTTATAAACATTAAGTTTAAGATCTAGTAAGTAACTGCAAAAACAAAATGGCACTATAAATTTTAACAAGGAATTTACACACTGTGTTCAATTTATAAAGATGAGGTGGAAGAGAATAAATTAATGAAGAGAGAGACAAATTGAAATATGGGCTAATCCGAAAATTTTTAAGCCAAGGGCGAAAACTTATAGTTGTCAAAAAACTGCACGTTTTTTAATAATAGTTGTTTTGGAATCATAGAATACATTTTCAGGCTTCGAATTACAAAAACAAAATGCTTTGACGGTGGTTTGGTTGTTCATGGCCGAGCCTAATCAATTAATTCCAATTTTTGCCTTTTAATTTCAATAATTCTTGTAAAAAAAAGAATATTTCAATGGCCAAAAAAGTGTGCAAAACGGTCGTCTGAATGTTTAGCGCTTAGCTTATCTTAAACTTTGTTTTATTTTCTTTTAGTTAAGATAAAAACTGTATCGAAATGATATTTAATATATATTAATATTTTTGAAAGAAAGAGTGTGTGTAAAAAGTGTAACGTCCGGAACGCAACGTCCGCAACAGACAAAAACTAAGATTTTTAATTAACGACACTACTTATCTTTATTTTTGATGCTGGGTTGATATGGTCATACATTCCACTTATTTTTTGTATCTGGATAATTTTTGTTTATTATGCAAAATTCGCAAATCTATGTGCAAATGCACGTTAACCTCAGATCGACTTCCATTCTTTGTAACGGCCGCAACGGAACTTTCAGCAAGCCTAATATTTTTTCTAAAAATAGGTTTAAGAGTACTCCCAACAAAATTCATTTTTCAGAAGACTTCATTAAAATTCATCAATCTGAACGCGAGCTGTATCAGTTTAATCATGAAAATTTGCGTGCGAATGTAACGTCCGCAACTCAGGATTAGCCCAAATATATTTCTTTAATATATGTTTTTTTTGGTCCTTTATATACCAATGTTTAATCAGCCCAAGCTCAGACCTACTCGGAGCTCTAAGAAAATTCCCATTATTGGGTTTATTTTAAGTGGACTACTGGCAATTTTGTGTGCAGTCTTACGACTAAATAAGCAGCCCATTAGCTGGGCTTCTATTCGGTACACACACTCACAAATCACACACAATTAGATGTCAGTCAAGATACAAGCTGGTCAACTGACCAGAAGATTACTGCAGTCCATTTAGGCTTTGGGTTGCAACAAGTTGTGGGATTTCAGTTTTGACATTACCTCAATGTCAGCGCAAATTTGCAAATTAGCATCAGACAACAAAAGAATTATATATGCACATTATATAATGCGGTTGCTCTACCCCAAACTCTACCCAAACGGGCAACGTCAACTGTCTGGTTAACCGAGATGGAGATGGAGGGAGAAAGGCAAAGCCAAATCAATTTGCTGCGCTACACAAAATGAAAACGAGAACCAGAATCGTCACTGCTCCAGCACTGTCATTGGTTCTGATCCTCCCCTTGGTCTGCCCTTCTCTCGTCGTCTTCGCCTCCTTCTGTTCGACTTTATTTCAAGCGCACAGTTTTTCCCATCATTAACATTGCCCAGGCGAAATCTACATGCAGATGAACCGAAGCTGAAGCCGGCCGAGAAACATGCGTACTTAGTTACAGAGCTCTTGTGTCTGCGACTATTTGTTTCACGAATTCGCAGCGCATTAAACTAGTGGAACAACAACAACAGCAGCAGCAAATAACAAACAACAAAAAATAACAAACAACTTAGAAGGCAACTAATTTTGTGGCATGATAAACCTGCGTATATCCTGGAAAAAAAGTTAAGAAAAATATTAAATCATACATTGATATTAGTCGTTATTATTCTGAATGGTAAATGCGAATGTACTTTAAAAAAAGTAAATAATACATAAAACAAAATAAATAATAATAATAAAATTAATAAAATAAATACAAATAGTAAAGAATTCTTAAAAAAAACATTTTATATTAAGTGCATGTTTCTTTATTTAATATTTAACTTAAATTTTTCTTACTTTACTTTATATTTATAATTTTGTTGCCATCATAATGTAAAGGTAAAATAATTTATAGGACCACATTAAAATATATTTACTAAAAATTTAAAAAAAAAGGTAATTAATACATATACTTTGCGTTAATTTTTATTTAATTAATGTTTAATCAAAAATTTGATAAAATTTCTTTAAAACAAATAGTATATATTTATTTGCCAATAGTAGAAAAAGTTCATTGACTTGTCGACTTTTGCTGAAGTCTAACTTTTACAGGGTATATGAGAGCAGCAGCAGCAGCAGCAGTGGCACTCTGTCCATCGGTCCAAACAAGGCAAAAGGCATGTCCATCCTCCTATCGTAACAAGAACAATTTGTTCTAATGCGCCATGGCAGCAGCTGGAGCCAGAGTTAAAGTCAAAGTCAAAGACGTTGCAGGGATGGAGAAGCCGTTGAAGGAGGCTCGATGAGAAGGGGGTGGTGCATGGTGGATGGTGTATGGCAAAAGGAAAGGGCAGCCACTGAGCACGCAATGGCCAGAACAAATGTAGACATTAAGCTGCTGGCCGTGGCCAAAGCAGACGAGGCGCACCTTAACATCCAATGACACGCAATGGACAAAACGCCAACGCCACAGCCATTGGGCTCCATCATAAAAAATCATATTACATGCACATACATAGACATAGACATATGTACGCGAGTATGCTGACTATACATAAATATTTGTATAAGGTATATAACATTTTCCATATATCTCGCGCGTAAGTTTTCCCAACTGGCATTTACGACCGTTTTAATAAATTTGCTGTGGAAATTTCATTAATCGCCATTCGGTGACCAAGTGGATGGTGGGGGGCCCAGAAAAGCCTCGGGTGGGCAGCAGGTGAATGTTTAAATGTCCGAGCTGAGGAGCGATGCCACTGAAGTTGGTAAGCACATGGCCATAAAAATATTTGCCGCCTTAATGTGAGTGGCTTATAAATTTGCACAAACGCGACCATATATAGCATTACAGCACTAGGCCCATGGGGGCAGAGACACTCCATGGACCACCAACCACCAGGCAGACACCAAGATCCAATGCCTGGCGGTTGTACATAACTGTTGTTGTGTTTTCCTCGCTCTATCGCTTTCCTGGGTGTGTTGACTGCGTGTTTTCCATTTGTGATGCGTATGCTCTGATCCTCCTTACAGGATTAAAACTTTACTTAGCTCAACTCAACGAGATTACAATTGAATTGAAATTTAAAAACTTTGCAGAACATTTTGATATAAATAACCAAATAAATATTGTTATATTGCATTTTTGATTTTATTTGTTTGTATTTTCTTTGTTTTTCTTTGATTTACAGATTCCATCTTAACTTGTACTTTTGTAATTCATATTTTGGTTGCTGGCTTTTATAATTGGTTTTTGGTAAATGGTTCAATGGTTAGGGCTAACGGCATATAAACTAATACAAAATGCAGGTATGTTACATTCAAGTGAATACTTTTGCATGGCCATATTGAATTTAATTAAATTAAATTAAAATTAATCTAAGATTTAAGCACTGCTCTGGCAAGTTGTTACTTCATTTGGGCTTCTTTGTTACTCACTTTTTTGGTAATAGCTCAACTAAGCTTAATTAAAATAAGGTAGATTCACAATAAATCAGTGCTTAAGTGTTTACATCTTTGGGCTACAACATTTGGTTATATGATTTTTTGGGTTTTTTTGGGCTAAATTAAATGGCAAGAACTAATGCTAAACGTGTTTAGTCTATGGCACAGTCGCGTAGAAAAGTATAAAACTCTACTTTCTACTTTTGTTCCATATACATGGTCGCAATCTTGTCGAGTATCGTGTCGGTCGAGAGCAGTTCCTCGCTGAACTTCTGCATTTTGGACTCCGGCACAAGCCACTTGAGAAACTCCTCGACATTTAAACGTAGTCTGGCCAACGGTGTCAGTGTGGCGTCGTCGTGCGACGGACGCTGCGCCAGCTTCAGTGAGGCAATAATAACATTATCGATTAGACGCTTCTCGTAGCCCAGCTGTCGAAGCTTCTGGGGAGAGCTAATCTTCTTCAGCACCACGGCCATGTTAAAGCGAAGACTGGAGAGAGCTTGGGCATCGTCGGGCTGATTATCGTTGGTCTCCACCGTTGTCTGGCACTTGGCGCACTGCTCGACATGCGCCTGCAGCTCCACTTTGATCTTGAAGAACTCATGGCAGCCATCGCACATGTAGGGCTTCTGCTGTTTATGAATCTTCTTCATGTGATTCTTCAGATGTGCCAGCTGGGAGAAGGCCACCTCATCCGTACAGAGCTGACACCGAAACGGCTTTTCCCCCGTGTGCTTGCGTATGTGCAGCTTCAACACGCTGGAGTGGGCGAAAGTCTGATGGCAGATCTGCAAGGAAGAGCAGTATTAACAAATATTAAGGATAGCCAACTCTTTTAAGGTCTTACCCGACACTGATACGGCCGTTCTCCTGTGTGCATTCGCATGTGGACATTGTACTGGGATTTCTGGGTGAAATACGAATTGCACACCTCGCAGACGTGTGTCTTCACTGCAGCGTGTTTCTGCATGTGGGTGGCCAGATCCTCATCCGGTTCGATGGTCTTGTGGCATATTTCACAGTCAAATTGACTCAGCTTGTGGTGCTCCTGGTTGATGTGTGCTCGCAGCGCCAATTCATTGGCGAATTGACTCTCACAGATGGAGCATCTGTGCTCCATCCCCTGCTCGTGGCGTTCCATGTGCACACGAAGATTGGCATTCGTCGAGAAGCTGGCCGAGCATTTGGTGCAGTTGAATTGCTGTATGCTCGTCTTATGATGCGACACCATGTGCTGTTGCAGCTGTTTTATTTGAATTACAGTCTTTAAATATGGTTGGAAAAATGGAATGTGTCAGCTACTCACCTGACCACCTCTGGCAAATCGTTTGTCGCACAGCGCACATGGATACGGCTTCTCACCCGAGTGCAGCCTCATGTGCAGCCTGAGACGTTCCTTGAGTGCAAAGGATTTGGGGCATTCCGTGCAGGCGAATTGTTTCTTGTGCTCATGGGCTGTGGTTATGTGATTTTTGAGATTCACCGCCTGTCGATAGCATTTGCCGCACTCTGTGCACTTGTGCGGACGCTCGTCCGAATGGATGAGCATGTGACGCAACAGATCTGTCTTGCCACCAAATTCCTTGGAACAGTGATTACACACGTGCTGCTTGCGTCTCGTTGTTTCCGCTTTACGTGGAGATTTCTTTGGCTCCGGTTGCACGTAGTCCGCATCTGCATCCCCATCCGCATCTGCGTCTGCATCTGTGGAATCCTGTTCGCCATCGTGCTGACCATCCACACACAAATCCTGCAAACTATTGAGGCTGCTCTTCCGTCGTTTAATCGGCCTCTCCGAGGGCGACGATTCGCGTGCCGCCGGCGGCGATGATAGCGAAATGCCGCTGTCCGTGAGCAGAGATGCCGCATCCTCCTTGGAGAGACTGCGACGACTGCGTACCATGCTGGGTTAGTCTTATGGCTACGATTGCAGAGCTTGCTGCACCCGGCACCAGCTGCTTATTTACTTTTGGGAAAGGAGTTAATAATTCTACGAGAGGGTTTTTTATTTGTTTTTTTTTTTTATGAAGAAGGATTTTCCCAAACACCTTGGATTATTATAGCGATTTAGTTAGAGCTTCGCTGCAAGAGAAATTTAAGTTCTATTATTTAATTAGCTTGCAATGCCACGTTCGAAACAACTCACAAAATAAAACAAAACAGAACACAAACGAAAACAACAATAAGAATTTCAGCTGTGTCCACCGAACTTTTAAAACTGAAGTCGACGATAAGAATAATTTCAAGTGGGGGCGCAGTGCGATCTGAAGTACGCACACTGGGAGAAAAGAATGAGGCAGACAACCAAATTGAAATACTATCAAGATAAATCAAACTTGACAACCGTTGACTTTCCAGTTCCTTGCTTATGAGAAGAATTTATTACAACATTTTCTCAGTGTGGAAATACGGAACTATTGTTGTTATCACCATATCAGCTAAAATACACACACTCATACACACAGAGATGTTCTCAGTTCTTATTGTTTGGAAAATTATTGAAATTTTTCTCAGTGTAGTAATACGGAATATTTGCTTTTATCACTTTATCAGCTTGAATTTCCAGGTACACACATACACATGTGGAGTTGTTCTATGAGCAATGCTGAAAAATTGTTTAGTTTGTTTTCTCAATCTTTTGTTTGGAAAACGAACGAGAGAGAAAAAGACAGAGAATGTGCTGATAAGCGAGCAGCAAAGGCAATAACTGATAAGGCCTATGTCTGATATGTACTTACAGGGAGCCTGATAAGAGTTAAATTGTAGATTATGTGGTAACTTTTTCACTTTAAAACGATTTCTTCTGCTGCCGTTGCTGCCGCTGCTGCTCCCGTTGTCGTCGGAAGTTCTAATGAAATGGCAAGGGAAAATGCAAGCGAGACAAAGAAAAGCAGTAAAAATCAAGACGACCCTGGGCACAGTTAGTGCTAAATGTATGCTAACATCTGGTGGCCAGATTGTTCATATGAGAGAGCACTCACACACACACATATACATGTATGCATACACATGAACACACATAATCTGGAGGTTTATAGACCTTTGGCGACGCTTCATTGAGCCAAAGGGTGGCGCATGCCAAATCAAAAAAGAACATACTGTACAATGAACACTCACACACACGGAACTTGATAAGCTCGGACGATGATGATGACAGCAATGATGCATGATTATTCCAAGTGCAGGGACAGGGCCACAGTTCACACAGCTGCACGTTACGCAAATGAAGCGTAAAACGAAAATGAAAACAACTGTTGAAAAGCGAATTCAGACCCATCCCAAAAGAGCTTTAACTGTAACTACGAATACGAGTACGTGTATGAGTGTGAGTACTATTGCAGCTGTACGTCTCCCGTTTGTACGGTAGCCAGCGATTCATTAAACTGAAAGAGAACATTCGAAAAAGCACGAACGACAGCGAAAAAAATTCACAAAAGGTGTGGGGCACAAAGAATAAAACAAAAAAAAGAAAACAGCAACACAGAGTTTTGTAATGCTAAATAGGCAAACGGGCAGCAACGGTAGCGGCAGCAGAAGAAGCCGCAGTAGCTGCGACATAGCAGCGCAGTTGCAGAGGGGAGCCGCTGAAAGTTCGATTGGTTGGGGGTCAAAACATTGAAGTCTTTTGTTTTGTGTTGTGCTGAAATAACAACTATAGAACAACAACTACAGCATGTAGGAATTTGTTAGTCAATTACCAACACCAATAACATTTGTTTACAACTAGAATACAAGTAATTTACCAAATAAAGTAGCCAACACCACAACTAATTCGCATTGTTAAGTGGAAAATCAGAGTAAAAGGCGACTTACCCGCAATGGAGTGCGAATATTTATGGAGCAGCTGCTAGTAAAACCTCAACGCTGACACAAGCACACACTCGCAAACACACTCAGCCAGCACACAAGCACACACAGCACAAGGGCAGCCTCGGAAGGCAACATTTTCTGCATTTTATCATTTGTTTATGATACATATTTGCGTGCAAATGACCAACGAACGCCCCTTTTCACTGCACACTTCACCATTTCTTTACCTTTAGCAGCTGCATAGGCAACATTTTGCAACTTGCTGACACAGGTTACAAAATTTGGCATCACTTCCACAGGGCAGAACAAATTAATTGACTTGTTTCGTTTTATTTAATTAATTTTCTCCTTTCACTCTCTTGATGGAGAAACATCGAGTGAAACTATCGAATGTGTCGAATGGATTCTTATTGTCTCCGACCGGTGTGGCAGCCTTGGTTTTCTGAAAAGAGTCTCCGACAGCTTTGAAACCTGTGGCAGCACTGGTTACCAGAAAAGACGATAGTCATTTTTAGCTCATTTAAAAAAAAAGATCCTAATTCGGTATGTTCTCCAACTTGAGAGAGTCTAAATTAATCTTTACAAAAACTATCACCTTTTTTTATCAACCTATTATTTAGTTGGTTTCATATTTATATTTTTCTCTAAAAAAAAATTCACAATTTAAATTGCCCGCCGAAATTTGAACGGTCTTAAGCTAGTTCAATATTAAAATATCGATAATCCTTTCGATATGGGGTATCGATGTATACAATACTTGCTGCAAACACAATTTAAGACAATTATTTACAAATATATTGGATTTATTATAAAGAATCTAAAACGCCAGTCGTTTCATTAGCAAGTACATGTGTTGGTCTACCTCAAAGCCATGCAGATTGTTAGCATCACCCTGCAGACGCATCAGCAGGCCACCAAATGAAACGTACGCCGACAGACGGGAGGATTCGTTGTGCGCTTCGTCGCCCTCAATGCGGTAGATTTTGCCGTACATAACATACTCGAAGCTGTCGGCACGTGTGCCTTCGTGCTCCATGGGATTGTATTCGCCACTGTCCGGGCAGCCGTCTTCGCGCAGCGTTGTGGCCAGCACCAAACGGAATTTATCGCCCAATTCCATGGGATAAAGCCACGAGTTGATGTCCAGTATGAGGTCCATTTTGAATGATTCAGATTCGCAGTGCAGCAAACCGATCGAATTTTTTGCCTTCAGGATCCATGTCCTTGACGTTGAATATATCCTCGAATAACACACCAGCCATTTCAACTAAATAAATTTTTTTATTGAGTAAGTTATTTTTCTGGTGGCCGCCAAAATATACTACCTTGTGTTCAATTCCACGCTGTCGATGAGTAGATGTTGTTGTCGTTTAGTACTCAGCAATCTAAAGCTAGCAGTCACTGAGTTATGTGCTTAATCTATATTAAATTGTTTTATTTTATTTACTTTACTTTGTTATTTTTACTTTTTCCGGCACTTGTTAATATTTTTGGTTTAGCGTGCGTTTCTTTCAGCAACAGGGCTGCATTGTGTGAATTGTTTTGAGCTTGTTCGATTAAATGAACGAGCTATGTGCATGATTGTAGTTCATTTAGTTCAGTTATTTTGTTCGTTCGTTTAAGTCATTATTGACGTCACAATATATTTTTTATCTACCAAACCAAAGGTGGCGTATTTTATGTTTTACGAACTGACAAAAGGTGGCGCTACATGCTGTTTATAATGTCAATAAACTAATTTTTTAATTAATTAATTATTTTGCAATATTAAACAATTGTGAAGAAATTTAATTTATTATTTAAATTTCTCGCTGTATTTGCCTGAAACTGACAATGAAAATTTGATAATCGTATGTCATGTTCATGTTGATAATAGCGATTTCATTTCATGTTAAAAGATGAAATTGAAACACTCGGAAATTCAAATCAAAATGCTTTTATTTAAGTTCATAATAACAAGAGCTTATCTTATTTACCAGTTCTGCGCTCTGTCAGAATAGGCAATAATGCGACCACCCGAGAAAATAGGCGTGCGAACGACCGGAGTCAACTGTGCAATCGTGATGCCCGATGGATTAGCTGTGATTTTGGCGGGTCTTCTTTTCAGTGGGGCGTTCAGAATCAGACGCTCGGCTCTGAAGGGAATGCGACGTTCCACAAATGGCAGAGTCAGTTGAGTTGCGGGAAAAGCCGCCTTGTTGCTGGCAATGATTTTCGCGGGTTTTCGCTGTGGACGTGCACTCAATTTGGCTGGACGGCGTTGTGACTGAGTTGGACGAAGGAGCTGGCGGAATGCGGTGAAACGTTGGACCAGGGGAAGTACAAGCTGTGCCTGTGGTCGCAAGCTGGCCAGGCTTATGGTTGCAGCACTTTGAGGTGAACCATTAGCATCATCGTTCGCTGGCAGCTCCGGTGGACCATATGTCTGATCAGGCAGCTCTTCTACGGCCGGTGGACCATAGGTATCATCGGGCGGCCCATAAACCTCATCAGGTGGTCCATAGATCAGCTCCGGTTGCTCCTCTGGTGGCCCATAAGTCAACTCCGGCTGCTCTTCGGGGGGACCATAGGTCATATCGGGTTGTGGAAAGTTCGCCTCTTGCTCCGTGGGCAATTCAAATGGAGGATCAGGTGTCAGGCCAGCCGGTGGATATGGTGCTGTCTCCTGCCGTTGTAGAACAGGTCCCGGGAAACGTAAACCAGCCGCCTCACTAGCATCCAGACAGCTGAGCACCGCACAAATAGCCACCAAGAAGCCACAAGTTCCAAACATTTTGCTGTCACAACATGAACTGATGCCTCCACCAGCCCATTGGCGACTATAAATACCAAGTCATAGCTAACCTTCATACCTAACACCGCCTGAGTGACCAAAATTCCGACGAGGCCGCGATGACTTATACGGCAAACCCAAGAGGTTACGTGCCCAAATGGTAAATGGTAGATGATGAGTAAGCCACAAAGATTTGGTGACCAAACTTTATTAATAGCTTTTACATGTATAGGGTCAGAGAATTACCAGCTGCGACGCAGCACCAGACGCTGAGGCACTGGCTGCTCCCGGCGGCGACCTTGGGGGAAGCGTTGATAGAATCTGGCCGACTTGGTTTCCTCTGGCTGATCGAGCGTTGTGGACACGGCAATGACTGTGCCGTCCTCCGATACTTCCACGAGCACCTCCTCCTCCTGCTCCGCCTCCTCTGCTGGCTGCTGCTTGGCAACTCCAGGCGCCTCATCCTCTGGCTCTGGTATGTCGTCGGTTTCAATTGGTTGCTCTGGCTCTGGTTGCACCTCGGTGTCAACCACCTCATCCACACTTGTGGGTGGTCCATGGACGCTATCTGGTGGTCCGTATGTATTATCCGGTGGCAAGTAATTCACTTCCGGCTGTGCAGTTGAGCTGGGCAGGTCGAAGGGGACGTCGGGCGTGATGCCCGCCTCTGGATAGCCTGTGGGCGCTGGGCTCGGAGGTGCTGCCAATTCCTGACGGGCCAGTCCACGGCGCGGTACGAACCGTTGACGCAGTGGCTCCGAGCTGGCCAAAACGGCAAAGCCGAGTAACAGAATGGCAGAAGTAGCTTTGATCATTTTGAAGTCTGTTTGGTTTGTGTTCTGAGTTGCCCAATCGCTCTGCTTATTTATAGCGGACGGAAGTCGGGAGATCTCTGCTTATAACTTATGCTTGTCACTTTCAGTTTCAGTTTTAGGCCTGGTCAACAATATATGTATGTTGTTGCTTATCCCGTTCGCTCGGCACGGCTTTGATTATGTTGCTCCGATCGCGTCGGCTTTTGATTTCTGTTTTAATGCTGACTACGTGACCCTTTTCCCAATTGTGGCGGCCAATGTTAACAGTAGTGCCATGTGCCATGTCTCGTCTCTCCGGGCTCTTCATTAACACGCCGTCGACGGCGATTCCATTGGGCTTTAGCTCGTAATCGAACTGTCCGTCCGTTTCGCTATGTCTTTAATTTCGATGGGTTCTTGGCTATTCATAATTTTATTTAATGGCTTATATATTCATATATCCATTGGCCTTGGCTGAACGTGCCATATTAGACGAAACTCTCATCTAGGTCAAGCCAAGGCAATTATCGTTTTCATTACATTTAATTATGTTCCTGTATATAACTAACTATCCAAATTTGCTACTCCTGTCGAGGTCTCAGCCTACAAACTGTTTTGGAATTAATGCTTAAATTAGTTAAAAATTGAGTTCTTTTAGTCATATAAAGAATTATCAAAACTTCAGTTTAGAAACTTTGTTATGAAGTTAATTTTTATTAATTATTTAAAAGACAAGAATATTCTAATTTTTATTTGATGAATGTAATTATAGATCTCTAGTTATCTTGTGGCATAGTTAGAGCAAAACAATACTTCAATACTTCAATGTAATAAAAACTCTTATATTTTGATCTAAATAAAAAAATTATAAAATAATAATTAAACTTCAATTTTTATTTAAAAATTATAATTTAACTCTTGTTTTCAATTTTTATTTTAGCAATTGAAAATAAAAGTTATATATAATTTTTATAATAAAAATTGACAAATAACTTTTAATCCATAATTTTTAAATAAAAATTGAAAATAAAAGTTTATCCAGTTTCTCATAACTCTTATTTGCGGTCCCTGGTAAAAACCATCAAAATACTGTACATTGCCATATTATTGAGCAGCCTGAATAGATATTCTCGTGGAATACTTTTATCAGCATAATTTTCTCAATAGACACAATATACAATCGTGCAATCAAATTGTATCAATTTTCTAAATTATAATGTATAATTTAATTGTAAGCTTAGAATATTCCTATTTAATCCACTCTTATATAATGTGTCGCATAAATGTTTTACTATTCTATATTGCACATTCTACTTTTAGGCTTGCTTCGCTCGCCAACCCCCAGCTCGCTCGCTTGCAAAATTGAAAGGATGGTCCGGTTTAATTGTCCGGTTTACGATATATATACATATGTAACATTTTTTTGGAAAAAACGGAAACATTTAACTTACGAAGTCCGCGTTTTTAATGTTTTTTTTCTTGCAGTTGGACTTTGGCCAAACGTCAGATTTACTGATTTGTCGGGGAAAAAACTAAATTTGGCCGGAAAAAGTTAAATTTGGCGAAAAAGTCAAAACTTAGCAAGAATAGTTGATCTGTAAGTTCTGTTAGGATATCTCATACTTACAACAACAGAGTTTTTGATATTAAAGGTTAATTCGCATCCGATTGGTTCTTTGGAAGCTTTATGATATAGTAATCCGACTTTGACTAAATTTGGTCAGGATGTGAGAGACAGTCGCAAACATACAATCTGTGATAATATTATCTTTTCTATGTTGTGTTTTCATCTTTCAACGCTTAGCCGTTTGGCCTACAAGTTGATGTGTTAGTCAGTCAGTCAGTCAGGACAGAGTTTTATATATGTAGATTGTATACTATAAAACAATACTATCTTTCGGAATCAAAGAAGTTTAATATCTTGTAAATAATCCAGTCATAGCTTTGTGAAGACTGATTTGATTGCCACACGAATTGATTGTTCATTATATGGATACAAAATTCTGCAATTAAATGAAGTCCTTAAAAATCAAACCTCAAGTGAAAAATTCATCGTCTTATTCCGATAATCTTCAAGAAACCCAAAATAATTTTTTAATAATTTTCCATTATTATTGTGATAATTTGATAATGATTGTCAATCTTTCGATTGAATAGCACAACAATTTCTATAGAGATGATCTCTTCAAGTAGAATTAAAAACGATTTCCATTTAATTTTCAACAATAATATTTTAAAATGTTTATTATTAATAAGCAACAATTCTTATCGTGATAATTCGGTAAATCGTATAAGCATTCTCAACAATGTGATCCTTAGATGGTATAGACTAGAATGGGCTTGGAGCGAATGATCTGAGCAGAGCGCAATTTCTCTGGAACAGGACGACGGAAGCGCAGGCGTCCATTGCGGGGCTGAATCAGGCTGGCTGGGATGGGCTCGGAGGCTGGATCAGTGTCGACTGGGGGCAGATCCTGATCAGCGGCAGCGTCGGCTGGTGGTCCATAGGTGTTGTCGGGCTCGGCAGCAGGTGGACCATAGGTGTTGTCCGGCTCGACCGCAGGTGGGCCATAGGTGTTGTCAGGTTCCGCTGGTGGGCCATAGGTCAGATCTGGCTGGGCCTCAGTCTCCGTCTCAGTGGGCAGATCAAAGGGAATTGCAGGCGTGACACCAGCGGCTGGATAAGGCGCCGATGCTGACGTTGGTGCAATATCCACTGCCGGATCAACTGGCGCCGGTGGTGCAGCCTCTTGGCGAGCTAATTGCAATCGGGACGAGCGATTGCGCAAACGCGCCGGCTCCGCCAAAGTGACCGCTGCAATGGCAGCCAGGATGAGCAGAGAGCTGGTAAACTTGAAAGCCATGTTGCTGGATTGCTGAATGGTGTTAGAATGTTGACATCCAGTGACAATCGCTCGGCTTTTATACACCACATTTTGGCAGTCATAAATGGCACAGCGAGGGACACTCTTTTGATTATATCGTAGCTATCCACATGCGATCACCAACTACGTGACAATATTTAGTCAAGGGCCCATGTATAACCCATAACCATTGACCATTAATGCGCTTGGGCACTTAACTCTGAACTCCATACGCACAGTGGCATCAAATGCGTTGAATTTAGCTCACCTTTCATTGCCTATGCCATTATGTGCGCCAGCACACTGTGACAAATGCTGTCAGCCCTTTTCGAATGCGATTCGCAATGGAAGATTATATATTAACATTGAAAAACTTACTATAACTAAAACTAATTTGTGGATTGTGATTTTAATAGCAAGAAAAATATGATAGACTATGACATTTAAAATACATTTAAAAAAAAATGTTTGTAGCTCTATAAAAACTTTAACTCTAGTTATAAAGGTCTTCACAGATAGACAAATAAATTATTTAATTGTAAATTAAAATGAACTAAATATTTTAAAGTATTTTTGAAAGAAGTTTCTTTGAAACCCGAAGTCCATTATTTTAAGAAGTCAAATAAATAATAGATGATTGTTTTGAATATTTGGAATATAAATAGGTACATTTGACATATCTTTACAAACATATTTTCACACACAAACAATATAATAATTTTGAAGTGTCCCTGAAGTAATATCTTACCAAATTTATATTTATTGTCAAATTTCTTATGAATTTATTTCGACCTTAAAATCGTTCAAACATAACAATAGACTTTTTTTTAATTACTCCTTAATTGTAAGTAAATAAACAATTATATTTTTATTTTTAAGTTGATTTCTACCCTAGTTTTGATTTTATATTTTTTGTTAAGTCTCAAAATTCCTTGGTAAGGTTCCTAGAAATGTTCGACCTTAGCAAAATGCCGAAAAGCCCATTAAAAGTGCTTGCCTTTAAAAGTGTTAATTTGGCTTTTGATGCACTGTGCGGCGCCTGTTTGTCATGCAGGTCAATGGTTTTTTTTGTTTTTTGTGTGTCTCGTTATTTTGTTTTTTATTTTTTTGGATGGGGCTATCAAATTATTGACTGCTTTATATGCGATACGTTGTCGGTTTGGTCTAGAATCGCCATAGTCATGGGACCACGGGGCCAACACTGAGTATAAAAGTACAAGTCCCATATACGAAAGGCAACAAAGCGTCACAGCAAGCTATACGATCATGGCACGTTATCCGATTCAGCTAATCAGTTCCATGCTGCTCCTGGCCATTTTGGTGGCCCAAACAGCGGCTGAGGCGCCTCGTCGATTGCGTTACCAGCGACAGCGTCAGCTCTTTGCTCGCCAGGAAGTGCAGCCGACGCCATATCCCTCGGCTGAGGAGCTGAAGCCCGAGGAGCCAGCACTCATCTATGGCCCACCGCCATCAACGGAGCTGGATGAGCTGCCAGCTGAGGAGGAGCCAGCAGTGAATAGCTTCCAGCCAGATGTCGAGCCGGAGACCGTTGCCGATGCCGAGGAATTGGACACAGATGAGAACTCTCTGGAGGTAACAACGCCGACAGTAGCTGTTGTTCCAGCTCGACTGCGCAGCAGCCGCCAGAGATTGGCCAAGCTGCAATTGGCCAAGAGCCAAACCAAGCGTCAGCGTCAACGCATCGCACGCCTCGAGGAGTTGCCCGTTGAAGTTCCCGTTCCAGTTGCTGCCGCTGTCCCGACTCCTCAGTTCTATTATGTTGGTGCCCAGCAGCCCTACGTTGTAGCCTACAATGCAGCTCCACAGCAGCTGGCCTGGTAGGCAGTACATATTCTGATAGCTTGATGAATTGTTATTGATTATGCTTTAGCCTGATATTCCTGTTTGTCTATTAAATACCGTTAAACATAGCTTGTGTATTTCTTTGGCTGCTCCGTCGTTGTTCATCCAGTCTCCATCTCTCTTCCTTCTCTCCTTTGTCGACAAATCGTTTGCCACTAACAAGCCGTTCAAGTGGCGCTCAAGAAGCCAACTTCTTTTGGCCCAGCACTTTGCATTCTTGAAATCCATTTGCAAACCATTGGATTGCAGTTATAGAATGTCCTTTTCTTAGCTCCTTTTGATTGTAGCTGCCTTTGTTCTAGTTGCCTGTTTGAATGCTTTTTACTTGCTTTCCCTTTCTATAAATTGTTTTGTACCTTAAGAAGTATAACAAATAAATATATAAGGCTCTGAATATTCTTAAAAATTCATTACGAACGGATAATAAACACAGACATTAAACCGATTCTTGGATATTTTAATTAAGTTTTAAATATAAGAACATTCTTACATCTTCTTATTTTATAAAAGCATTCGACATTAGATTAGTTAATTTATGAGCCCGTAGAGAACTATGTATTAATTTCTTAGAACACAAAGAGCTATAATACTTTTTGTGCTAATAAATCATTTTTCTCATTATTAACCGGGATAATCCAACTAGTTGTAGTACCTTTGTAACCAACTTGAAGGTTAGCTTGTGATTTAATTAGCATTTTTCCATTTCACCATTAATTTAAATGAATCATTGCGCTATTATTATAAATTTATTAGAATACAGGGTGCCCTGACCTGTGGCAATACTGTTTGAGGAACTAATCAATTGTTACTAAGAAGCAATTGAAATTGATATTGTAGTTTGAATTCTCTTAAAAGTAGTAGATCCCCAAGTATATTTACTTGAAGTGCACTTAATACTTTACTAGTTATTATAAGTTTCAAAATAATTTAAAGGAAAGAGAATTTGCTTACCATTTAAAAAGTTTATAAATGCACAAAAGCTACTGTGTAGGTGTGTTGTCAATTAATAATAATAGATAGTAAAAATAAATTATCATTGAATTAAAAGACTTAACGATATCAATGCAAAATAGATAACATTGGGGACTTCGTAGTATTTTTTATCAGTCCAAAGTTTGTAAAAGATAAAACAATTGGTCACCCCATAAAAATGTATATAAAACCATGCAAATTCTGTGACTCAGTTTAGTTTCGGTTGATTTGTGGCAGAAACACAATTGTGCAAGAATGGATGGTAAAAAGTTAAATATCGAATTTGCGGACAATTTACAAGCCAATTTTTCAGATGATAATTTTGTGAGTACCCCCAAAGTGTGATTTATGTTCCAATTAAATAATATAAAGTTTATTTCAAAGTGGGATCATTACGATAACCAACAGGTTCCTATAAATAATCTCGAAAAGGATTGCCAAATAAATGATTTGAAAGCAAAATTATCGGAGCTTGAAATGAAAGCATCACTCTATGACGATAAGGAGAATCTGTATAAGGACAAACTGAAATTTAAGGATGATCTTATTGAAGCATTAAAGCTGTCCATTGATTCAACTAAAGCTGCTAATAATAGTGATAATGACTCATTGAAGAATAAAACTGATAATATGTTAGAGCAGCTCAAAATGGATAATGAACAAATTAGCCTTAAAAGCAAAGATGAGGAAATCAAAAAATTAAAGGCTCAATTAAAACTGAAAAATCAAACACTGAAAATGAACAAAGATACAATTGAGAAGAATACGGCCCTAATCAAAAAGAATGATGCGTTCCGTGAAATTGTCATGAGAATCAAGAACACGATTTACATCAAAGTGGAGTATGGTGGAACTACTTTGTCGATGCATGTGCCCAAATTGAAGCCCTTTGAGCCCGTCCTGGACAACAAAATAGCTGGACCAGGCTGGATTGTTATACAGCGTCGAGTCGATGGGGTTACTAACTTTGAAACCGATTTGAACCATTACTATGATGGCTTTGGCGAAAACAAGGCCGACTTTTGGCTTGGCCTAGAACGGATCCATAGAATAACATCGCATCAACGACACGAACTATATATTCACATTGTTGACTTTGATGGTAGAACTCATTATGCCAAGTATGACAACTTTGTGGTGGGCAGCAAAGATGAAAAGTATCTGCTAAAATCACTGGGCAGATACAGTGGAAATGCCAACGATATGATGCGATTAAACGAGAACAGAATATTTGCCGTTGGCACAACGAGATACAAAAATGGCTGGTGGTGGTTGGAACAGGCAACTCCAAGCTGGTAAGTAGCTAAAGATTGTTCCTAAATCTTTCCAGTTTAAGCTCTGTCCTTTGTCATTTGCAGTAATCTTAATGGCAGATTCTCCAAAATCATGGTTGATAATGAGGAACACCTTTTCTGGGGACTCAAGTCGTGGGGAAATAAGGCAAATTTCATTAAATCTGTGCAGATGTTAATAAGACCAAAGAAAGCATAGATATGACTATGAGTATTGTACAGTAAAAAATAATTTATTTATGAATTTAAAGAAATTATAAAATGCTCAATTATACATTTCATTCAACTTAAATAAGTCTAAAACAGTTTTAAATTGTAGCTAATTATTAGCAAACATGATCTTTTTATAAATAAATAATATGTACAAATAATTTGGAATATAATGTTGAGTCATTCTAGGTGATGTTTGCAACTGCTACACATTGTCGTTTATGTAAGTCATTTATAAATATTCATTAAAATACTATAGCTTAATTATTCACCGAATTGTTATCGCAATCAGATCCCATGAAATCACAACTCACGTTTTTGCGTTCGAGCTCACACTACTGAATAAGTGTGTACATGTGTACGATTGTCTTTAGTTAATTGCACGTATAATTTGCTGAGATTTGTTCTTAAAGCTGCAGAGCAAGTTTCTAGCCCGCAAAGAAAGATCCCCGATTCTCGAGCGCATTAACATTGGGATTGGTGCTGTTTCTGAGCGCTTCGATTGCCTGATAGTTGAGGAACCAGAAAGGACGATTATCCTCGGGCAGTGAGTTCAGATGATTCACGTACTCCAGATCGCCATGCGCATCGATAGGCAATGCATTGGAGACAGTGGGAATCCTGCTGGCACTGGCGCCACTGAGTGGAACATTTGCATCATTGCCACCGAAACGATTGGCCACGTTAACGGATGACGTGGGTGCGATAGGAACTGGAGCTGCAACTGGCACTGGCACTGGATCGGGCATATAGGCACTGATGGGTAGGACGAGGGGCACGCCCACTGGCGGCCTTTGTGGGGCGCCGTAGGGCAGGTTAATAGTTGGCTTCTGTTGGGCCACGGACTCCTCGCCGAATCGGCTGGCAATGCTCACGCCGGAGAAGTTCTCCACGGCTGTGTTCTGTGTACCCAGATACTTGTCCTTCTGGTTGAGTCCTCCGGGCGGACGCATACCCGCAAATGAGGGTCGCTGCGCCTGCGACAGTTCGAGTAGCGCGAGTGGAATTAACATCACCAACAAATTCCTCAGCATTTTACGATGTTACGATTTAACTGTGTACTCGTATTTGCAAATTTCACTTTGATCAGCCGACACGTTGTACAGCTGCGTTGCCTTGTTACTCGCTGAGACTGACACTGAGACTGAGAGCTGAAAGCGTTCGCAATCATTTAAATAAGCTGCCAGATGCTGTTCAACAAGCATTTAACTGACTCAGTCCAGTCCCACTGAGACACGACGACGAAGGCGAAACCGTTTCCAATGGGAAACAGTAATCCAGTTGAGAAGCGAGATACCCGCACTGACCCCTCAGATTGTTGAACGAATTCGGTTTGTTTGCCTATTAAACATTTCCAATTTCTATATGTATTTGCATATGAGTACATACGTTTTAAATGGCCCCTCCCCCCTCTGCTGCGATTGTCACTGTGATTATCACGTTTTTGTATTGTACAATGCTGGGGTATTGCTATTGAGTGTTTAAGTTGGTTTTGTGGCTGAAATTACGTATACCAGAAATAATCTTTTATCTTTGAGACACATAAATATCTTGTTATAGATTTAAATATATTTTCCGGTACAAGAAATATTTTTAAGATACAAAAGAATTTTTCAGATACAAAAGTATCTTTTAATGTCACATTTCTCTTTTAGCTATAATACGCGTGAATATTTTTTGTCAATACAAATTACCATTCAACAGTTTTCATATTTTGTTTCAAAAACCATTATATTTTGAAGAATACTATGCACTGAACATTTAAAAAATAAGTATCTAAAAATATCTTAAAATCATTTTGAATAACTGAATGCACTTAAAGGGTATGCCAGCTTCGACTTGTGGCTGACAAAATTGGCAGCTCTTGTTTACTTGCGGTCAGGGAGATACCCAAGCTTAGCTGAAATCTTGTTGGGGAGGTTCGTCATCAATATCTTGTTTCATGACGCGCACGCGTACGTCCCCCAACCGGTTTTGGCAGGCGGCTTAAAACAATGGTCCCAAACCATTTGGGAGTAGCCAGCGTCGAAGCTCGCTGTGATTCACATGACAGACAGCCAGATAGACAGATGCACTATGGGCAAAATCGCTAAATTAGAAAAAGAACACCGATATAAAAGTATTGAATTTCGATGTAATTTCTTATGATATCAGTCTGCATATGAACATTTTATGTGATATTTATGAATGAAGTTGATTCGAATTACAATGTCGAAAATTTAAAATATATATTCTTAATACTTTAACCCATTTTACGCAGTGATGCAAAAAGAAGTGTGCTTTTCGCTGAAAAAAAAATGGTCAAGGGTAATTGGGACCCTTCTTAAATCGAATCTGAGGTTAAAAATTTTATTAAAATTTACATTTTTTAAAATTAAAATTTTTTTTAAATTAATTTTTTTAAAGAATATGATATGTCCAGAGTGCACATTTTATTAATTTTCTAATTTTTCATTTGGTATTGAATACTTTTAATTAAAATGGGTTAAAGTAGTTATTGTAAGCCATTTTAAAGTAGGCCAAAGAGAGGGCGCAAGTTAATAATTTCTGTTTCTCTATTTCTATATTTTGTTTATTTATAATTATAAATTTCTTAAAAATTGTAGTATTTATATTCAAGAATTAGTTTCCCTCCGATCGTTCAAATGGAAGCTATATGATATGGTGCTGCGACTTCGATCAAACTGATACACATTGTGAAGTAAGTAGTATAAGAAGAAACTATGTAAAATGTTTGTGTATAGGTTTTGCAAGCAGTCAGCACATAAACTGACTACTAAAAAGGCGTCGCAACTGGCACTTGTAACCAGGTGGACTTCGGAGAGGGATTCCTTGATGCGCAAAGCTGTTGCGATCGTAGAAATGAATGAATGTTTCTTGTATATTGTACTAAAACACTGATTTTATTAATCCAAAAGTCACATTATTTATAGGTAAAAATAGCTTAGTTAACAGGTGTGTGGTGTCAATTAAAATTAGGTTATTGTGTATTCAGCAGTTGCGTGCAATGTAGAGTAGCTTACTTTGCAACTACCGGGTTGGCCTACTGCTGCTGTTACGGCACATATTGTGTGTTGTGCAGTCAGCGATATTCTGAGCGGTCAGTTATGTTGTGTATGGTCAGCGATATTTTGTATGTGAGGTGTTGACATAGTTTTTAAATTGTGTTACATAGCTGTATTGTTTTTGTTTATAATTTAGATATGTGTACTTTATATGCACCTAAACATTCTCCCGGCCGTTGAAACGGTGTTCAACCATCGTCTAGATCCAATGTGAATCGTCTTGGGGATGCAGATGGAACGGGTGGATTGGCGGCCTCATTCCTTGTGGCTGTGGGTCGCAAAGTCCATAGGCGTTGCTTCCGCATTGCATAGGCACATAGTAGCATGACAGATACCACTAAAGCAGCATAGGCGGCTATATGATGATGTTGGACCGAGCTTATTCGGTTGGGCAGCTCTTGTTTGTTGAGTGTTGCCAATTTTAGCTGCAAGTCGTCCAGATCTTTGTCTTCTTGTACCTTGTAATTCGAGATGTTGAATTCCTTTGGTGGACAATTGTGATGTTTGGCTTGATGATGTCACCAAAGCGAGCGTAGCTTTTCGTAGCTTGACTTATGATGTTGTCAAAGGTACTGATGCTGATTTCTGCGTTGCGTGCAGTACAGCCAGATGATAGCGAAAGTAGTCCGGTGTCTTCTAGTTGTATTGTGGATGGTGTTCCGTTGCATACGGCTTGTAGTTCCATTGTAGAATGTGTTGCAAAAATCCAATTATTCGGTTGGTGTGTTTCTTTCCATACCATTTTGGTTGTTGTGCGAGTTATTTGACACATTGTTGGTGTCTTGTTGTTAAACAGCTGAAACTCACATCGATTGTTTACATTAAACACAGCTTGATGGTCAAAGCATATGTAGTCTTCATTTGGTAGTGTGAGACAGCGTCGCAGATCATCGTGTGTAAGTCCCATAAATTGATCCCTGTGGTCGTTTACAGCTATTATAGGTGTTTTGAGCTCAAACAATCTCCAACTTGTTGAGTCCCACACCGGAATTGGCACAATATTAAATAGCTCTAATATTGATGTTGACACTAGTGGTAATATTACTCTGAATATTACATGAGTGTCGGTGGCTGTGCCTTCTGCTCGCATAATTCTGTATAATTGAATTACGTTGGATGATGTCACAGGTAGCATTTGATCTGGTGGCAAATGATCCCGTATTTGATCCAATTGATCTTTTAGTTGATTAGGAGAAATCAATATTGGGCTTATTGTATGGTGGCGAATTCCTGTTAGTACGTCCACTATTTCCGATTGAATGCGCTGAAGCGTGGCTGCTAGCAGTGTTAGTTGAGTTGTCAATGCCAGGTAGCCGTGCGCCGTGCGCCAGTGTACTTTCCTCTACTTTCGGTAATGGCAGCAACTTGGTGCTCAAGTAGTCGTAGACGCTTGTCCGATGTAGACCTTGTCTTTTTGACAACGTTAATGGTTGAGTCAAGTACTGAGGTTTGATTTCTCAGCAGGCTCAGTACGAAATCTTCGTTGGTTTGTACCTTCTTGATGACCTTGGTCATTTCATTAGCGTAGTTTGAGTCTAACACTCCAAATAGACTATTTGCAATATTGCCTACTGCATCAAATGGGGATCGACGTTTTCGAGTGTGCTGCATAAGTACGTTTGCCATTTGCAGTTCATCATACAAGTGTCGATAGTGCTGTGATATGAAATCACATGTGTGTTTGTTGTTCACTTCTGGGCAAAGGTATTGGAATTCATCTATTCCTTGGTTAAATGTCTTCATATCTCGCCAGTATGGGTCCAGTTCATAGTATATGACCATGGTCCAGTCGGATATTGCTCTTTTTCGCCTTGTTTCATAATAGATCCCTGGCTTCGTGTCGAATTTTGTTACTGATACTGATTGTGTCAGCACCAAAGGTAGCATCAGAAGCAGGATCAGCAAAGACGAGGATATGGTTGGCGACATTAGCCGCTTTCGTTGGGCGAGTGGTGCATCAGTTTTATCTGTGTCCTCCGCCTCATTGATAGGGCGTTTCTTGGCCATCTCTTCTGGAAAGATCGGCGCAAGCCTGGTTATGGGGCGCTTAAAGATGCCTGAGGCAGTTTTTACGTCAACCACTCGGACGTGGTTATCTTGTCCTGGATATGTTTTTACAATGCGTCCCATTGGCCAGCTCATCACAGGTATGTTGTCTTCTTTGATTAGAACAAGCATACCTTCCTTGATGTCTGGTATTGACGGTTTTCCATTTGTGTCTGGCTTGCAGCTCTTGCAAATATTCTTCTGACCATTGCTTCCAGAATCCTTGCTTAAGTCTGGACACTAGTTCCCAGCGTTTCAGTAAGGTGCTCATTGCGGTCGGCGTTGACATCAGGGGAGCAGTGAGCGTTTCCCCAATTAGAAAGTGTGCTGGAGTAAGAGCAGTGGTGTCCGTAGGGTCATTTGACATCGGTGTAATTGGGCGTGAATTTAAGATCGCTTCAATTTCGATGATCACCGTGTTTAATTCTTCAAATGTTAGGGACGCGGTGTTGGTAGTCGTAACAAGAAGCCGCTTAGCAGACTTGACTGCAGCTTCCCATAGCCCTCCAAACGATGGTGCTCGTGGCGGAATGAATTTGAACGCAACTTGCTTCTTGTTGCAGTGATTGATGATCTCTGCTTGGGCCTTTTCGCCAAATATTGTTCCTTCCAGTTCCTTCAGCTGGTTGTTTGCTCCAATAAAGTTGGTGGCATTGTCACAATGAATTGTTTGACATTTGCCGCGGCGGCTTAAGAAGCGTCGCAAAGCTCCCAAAAAGGCGTTTGTCGTCAGATCGCTGACTAGTTCAAGGTGTACCGCCTTTGTGGAGAAGCAGCAGAATACGGCTATGTATGCCTTATCTGGTCTTTTTCCTCGAATTTTGTGATGAATCCAGATTGGTCCGCAGTAATCTACGCCTGTAGTTAGAAACGGGCGTGTCGGTGTTACTCGATCGGCTGGCAAGTTGCCCATGATTTGGTTCATTAATTTGGGCCTTGCCTTATTGCATGTCACGCAATTGTGAATGATGTTCCTTGACATAGTTTTGTCATTTAGGATCCAATATTGCTGTCTTGCCGTTGCTCGTAATGCTTGGGCACCGCAATGCATGTTGTCTTCATGCAGTTCTCGCAATAGCATTTTTACTATAGGATCGTTGTAAGGCAGCAGAATTTGGTGCCTTGCATTGTATGGGAGTGGGGCTTGCTCCAATCTTCCTCCAACTCGCATAAGGCCATCTGAAACCTAGTAGAGGAGACAGCGATGAGATGGAACTCTTTTTGTCCACCGTGTTGTGACGCTGCAACATTTTTAGGTCAGCGGAACATGCAACTTGCTGTACTGTCCGCAAGATCAAGTTGCGAGCACGGTCCAGCTCTGTTGTGCACAACGTGGTCGTTGCTGCTCTGTTCCTTTTGTAACAGACGCGTAACATGTAAGCTACAATGCGTTGTACTTGTAGAACGAATTGCTGTGTCTACAGGTGTACAACTCTTCCCCTATTGAAGATGGAGATATTGCCAGACTTATGTGTTTGGTTTTCCTTTCCAAGTTGCTTGGGGTGATGATAGGTGGGGCTGTCCATTGGTCTGGAGAGCCATGCAGAAAAAGTGGTCCATACAGCCATAGGTTGTGCTCGTGTAATCTTCGTGCGGGTATTCCTCTTGAAAGCACATCTGCTGCGTTGTTGGTGGAAGACACATGCCGCCATTGATTTTGGCTTGTCAATGCTTGTATCTTCGCTATCCGGTTGGCCACAAATGTATGGTATGTAGACGCAGCTGCATTGATCCATGAAAGGACAACAGTAGAATCCGACCAAAAATATCCTGGTACTGTACTGGAGTCCAGGTTGAGTCTCGTGAATCCTGTCCGTGAGTTCAGCACCCAATAATGCAGCACAAAGCTCTAGACGAGGGAGTGACTGCTTTGCCGTTGGGGCTACTCGAGACTTAGAACATAGCAAACGCACAGAGATTTGTTTATTTTTGTACGTTGCGCGAACGTATATTGCTGCGCCGTATGCTCGTTCCGATGCATCCACAAATGTGTGCAATTCCCTTGTGACTGGAACCTTTCCATCGTATATATGTCGTGGAATTTGCATCGAATTCAGGCTTTGTAAGTCATCTCGATAATCCTTCCATTCGTTCTGAAGGATTGTAGGTAACTCGTCATCCCATTCCAATTTGTCTTCCCAGAGTCGTTGCATGAAAATCTTGGCTTTCACAACGACTGGAGCGAACAAGCCTAAGGGGTCGAAGATTTGTGCCAGCTCAGAGCAAACGACACGTTTAGTAATTTTCGTAGCTGTGCTGCTCTGGGCCCGGCCACAAAGTTGGTCCTTTTTGGGCATCCAAATAAGACCCAATGTTTTGATCCTGTAGCTGTCCAATGTGTCCTCAAACTTAACGTCGCTTGCTATGTCGTCCTTGGGTATTCCTTGTAACAGTTGCTCGTTGTTCGAGCACCATTTTCGCAAATTGAATCCATTAGGACGCAGGATCTTCACTAACTCCTCCCGGATTTGGATTGCTTCTTGGGCTGAATCTGCTCCAGTGAGGCAGTCGTCAACATAGAAGTCATTCAATAGTGCAGCGGCTCCTAGTGGTGATTTGTCCATGTGTAGTGTGCCCAAGTGATTTAGACACTTGGTTGCTAGAAATGGAGCCGACGCCGTGCCGTAGGTAACTGTTTTTAGTCTGTAGTACCTTAAGTCCTCATTGGGATTGTTTCTCCAAACAATCATCTGGTGGAACTGGTTCTCAGGTTTGATCCAAATCTGACGGTACATTTTCTCGATGTCCGCAGTGAACACATATTTGTGTGTTCTGAATCTTAGTAAAATCGACATTAGGTCGCTCTGCACAGTGGGTCCTACCTGCAGTATGTCGTTAAGTGATTTTCCTGTCGACGTCTTGCAAGATGCATCGAAAACCACTCGTAACTTTGTAGTGCTGCTATCAGGTTTTAGCACACAATGATGAGGGATGAAGTAGTTGCTTGATGGAAGTAGGTTGCGAGGGACAATTTTCATGTGACCCAATTTTTCATACTCGGCCATGAAATCCACATATCCTTTCCAAATTTCTGCCTTGGTCCTTTTTTCTAACGACAAGAACCTTCTTTCTGCAGTCTCCAACGAGGGCCCCAGGGCTGAAGGATGTTCAGAAAACGGCAATTTGACAATGAATCGCCCATCAGCCGCGATTTTTAAGTTGTCGATAAAGTGTTTTTCGCATGCCTTCTCAATTGGCGTGCGATGCTTTTCCGACGCTTCAAAGTTGTCTAGGTTCCAGAATCGTTCCAATATGGCATTAGTTTCTTCTCCTGTAGCAACTGCACATACGGCTGGTGACATGTTTGCTTCCTTTATTTTTCCAGCCACAACCCACCCCAACCTGGTTTGTTGCATGGGAGAGGGCGTGAGTTTTTGCTGTTGTGGGAGCAATAGTGCATAATAATGCTCAGCACCGATCAGCATGTCGATTTTTCCTGGTTGGTTAAATTGAGGATCCGCCAACGCATGATTTTTCGGAATATTCCAGTTTTCATAATTAATGTTTTGGGCTGGCTGATCCGTGATAATGTGCGGTAGAATGAATGCTTCGATCCGCACTGTGAAATTGCTGTGTAGTGACTTCACTAACACATTTACCCGAGACCTACTGGTTCTCGGTTGTCCACCGATACCTTCAATTCGTAGTGCGGTATCGTGGCGTTTTAAGGACAGTGATGATGCAAGTCGTTCTGATATCACGTTAATTTGTGATCCAGAATCTAGTAATGCCTTAAACGTGGCTTGTTGTCCATTATTTCCTTGGACTAAAACTTTTGCTGTTGCAAGTAGATTTATAGCTTTGCTGCTTGCCGACGCCACAACTGGATTATGTGGTTCCATTGAAGTCGTCTCCAGATGAAGCAGCGTGTTGTGCTTTTTGTCGCACTTGTAGCATTTATATCTGCTTTGGCACGCCTTTGCCATATGATCTGCTTTGAAGCAGTTGACGCATAACCTTTGGCGTTGAACCCAATTCAATCGCTCAGCGACTGATTTTGCGCGGAAGTCGTCACAATGAAACATCGAATGATTTGGTTTCTTGCAGTATGGACAGTCCTTCCTTGAAGTTGATGAAGAGGCACAGGTTGCTCCCTTTGAATCCCGTTTGGCTTGGTTCTGTGTTTTGCTCCCGGTGGCTAAAACACGGACTCTTTGATCAAGAAACTGAAGCATGCTGTCCAGTTTCTGAATTTGCTTCGAGTCGCTTATTGATTGCTCGTACAGCGTCCTATTTGTGCTGTCCAGCTTGTTTTGTAGAGGTACCTCTATCAGTATCGGGTCCCACGTCGAAATGTCCCTTGAGAGATGCAAGAGACTCCATAGTGACTATGTATAGTTCCTTGAGCGATTTAACATTGTCGTTTATCGCCTGTTGAGTCAAAAATCGGTTCAATACCGTTGTTGCAATGTCTCTTGGATTGTCATAGGTGTCTACCAAGATGTTCCATGCGTGAAGATAGTTGTCTTCTTTTAGGTCGATTTGGCGTATCATTCTTTCTGCCTCGCCGACCACGCTGGTTTTTAGATACCACATTTTCCGAATTATGGGCATATTGGTTTCGTGAACCATGGACACAAACATATCGAAGAATTGTGTCCATTTCAATATATCACCATCGAATTTGGGGATCGTTATTCGAGGTAAATTTCTGTCAAAGGTGGACTCTGGGCCTTTCGCCGCTAGCGCCCTTTGCACATCCCGTTCTGCTTGTAGATACTTCTTGGCATCATATCCATTGTCTTCCGGGATTTCAACTTCTTCATAAAGTCGAAAGTGGACCTCCTGAATTTGGGACCATAAATTTCTTGTCAGTTCCATTGCGGTATGCTCCAAAGGCTTTTGCAATGTGCGATATAGTGACGCAATCATTGCCTTTTGCCGTCTGCATAACGCGATCACCTTTGGATCCACGCTTGGTTGCTGGCGCTGTCCGTCTTCAACTTTTGTAGACTTGGGTTCCAAGCTTGGTTGCTGACGCTGTCCGTCCTCAACCTTAGCAGTCTTTTTGCTTTGGCTTTCTGCGTCTTTATTGATGGCTTCTTGGAACTTCATGACCGTGGATCTTATGTCATCATAATAGGTGAAGTACTCATGGTTTTCCGGTAGGCCGCCAGATTTTTTAATGGTTTCATCATTTGCTTGAATGATGCTCCATTTTTCATTGAGAGTTTTGGCCTTAATCTTGTGATATCCGGCCTGTGATTTTCTCTCAGCTGAATCCTTTTTGTAGTTGGATATCAGCTTTAAGATTTCTTGGCTGACATCTTCTGCTGACTCTGCTGGTTCTCGATGCCATTTTTTTTTTTTTCGCTTGGTGGACTTTAATATATACTAGACAACTTCAGTGGAGTGTCAATAGAGTGGATCACCAAAATGTTTTTGGTGAGTTTTTGTTTGTGAATGTTATTTTTCCGGCAGGTGTCCGGCAGGTCTCCTTGAATGTCGCCTTGTTGACAACTTCAATTTAGGTAATCCTTGTGTCGTCCAGTTGACAACACGTATTTCCAGTGTCGGGGTTTTTATGCTCCTGATCTGTCTTTTGTTTTTCCGGCAGGTATCCGGCAGGTATCCTTGAATGTCGCCTTGTTGACAACTTCAATAAAGGATAATGCTCTGGAGATAATCCTTGTGTCGTCCAATTGACAACACGGATTTCCAGTGTCGGGGTCACCAAAATGTTTGTGTATAGGTTTTGCAAGCAGTCAGCACATAAACTGACTACTCAAAAGGACGTGCGCAACTGGCGACTTGTAACGGTGGACGTGGAGAGGGATCTGATGCGCAAAGCTGTTGCGATCGTAGAAATGAATGAATGTTTCTTGTATGACTACTGTTTTATTAATCCAAAAGTCACATTATTTATAGGTAAAAATAGCTTAGTTAACAGGTGTGTGGTGTCAATTAAAATTAGGTTATTGTGTATTCAGCAGTTGCGTGCAATGTAGAGTAGCTTACTTTGCAACTACCGGGTTGGCCTACTGCTGCTGTTACGGCACATATTGTGTGTTGTGCAGTCAGCGATATTCTGAGCGGTCAGTTATGTTGTGTATGGTCAGCGATATTTTGTATGTGAGGTGTTGACATAGTTTTTAAATTGTGTTACATAGCTGTATTGTTTTTGTTTATAATTTAGATATGTGTACTTTATATGCACCTAAACACTCAACTTCGCTTGGGATTTTTGGAATCTTTAGATTTTAATTTTCCACAAATAAGCGATTTTGCCCATAGTGCGACGTTTGGAATGTCTGAGTGCAGCCATAGAGAGAACTTTTGTTATGATTCCCAAACATTTTATTTGCAATTTCGTACAATCAATATTAATATTTATGTGGTGTATCTGTGTGGGTGAGTGTGCTCGTAGTGGGAGAGTATCTGTGTGTCTGTCGTCATTGGAATCGTCATAGGTTTGGGGAATGCACCTGTTTCAGAATCTAGCTGTGCGACTGCCCATGTCAGGCAGCTCGCAGGCAGATGAGTCCGCATTCAGAAGCGACTAACAGCGCTGAGCTTGGCCGGACGTGCCGCAGCGGAGGCGACTCGGCGATAGGCAGCCGGCTGGGCACGACGCAGCTTGGCAGCCTGGCGTCTGGCGGCCACAAGACGCGCCTGCTCCGCGGGCACATCAGCTGCGGGCAGATCATTGCCGGTGACATCGGGTGGGCCGTAGACCTCGTCGGGCACGTTGTTGGGAGCTGGGGCAGCATCTGGTGGTCCGTAGACAGCATCTGGTGTGGGCTCAACGGCAGCAGGAGCAGCTGCCTCATCGAATGGCACCTCCGGCTTCAGCTCATCAGCAGAGGGATATGGCGTCACGGCGGCGGCATCGGCATCGGTTGCCAGCTCCTGGCGGGCAAAGTAACGCGATCGTCCGCGGCTCAAACGCTGTGCCGACGAGCGCTGGCGCTGCTGCTGAGCCTCGCCGATGGCAAAAACGCAGACGGCAATCACGAGCAGAACTTGGAACTTGGCCATGTCGATAAGAGAGATTTCTGAGATGTGCTTGTCTAGGAAACTGAAGCCGGCGACTGTTGTGTTCGGTAGTCCAGCGAGGCGCTTTTATACCTAGGACAGCATTGGAATTGGAAGCGCCTCCAATCGCTGGGCTGTTTAGTGTGCGGCGCATCGCATGCTCCATCCATGCGTGGACATCCTTTTTTGGCGCACGCTCTGACGTCGGCGGCACACAAACTATTGTTTGTCCCCACTGGCCGATCGACGGCGGCTTTATGGGCTAAAGACGTGACCTGAAAGAACTAGCAGAAGAGCTGGAAACTCAAATTTATAGTTCCGCCATTAATCAGTCCAAAACCGGAGCGATTTGTGAATTGACTTGGGAGTCCCTTCGAATTTCTAACAACTCCATTGATGGCAGTAATCGAAAGTAGTCTCATAAGTTCTTTTAATTGTATTTGTTTATATTTTATTTTGATTATTTATTTGTTGACAAGCTAAAAGCAGCCGACACAAAATAAATATTTTAAAATTATAAAAAAAATTAAATACTTTGGGGAATCTAAAATGAAAAAGAAAATGATTGGCCCAACATTTGTTGCTAAGATTGGGAAAACCCAGAAAAACCCAATCAGACAAAAATTATATTAATAAGTAGTTAGTTGGTTGGACTAGTAAAACATGATAATATAGAGGCTTTAATTTATTTTATTATGCATTTATATTGTCTAGTTTTTAAAATTTGACAAAATCGACTTTTCGCAATGAAATCGGTTAAGCTTGGACAAGTGTATGACAGTTTGAAGTTTTTGAAAATCTGTCAAGTTGGGAAAAACATGAAATTTTTTAAATGAATAATAATAATAATACCAAAGATTAAATTGACATTCCGCAATAAAATCGGTAAAATTTTGACAAAAGTTATAATCGTTTGAAATGCCAATTCCTTTATTTGAGTATTCGTTTTCCTAGAAATTAAAAATGACCATGTTTAAGGCTTAGATTTCAGAGTATCAAACTGTGGTTTGCTCAAAATGAAATACAATAACATTAAAAAAAAACTGGAAACTGATCAATTAATAACTTTTTAAAATACATTTAAAGATTTTCTTTATCAGTAAATTTGTGATCGGTTTTGATTCGGTTTATTCTTAATCAATCAAATCATTTTTTTTTGTATAAATTATTAAGGCAATCAATATTGCAGGATTATATAAATTTTAATATTTAGCTTGATATAATGTAAGCTGCTTATGGTGGGCAAACGGAGGACATGATGTGACGTGACCTGATACTATGGCTAGTTAGTTAGTCAAAACTTACGTGCCCTTGACGGTCACCTCCCTTCCCAGTCGTTGATCGCATAAATATCGATTATAAGTGTTTAATAAAAATTCTAACACACAAAGTACATATAACATAATGCAATTGACAACAAGTTTTCGCTTTCAATTGATGTGGCCAAGTTGTCAATGGTGTTGTTCAGACTTTTAGTTTGTTTTGTTTGGTTTGTTGCTCTTTTAACTTGCGTATCACGTAGGAAACGCATTTTATTTCCATAGAACATGGCGACGATTCGGACGTGGCGGACGTGGACGTGGATAAGGTGGCAAGCACCAGAAATAAAACAATATGTATACACATATAATAAGTACAGAGCGTGCTTAACTTCCAAACACTCTTAGTATAGGTTTGATATAAATGGCACCCGTCCAATTGTATGTATTTTAAAAGAGCACCAACTATATTCTTCTGCTGTGGAAAATTATTTTGGAACATATGAAAAGCATCATAGGTATAAAAAGTGTAAAGGCTTCTGCGTTAAGTATACGTTCCAAATACTATGAGACCGGCTTATTCGAGCAAAAGAACTAAGCTAGATGGATTAAAATGTTAATACTTCTGAAGAATATTATTATTACATGATAAGTACGAAAATGTCAGTTTTTCTGTCTGTCACATAGACACCCACCGAAGTATACTGCCCTCATTTGCACATATATATTAAATAGCAGGGTATAAAAATAAAAAATAAATCATTAAATGTGATAACCGTGCGCCTAATGATGTCTCATTTACACACCCACCTATAAATATATTAAGCTTATATATATATATATTTATCTATATATCTGGATATAAATTCTCCACATGGAATCAATCGGAACGACTCTCGCTTTCATTGGCTCCGACTTCCCCCATCAAGACCTTAGACAGGCCGAGAACATTGTATAAAAACAGCAGACGCATCCGGTGCGCAAATCAGTTGGAATATTTATATCGGCCGACTTAGATATACAGTATTCGAGAACAGAATGCAGTGGATATTCGGAATCGTTCTGTGCCTTTGGGCATCTGGAATCGTGGAGACACGTCAGATTCGGATCAATCGGTATGCGGCCAGTGTGCAGGAGGATGAGGTCCAACAGGCGGAGGTGAAAGAGGTGAAACCCACACCTTACCCAGCTGCTGGTTATAGACCACAGGGACGCGCATTCTGGCTGCCAGGCGAGGAGGGATCCGGATCTGGTGCCGATCAAGTGACAACAACAACGGAGATGACACTGGATGATGGCATAACGAGCACAACGGAGTCACTTGACTGGAGCACAACCACTGTACAAGCAACCACAGTGGATAATCTGGAAGCCACGACAACATCTGATCCACCTCTGGTCGAGTTCCGATCTGGACGCGCCTTTGCCAAGGCGCCGTATCCGGCAGCCGGGTATCGACCAAGTCGCGCTTTTCTACTGCCCACAGAGCAACAACAACAGCAACAACAACAACAGCAGATAGATGCTGCCACTGCAGGTCCATCGCAAGCTGATGAGGGGAATGCCAATCATCCAGTTTGCGGTGTCAGCACGAATCCATTGATGCCCACACCGGAGCCGGGCTCCAAGGACGAGCCAGATGCGGAAAGTGTGGTAATCACCGCCAATGTGGGACCAGCTGTCCTCGTTGCCAGATCTCCTGCAACTAATGGCATCCCAGTGGCCATTCCCCTGCGCTCCCAACCTCTAATCCAGGCACCTCGTCGTGGATTCGTCTACACAACGCACGTGGAGCAGCGTTGGTAGAAGAATTGGATTAGACCTATTAAACTGTTAATATTTTAATTAATTTCTAATTAATTTTTATTTTCATTAAAGTCTTTGTTTTTGTTATCGAGCTATTTAAAAAATATTTATACTGCTTATTAACTCTATGAATTCCTAAAAGAATCGTCGACTCTTTATAATTGGTTTAGAAAATGTTTAATTTGTAAGGGGTTACACATGATAAAAATGACAAATGTTAAGGTCAAACCATTAAATGTGTGAGATATATTTAGCTTAAATATCGGCTTATTTATTACTATCTAGGTTATCTATCTTGTAGCTTGTATATCTTTTTTTGTGCGGTTTTTGGGTAATCCATTCAAGATTTTTGGGTCTATCTAACAATTTTTTATTCTTATACTTAGGATACGCTGTAATAATTTATCTGTCTTATTAACTTAAAGCATTCATTTAATTCAACTCTCATCTTAAATACTTGATCTTTATTATTTTTCCAAACATTTCAAACCCAAGTTTCAGAAAAAACATATGTATTTTACCAAATTTAATTCTGTTAAGGAAAATAAAACGAAATCTGATGTCAAAAGTCTATATATTCAAAAGAAAGAATTTAAAAGGATATTTTCACTTCGGTGGACAAAAAATAACAATTTTGTATTACTTTAAGTGCAATATTGGGATGGAACAACTAGGGAAATTAAATT
This sequence comes from Drosophila subquinaria, assembly GCA_037043405.1. Lineage (NCBI taxonomy): Eukaryota > Metazoa > Arthropoda > Insecta > Diptera > Drosophilidae > Drosophila > Drosophila subquinaria. The sequence goes on along the minus strand of JBAMBL010002862.1, from coordinate 77,874 downwards.
CAAAGAACCATACCAAGGAATTCATAACTATCCTGGAATAATTTCTGTAATCACAAACAATTGTTAATATTTTGTATACACATTTTCGATTGTATTTATTGTTATAATAATTACTTAAATGTAATTCGTTGAATGTATTTTAAAAAAACCATTAATAAAACATAAGAAACAAACTTTAACTTGTGGCCACAGCGATGTGAATGTGTCCTTTGGGATTTGAGGGAGAAAAGGAGAAATGGAGGAGTGGGAAATCAGCGGAAATTGTGCACATAATTGACAATCAGGGGATCATCGAAGCGGGTGGGCACGATTTCCACAGAATGCACCACTGGCTGCAAATGGGCATCGCTGTCAATGTGCGTGAAGCTGCCCAGCTGCAGTTCATCATGTGTGGCGAATTGTGCTGAGGACAAGGATGTGGATGAGGAGACGGATGCCAGCTCTAGGCCAGTATCAAGCAGCACGTACTCTGCCTCCGGTTCGGTTAGGGCCAACTCAATAGCCACATTGTTGTTGCCAGCTGCTTGTGGCTGCTCAGCAATCGAAATTGTGGCATTGTCTGTGGCAACGGCAACGGCAACGTTCGGCTCCGACGAGTCCTCCGAGGATATTGTCGCATTGATGGCAAACAGTTTTGTTGTCGCTGCTGTTGTTGCTGCAACTTCGTGGTCAATTGTTGTTGTTGTCGTCGTTTCAGTGTTATCTTGTTCCGTTGTGGTCGTCACTCTATCCTCGGCACTGCCAGCAGCCGCACTCTCGTTCTCATCCTGCTCCTCCAGCTGCTGTTCCACCTCAGCGGGTCGCTTGGCGGGCGTGCTCAGCAGCAACAGCTTCGCCGACTTCTGTTGCTGTTGCTGCTGCCCCTCTGACTTCCCGTCAAGTCGCACACTTAGATCCCCTTCAATTGTGCCTGGTGCAGGATCTACGCTAGCCAAGCTTTCAATTTCATCAATTTGCACACTCGCATCCTTGTCGCGACTCTGTGCCTGGGCCGTGACTGTGGTGCTCTCCACTGGCTCCACTGTGGTGCTAGCCTCCTCCGCCATTGCCATCTCCTGCTGCTCCTCCGACCGTATGACAGCCGCCTGCGAGCTGGCGAGGCAAACAACCAATAATGTCACATATATGCCAAATCTTTGACACATTTTTGAAAGTTGTGTTCTGTTTATTTGCTATTTGAATGTGCTACTAAGCGCTGACAATTCGCCACATCGCGTATTTATACACATTCCCAGTCAATTCCAGTCCCTCCCCCAAAAAAGATTTCACAAAGTTCCCAACAGCAGCTGTCATAATTTTGTGTGCCCTGAAGGTGACCAAATTGACGCGCTGCTTCCGCAAAAGCCGGAAATGTAATGCCAATGTGTGAGTATCTCAGTGTGTGGGTGTGTGGGTGTCTGACTGGTTGACTACTACTTTGGCCAGTGTCTCCGTCGTGGTCATCGTGTCAACGTGGAGGCCAAAAGGCGGACATCGTTCGTTACACCTTAAACCTGCCCGTTGACCGCAATGATGGTCACCGAGTCAGCCCCAAAATCGCTTTACATTCCCCCTATCATCTTCCTTACTTCCCTTCCTACCTTACTTCCTTACTCTGCCATTGTTGTTGCTGATGAACAAAGTTTTGTGGCTGACCAGTGGCAGTTGTTGTTGTTGTTGTTGTTGCCATTGCCATTGCTAACGTTGTTGGCCATGTTCAACATGCCGGTCACGTCCACTCGGTGACTTTGTTTTCGTCTTAAATGCGAATTGAGAAAATTGAAATAAATAGCCACATGCTCTCTGAAGTACAATATATATAAAATATATACGAATGCATACATATATCTATGACTATTCCTTTTGGGATACACATATATATGTCGGAAGAAGTCATGACCAAATCTTGTAAATAACTAAGCATCTCACAACCCTTCATCTGTTTAAGCTACTCGTAGTCAACATCAAAGTTGCATGGCAATCTAAGTAAGTTACCTTTTTTTTAATATTCTACTATACTACTCTACCTCTTATTGGATTAGATATGGGACTTTGCGTATTAAGATATCCCATTTTAGACATTTTCTTAACGTTCCCTTACTAAGTAGGGCTGATGTTTGTTTTAAACTTCAAGATTTCTTATATTAATTCTACGAACAACTATATATGCTTACAAAACTTATTTAAAACTCTGATTTATTTTAAATTAATATGCCAATTAAAACTTTTTAGATACTAACCAAATACGCTCACCAATCAGCTGTAAGAAATATTAAAAAACGCATGTTTTATACTTTATTTATATTATTATATATAAGTTTATTATCGAAGATTCAACACTACTTACGTTAAAAATATTGTACGTCTTAAGTTTATGATTTTATTTGTTGATGTCCTTGGTTTTTTCTTCTCATTCATTTTCGAGTTTCAATTTGATTTTTAACGAAATTTCTAATTTCATAAAACGAATATGTCTTGTTTTATATGATGGTATTGGTATAATGTATAATAATTGCATATGATCGATCGATGTTGTACAAGTAGAGTGTGTGGGGGAGTTGCGAAATGGCATGGAAATACATATAAGATGATGTATTTTTTATAAGGTATTATTATGCATATACTCGTATTAAGATATACCTAGTATGGCATGATGGATTGGATTTCGTTAATCGATATACGATATTTATATGTATGTATATATGATAGGGCCTAATACATCGAGATATGTGTGCTTCGTTTAGATACAAGATACAATTAGTTAAGTACAATTACGATAATTATTGTTCAACGTGTATTCAATGTAGATATCAGATTTAGATTTTAGTTTGTAGATTTTAGATATTCGATTTCGATATTAGTTTAATTTTAGATCATTTTAGATGGTATTCTTTCTCTCTTTCCTCTGCACGTATAAAATGAATTTACTTCTACTTACAATATAAAAATTGTTTTGGTTTGTGCTTTTGTCTCTATTTGTTTTATTTAGTTATCTGTCATCCCAAAAGATTCTACTGTTTTCTTTGGTAAACTTACAAATAGCCCATAGCCAGCGGGAAGCACGTAATGCTCACTCGGCAAACGCCATATCCTATCAATATGTTATGATACAAAAAACCATAAATTTTAAAGCATTATTAAATTAAATAAAAAGTTTTTATAAAGATTTAACTTAATTTTACGTGTAATTATATTAATAAACTGTTGATAAACACATATTAAGTGAGAAAAATATTAAATCGCTTACGAACAAAAATTTAAATTTTCAAACATTTTTAAAATGAGATAAAAACATACAGCGTGTAATAATATTAATTAAATAACAAACCGGTAATAAACATGAAAAAATGAAATTGTTTCTGAATACTGTTAATTAATTGTCTAACCTTCACATAATACAATATGAACAAAATATAATAATTATAAATAAATAATATAGAAAACAAAACAGTTGTAAACAAATTGAATGTTAAATGTCCATAACGCTTGAGAGGATTACGCCCTTATAATGAGCAGCCAACTCAGCCTAGGCAATATTATGAACCTTGGCCGAGAGGCAATTGTGTACCACAAATACAACTGGCTTTGGACAACACTCCATGTCCAGTTCCTGCAAGAGAGAAAAGCTGAGTTGCGATTGAAATTGATAGAGAATTATTATGAACTTACAATTTCGCCATCGTCGCCGAAATCCAAATACAACATGCGAGCTCCATCGTCCGCAGAGCCCTTCAATTTGTCAAAGGCAAATTGCCAGAGCTGGGTTTTATTGGCCACCGCCGCTGTGGGCGTGGATGAGGCGAAACCACCGCAGTCGTATAAGAAAAACCCGCGATTTATGTGCACAACCAATTGACACTGCCTGCCCTGGTACAGGCAGCGAAACGAGAATTCTCGCTGCAAATTGACCGCCTGATGGGAGCCCTGGACCAAAGCACGCGCCCACGCAGCCATATCCCGATGCGTCTCCGATCGTAGCCAATAAACCAGAACTCCCCTGGCCGTGCCACAACGCACACAGAGCACTGTCGTCTGCTGACCCTGTAAAGAATTGCAAATCAAATATCAAATCATTAGACACTCCTTTGTATTTGGATCGAAGGAAACTTACATTGAGGGAGGAATTGTTGCCTGCACCCGCCAAGCGTGTGGTGGCCAGCGCATAGCTCTCCAAGGGACGACTCCATGCTTCCACAGACCAAGGTGCACTCTCGTATATTCGGAACTCCCGTTCGGTCACTGCTACAAATATGGGCAGCCACTTGTCGCTCTCGTCAGAGCTTTCCGAGCTGGATCGACCGCTTGGCTGTTTTATAGATATGGGAATTACTTTTGGAATTCTATGGCAAAAGGTTGGTTTTAAGCAGGGATCGTAACTCATATAAGTTTTATGAAAAAAGTTATGAAATAAGAGTTATTTCTTGATTTTTATAAAAAAGTTGAAAAATAACTCTTATTTACAATTTTTATGATAAAAATTATAAATAAGAGCTATTTTTCAACTTTTATTTAATTTAAATATATTTAGATCGGGAAGGCCTATTTCATTAAACGGCCTATAAATAGAAAGGCAATGAAGTGTTGGATAGTCCTTCCAAAAATAGCATATGTGCAATTATTTTAATGCCCCTGTCATTTTTTTAGTACTTGATTTTTACTCGACTCATAACTCTTATTTGCAATTCCTGGTTTTAAGTAAAAACAAAATGATTTTATTTGTTAAATTTACTTCAAAATTATCTACCCCTTGAGCCAGAACCCAATTTTTTAAAATAAATGTTTGATTACATATTTTTCATAATTTTAATATTTATATTTTAAATTAGCTTAATTTTAAAAAAATATTTTGAAAAAATATTATAAAAAGTGATATTTTATTTATGTTAAATAATTTTATTTGTTTTAAAATTAATTGATATGTTAAGTATCTTTTTTAAAACAAACGTATGTATCCTAAGTTTTATAATTAGTTTAAGTTAAAGTTTTCATGATATACAGCGGTGGCCAAAAGTATTTTGGCACCCTTTAAAGTTAGTTCTAGCCAAATTGTGAACTTGCTTCATGTAAAGTTTGGTATCATTGGAAAGGTCTTTTGAATTCCTTTCGAATGATGCATTACTTTTCTTAACCCATTAGGTACCCATTGAAATTTTAGAATTTTTGTAATCGTCAACTTTTTCAACTTTTTTCCTCGATTTTTTAAAAAAAATGTTTTGATTCAGAAAGTTTCTTTAAACAATTTAATTAGTATCTGCAAAAAAAATTTTTCAAATATCTTTTCGCTAGTATTTTTTATAATTTTTTGAAAGTGGCGAAAAAGGCACTTTTTGCTTGAAAATTAGGAAAAAGTGCCTTTTTCGCCACTTTCAAAAAATTATAAAAAATACTAGCAAAGAGATATTTGAAAAATTGTTTTTGCAGATACTAATTAAGTTGTTTAAAGAAACTTTCTGCATCAAAACATTTTTTTTAAAAAATCGAGGAAAAAAGTTGAAAAAGTTGACGTTTACAAAAATTCGAAAATTTCAATGGGTACCTAATGGGTTAAGAAAAGTAATGCATCATTCGAAAGGAATTCAAAAGACCTTTCCAATGATACCAAACTTTACATGAAGCAAGTTCACAATTTGGTTAGAACTAACTTTAAAGGGTGCCAAAATACTTTTGGCCACCGTTGTATGTAGGTATGTATGTATTTCATTATACCCGTTACTTATTTTATAAAAATAAGTAAAAGGGGATATTGTATTCGTTGCAATGTATGTAACAGGGAGAAGGAAGCATCTCCGACCCTATAAAGTATATATATTCTTGATCAGCATCAACAGCCGAGTCGATATAGCCATGTCCGTCTGGTCCGTCTGTGTGAGCGCCTAGATCTCAGAGACTATAAGAGCTAGAGCAACGAAATTTGGCACACAGATTTCTATGAACCCCACGCAGATCAAGTTTGTTTCAAAATTTTGCCACGCCCCTTTCCGCCTTCGCAAATTGCGAAAAACCACCATTCGCACGGATTTTAAGATAAAATGTGTTTTTTTTGTAGTTTTCGTTAAATACTGTGAATTACTATCATCCTCCAAAATCGCAACAATATAGGACAAATAGAACAATGGTAATGACTTTTTTTTTTTAACAATAACGAAATTTCTTTTATTTGGTAAGTGAGGAATCCGTGCATACAAATAGCAACATAACCAACACAGGTTTGGTATAAATAAAAATAAGGACCAAACCTCTTGCGTAACGCAAAGGACTTGCAAATGGTAATGACTGATTTAAGTTTTAGGCAAGCTTGAAACTTATATTTATTACTCATATTTAAACTCATACACTAATAGTTTATGGTAATTGAAATAGCCGTATTTAGATTTCATAGGGCATTGTAACATGTTCGAGATATAAGAGCTGCACAGTTGTTAACCTGAAGGAGTTGCTATTGAAAATTAAAAAAAAAGGCATTTCTAAAGGGTCTATCTGAAAAAATGGTTTTAAGACAATATTTGGGAAAGCAATAACAATAATAACAACATTGCACAGTGGTTAATTTGAAGGAGTTGTCTCAATACATAAGCTTTGCACAATTTTAAACCTGAAGAAGTTGCTAGCTTGAAAAGTTAGTTCAAGACATGGGCATTTTATAATAGTTCATATGAATAAATGTTAATCTGCTGAGTGTTGGTAAGTGGCCTTTTTACTTGGTTGTTGGTGAGTTTTGACCGACTCGAGGTCTGATTAATGTCGATAGGATACTATATCAACATACAAGAACCCCCAAAATTCTTGCACAATGCACTATGGTCCAGATGTCGTTTTTTTTTGGCATAAAGTCTAATTGTAAAGCTAGAGACTTGAAACTTTACATGAACCTCAGTTAGACTAATTTAGAATTTAGAATTTTTTTTTTTTATTTGGCTCACGCCTTCTTCTTCCCCCCCATCCGACTATGAGAAATATATGTAAAATATTTTTATAAAATCCTAATGTAAAGATGGGGACTTGAAATTTGGAATTAATCTTAGTTAGGCTGAAGTCGAATTTATAATTTTTTTTGTTTTTTAGTTGGACCGTGTCTTCACCCCCCTTCTTTTTTCCTACTCATTGAAAAGTAAAAAAAAATTGTATAAACTTATATATACAGGAAAATATTTCATTCTTCGCATGTTTGCTAATCAGGCAAAAGTAGAATTTATAATTTTTTTAGTTTTTTAATTTGACCATGTTTTAGCCCCCCTCCCTATCTAACTACGAAAAAAAATCCGATTTTCTAGCAAAAAAAATGAGAGAAAAGGGGGACGAACGGGGATGAGTTTTTGGTTTGTGGCTACAGACAACACTCACAAGTACAATCTGGACCAATTAGTTGCTTTCGGCATGGAACTGCTTATAGGTTATATTCCACGAAACACGGAGAACGCATGTTAGTTTTCTAAAAAAAATACACATAAATTGGACATTACACAAAACTAAATCCCTAGGACAACACATAAAATAACAATATACATTAAATAGTGCATACCTTGAAGATTATTTTCCATAATTTAGTTGAATTTTTTGGACCAATTTAACGAGTGTGGCACAACGCAAAGCAACTAAATATTTTGGCGCAAATTTCTATTCGGAAATCAGCTGATCGCTAGCTCACTTTTAAAAGCTCTCAAAAAGCTTTGGTGGCGCTTTTAAAGCTTTTAATTAAAATTTTTATAATGTATGATGAATTTACTTTAAGATTATAATAAGAAAACAACGATATATAAACATCGAAAATCGACTTTATGCCAAAATAAACGAAATCTGGACCATAGTGCAATGCAAGGAGCGTGGCTCGGTATACAGCTGATCCAAAAGAGATGCCCATCTCTATCATTAGTACAAATGTGCAGCGATCCAAGCCTAATGTCACCTTTGAGAGACTTGAACCAGTTGAGAATTATAAGGCGCAAAGGTGACAAGTGCCGCCGGTCTCTTTATAGTTGGACAATTCAATCCTCCAAGATCTGATCAGCAATCCGCTTCAGAAAAAGAGCTTCGAGAATTACGTACCTCTAAATTACTTCATACGCACTTCAACTGTTTATTTAATGCTTCCAATTTGAATATTTTTTTCCATAACACGGAAAGTTTGCACTGCCACATTAACGATGCGTGTGCCGATCAGTTAATGCTTCAATCTTCAATTCTGTGCTTTGTTGAGGCTTCCACATACTCAAACGAAGCATATAATATACCAGGCTTCACTACAGTAGTGCGACTAGATTGCACATCCCTAACCAACAGAGCTCGACCAAAAAGAGGTATTCTCGTTTTTAATAAAACAGAACTTTTAGAAAACATTTGCCTTTGTACTAGTGGTCGCAATTATTCTAATAGTTGGAACTTATCTTCTGCAGTGTTCGTGTTTGCCATTTTCAAATACAGATCTTTCGGATTTTTGATAATCTATAATAGTCCAACCTATCCCTTATTAAAATTTGAAAGAGAGTTTAAAGAGATTTTTTAAAGGCATGCGGCTTCTTGTGATCTCACAAAACATCTGATCGGCTGAGCTGCATTTAATGAGAAGAGACTTTTGCCAACTGTAACGATGCGACAGTTTGCAGTAAAATGTTTCGTTGAAATTCAAATATTTATAAAAAATTATTTTATAATATACCGGACTAATATATTTATTTAAATAAGTAACGGGTATCCTATAGTCGGGATCTCGACTATAGCCTTTCCCACTTGTTTTCTTATTAACTTGTTTTAAGAAGCAAAAAAACTAAAACAAAATTCAAAAATATCCAAGATTTTATAATGGTTTTTTAGAGGTTTTTAAATCAAATGAAACTAAGTTTCCAAACAAATTCTACCCAAATCCTTATCAATATTTTAAAAAACTACAGCTTAGATATTAGGTGACACTTACCACCTCACCGGCGACGCCGCCGCTGTTGGATGTGCCACTGCCACCGCTGGCAGCACCACTGCCGCCACCACCGCCACCGGCACTGCCAGAGCTACCGCCGCCGCCTCCTCCATTGAGACGCTTGCTGAGCCAACCGATATGTTTGAGCTCACCGATGAGATTCACCAACGCACGATTGGCCTCGGCCAGGGCGCGCTGCGTGCTGCTGCCCATGGCCGAGTGGAGCGCATTGAACCAGACGAGGGCTTCCGCGGAGTCGGCCGCACGCAGAATGCACGAGTGAACGCCATCCGGCGAGTGGAGCTCCAGGCAACGATTCTCTGCAATTGCCAACAAAAGTTGTTAGATAACAATTGTCCTACACTTTTCTCTGATTTCAGAGGAGATCAGAGGGTTAAGGGGGAGGAGGACAACTTACCCGGATCGATGTACTTGAGATTGCGGGCCAGATGCGTCAGCTGCAATGGAATGTAGCGCGTATCTGCACGCGGCGTTGTTTTGGGCGTCGGTGCTGGAGGAGATGTTGGCACGCCCGGACCCAGCGGGCAAAGGAATGCCCGTTGCAGTTCCCATCCCACCTCCGAAATGATGCTCGCCTTGCGAAAGTAGGGCGTAACTTCGCGCAGGAATTTAACTGCAAATACGAGACATCAAATTCACAGACATCAAATATTGCGGCACATGAATATGCATGCCAACGAGGATGTGGATGTGGTTGAGGTCTGCCCATGGCGTCACCTGTGAAGCAGCACAGGATGTGGTGACATCAACCACTCACACACACATGCACACACCCACACTGAGACATAGGCACACAGAGCATTCAATCAGTTCGTTCTCAACAGCATCAGCGTCAAACACAAACGTTGTGGCATAAATTCATTAGAGTTTCCGCTCCATTTTTATTCGATTTCCACATTCAAACAGCATGAGCCATGAGCACAGTGCAACTCATTACATTTAATAGTCGTCAAATTTATGACTTTTAAAAAAGAATTGCTTACAGCACTTAAGAAAAAGTTGTAGTGTTGAACTGAATTATAGATTGGTTAAACTGGTATGTATTTAGAACTATTTTTATAGATTGAATTATAGATTGGTTAAACTGTTAATTATTTAGAATTATCACTGCGGACGGCAGTCCGCGCTAGTGACGAAAGCAGCACGTAGGGTGCAAAAGCGACTAGCATATATACACAGGAAAAATGGAAAATTTGCTATGACCGTCGATCCGTTATATACCGATCGAAAGGTATCAATTTAACTTACAAATGTGCATACTAAGAATTTTGAAAACTCACCTGGTTCGTGAGATAAACAGGTGTAAGTGGGAGGGGCAAAATTTAAATGATTGGAGCAAGTGGGGCCGTTGGAGCCTTTTTGATTATTTTTTAATTTTTTTTGTTTAAAATAATTTATATGTGAAACTTAATATTATTAGTCACAAAATTGGATATCAGAAATTTTGGGGCATGAAAATGTTTTCGTCACTAGACTTTTACCTCGTAAAGAGGTTTTTTTATGGTTTTTACAACACACAAACAAAGATATAAAGGTAGAATTAAAATCTATCAATCAATTTAAAATATTACTTTTCTATATGTATGTACATTAGAGTGGGTCAATTTTTTCGATTTCAAGCGGTTGTCAAAATCGTAATCTACGACGAATTCTAAGAAGATTTGCCCAAGAACCATGGGTCTAAAGTCAAAATCGCGCTTCCGATTTTTAACGAGAAATTATGAAATTTTTTGACTTTTCATACGATTTCCCATATTTCTCGTTAAAAATCGGAAGCTCGATTTTGACTTTAGACCCATGGTTTCTTGGGCTAATCTTCTTAGAATTCGTCGTAGATTACGAATTTGATAACCGCTTGATATCGAAAAAAATTTATTTTTGCTCCATACAAATTGACCACTCTAATGTACATATATTAGTATTTACAAAAATAAATATAATTAATTTAATGAACTGTTAAAACCATATGTGGTCTAAATTGACTTTTAGTATGTTAAAAATTTAAAAACCATTTAAATAAAGTTTTAATTTAACTTTAATGTTACAGACAATTTCTAAAGCGAATTGCAGCTTAAAGTGATTAGAAATTTTCAATAAGAAGTGTGCCACTGTGCAGCATCTATGCAAATGCGGATGGCAGGTGGCATGTACCAGATATACGTATCTATACGAGTATGCATATACATAAATGAATAGGTTTATGTGTAGATGCTCGTCTTTGTGAGGTCCGGATTCCATTCCGTCCACAACATTTGCACATTTGCATTTCCGTTGACGACGCGTTGTCGTTGTTGTTGTTGTCGTTCGAGTGATTTGAAAATTCAATTTTCACACTTAATGCCAACTGCTGTTGGTCCAGGGTTTGGGCTTGGGTCGTTTTATGCGACTCAATTCGTGTGCTTAGACCAACTAATTAGTGCAGACGGCTCCCAAGCCACCATAACTGTCAGATATAGCACGCCTCCTCCCGCCCCATCCTTGGCCACATTCCCTCACTAATTGCTTGGCATTTACGTGCACCAAAAGGGTTACTAAGTGGATGCTGTTGTTGTCGTTGGCTCAGCTTGGAGCTTGGAGCTCAGTAAACATTTACATACAGAAATATGCAACCGACAAGTAACAAACAAACAAGCGAGCGAACGAGCGAAAAAAATGTTGCATACCGTCAGGCGCTGTTAAAATCTCTGGTCAACTCAGGGGGGGCAAGGGAATAGCGGGTGGAGATTTGGTAAGCTTCAAGTGCACTAAAACACAAACAAAACCAAAACGCAAAAGTTTAGAAACAACAACAACAATAACAACAGTAATAAGTTGTGCAAATTTTTGCATTTCAGTGTAAATAAAGTTGCAATTCCAGTAAAGAAAGAAAGAAAAACAACTGCAAAATAAACAAGCAACAATAACAAACTATAAATGCTGTAAGCCAAATGTAAACTGCTATTTATATAACACACATTTGTGCATATATATTACAGTTAATACATACAATTTGTACATACAGGAATTAAAGCAACCTCACATGACCTGTAAAATCCTCACAGAAGTCAGACAATTGATTATAGCTCACGTAAAACTCGCAAGAACAAAGAAAATTAATATTACAATTGACGACATCCGCCAATTATTCTGCCAATTAACAATCGACTAATTACTGGCTATAATTAAGATAAATTATAATTTAATTCAATATTAAATTCATTAAAAGGCATATTTTGCCTGGAAGAAATCGAACTAAAATAAAATTGATATTAACTTAACACTTCTTGACTTTTCAGTTATAAGATTGTGGTTAATATAATTTAAATGCACATCTAATAATCATGTTTTCTTTTACTTTAAATTTTTTAAATTTTGGGAAATAGCAATGTTTAAAATCTTTTTTAATTAAAATCACAGAAAATAATTATATTAATTAATCATTTGCTTTTTGTTAAATGCCTAATGCAGATTATTTCGGTTGAACATTTAGCAGACAAAGTCTGGCCAAAGATTACAGGTGGGCAAAAGTTTTTTACACCTTTGGCAAACGCAGGCGCCCGCATAAATCACGCCGGAAGCGAGCCAAAGTGTGCTGCCCGGAAGGGGAGCGGGGGGCGTGGCCGTGGGCGCACAAATATGATATCAAGTGCAGGCGGTTCGCTTCTCGCAAATCGTGCGTTAAAACTTTGCACAAAAGTTTTTAGAGTAAAATCTCACGCGCTGCGTTGGCAGGAAGCGGGGAAAGGGAAGCGGGAATGGATCAATGGGGAAACAAGAACTGTGTGTGGACTGCCAGCCCACAAAAGTATGCCAAGCTGTAAAAACCATTGCTAATGGACTTTTGGTAGGCAGGACGAAAGATGGCAGGCAGGACGAAAGATGGCAGGCAGGAAGAGAGAAGGAGCGGAAAGAAAAGGGAGAGGGAAAGGGAAACCAACTGCCAACTGTTGTCGACGCCTTTTGCTTGGGCGATGAAATCTGCCGTTGACATTTGGCAGTTCGCAGAGTTTTGCTGGAATTTGTGCAACTGGACTGGCAAAAGTTGTTGGCGCCCCCGAATCCCAGTTAGAGGGATAAATATACAGGCTGGGGAAGCTTATTTAAATTACAATGAGAATGGCTAAAGACGACGCCAAGTCCTGGCAAACAACTTGGTCCAAGTTGTAAATTAAAGTTCGAAGGAATGGATTTGGGTTGGCCAGCTTTAGTTGCAGCCGGAGCAGATGGGAGTCGCTGCTCATTCGCATGGCCGAAAGGTTTTAGCCATTGCAATTCCCATTCGGTTTTGCACTGTCATTGTGTTGGCTAATGCTAATGCCTGCTTGTGCCATTTTACGTGCTTATAGATCTGGGCCAGTTTCATTTAATGTACAGCCTAATTGAAATTATGAAAACCTCCTAAAATGCATAATCAAATCAGCACAAAAGGCTAGATTTAAATACTCTGCATACTCCGAGGTATTTTGACTGCGAAAGGCAAAATGTAAAATGGAAATAAAATAAATTGGACTTGAGTTTTTATTTTAGTTGATTTGGGAGAGCTTTATATCAGGAAAGTAGAAAACAAATTTTTTTAAATATGCATAGAAATTTATCGCCAATAAAATATATCGCCAATAAAAATATACACGTAAAATACAATTATTAAAACAAGAGTTTAACTTTTGAGTTAATGGAAATGTAATTAATTTTAAATTTTAAAATAAGTTATATATTTCTCCGTTTTATGCTTTCAATATGCGACTTTTCAATTCATAATTTAGTTATTTATTTTACTTTTCAACCACTGTAAATAATTCTCATCTATAAGATAAAATAGGCAAATTTTAAAAATTAGTATTTTTATATATTTATTAAAATCAATAATAGAATAAAAAATAAATTTACTCTAATACGCTGATTCTAGCTAAATAGAATTTATCTTTTTCTATGTTAGTTTTTAAATACTCATCAAGATTATTCAAATTTATTCTCTATAATAAGCTCAACAGGGTATCTTCTAGTTGTGCCTCAAGTACCACTCATGGCTGAAGCTGCGACAACTAATCCCGTATGTTGAGTTTCCACCGATAGAACCAACCAAAATGAGATTTAACTCGACAAAGTTGCGAAAATCCCGCAAGAAATAAATGTTCGAGTTTTCGGATATTTGCACAGTCGTAACTCTTTACCGTTAAGCTGGTCAGGGCATTCAATATGCGTTGAGAGGTGGTTTAGCTAGTTTCTCGCAATTTATGTGCTCTTAATTTTTGGGGCTGACAAAACTTTGGCGAAATGGATCAACGACGACGACGACGACGACGACAACATGTCGTGGAGCGGCATCCAAAATGCGAGGCACGTTGACGATGACGCTGACGCTGCGTACGCTGTTTAATCGTAGCCCCGTCATGGGCATGGCAACGGACGTGGACGTATACGTGATTTCAGGGCTGATGCGGGGCGTGGGGGGTTTTTTTTAAGCTGAGGTTGTATCGTTATTAAAGCGACGTTAACATTGAGCTTGATGGCTCATTTGATGGGCTTCGATATGTTTTTAAATGCGCAAATATTGCGACTCGTGTCCCATTTGCATTGGGCCGGCCTGAAAAAAGAGTTATCGTTATCATAGCCGAAATAAAAGCGGAGCTGACCTTGCGACCGTTACTGAATTCTGATGTAGAATCCCCTCCGTGAATGCGAGTACTCGATATAAAAGCGAGTGCACCCACAGCAGCCAGTCACATACCGTTACCAATCGTTCAACGTGCAACATGAAGACATTTACCGGACTAATCCTGATGAGCCTGATGCTCGCTGCATCCATCTCAGCGATGCCCCAGCGTCGTCAGCTGAAGAGTCAACGGCAAGTGGAGCTGGTGGCAAGCACACCATATCCGGCAGCTGGTTTCCGACCCAGAATCCCCTTTGATTTGCCCAGCGAGCGACAGCCCAAGCTGGAGGAGCGACTGGCCACCACGACAGCTACCTCGAGCAGTGATGCGGAGGAATTTGTCAGCACCACCACCAACGAAGTGGAGGAACAGACGGAAGTTGAGGCAAACGCACGCACTCCAGCCAGCACCTATGGTGCACCCGAGTCCAATCCGGAGGATACTGTCGAGGTGGTGGCCCAGGTGCCCGCCCAGGACTTTCAGCCACCCGTACGCGAGGCTGTGGAGGATTTTGCCGCTGTTGCCATTGATGGCGTTGCTGATGAGCAGCAGCCTGTTGCTGATCTGCCTGCCCTGGACCAATCCATGACGCCACTGAGCGACAGCGATGAGGAACTGCCTCCAACTGAAGTGACAGCTAAGGCAGCAACGACACCAGCCAATACTTATGGTGCACCCAACACACCAGCTCGCGAGTATGGAGCACCAGAGCTGGAAGAGATCGACAACGAGCTGGAGGTAGAAGAATCTCAGGTTGAGCTGGTCGAGGACTCGGAACAAGAACTAAGCGAAGCAGCTGCTCTCGGCTTAACCAGCGGTCGCCTGATTCTGCTGCCCATCAACGCAGCAGGCGGTCAATTTGGACGCCTCATCCTGGCCGTGGAGCAGTCCAAACAGCAGCTGGGACGCCAACGTATTCGCAGCGAGCGCCTGCGCCGCATCTAAGCCCAATGCCAAGAGTGAATCATCCGACAATCGACAATTGATAATAAATATTTGCAGATAGCCCTTAAGTCTTTGTTTGTTCTCTGTCTGCGTTTCCATCTCCGTCTTCGTCTTCGCCTGCGTCTCCAGCTGCTTGGTTTGTACATTGTCCGGCTGATGCTGTTGCTGCACCGGAAATGGAATTGACTTGCATCAAAGTCAATCTCAAGTGCGTGCTTGCACACACAATAGGATGTTGTTTTAGCAAAATTGTTCTCAATGCTTCATTGCGTATTGTTTGCTTTAAACTTTGAGCCCGATTCCCTTCCTCCCACCTTTCCACTCCAGTTCAATCATTTAATTGGTGCTTATTGCAATTTGTGTTCTCTCTTATTGGCCGTTTTATTTTGCCTGTTGGTTCTGCTCAAAAAGGTCTGTAAAAATAACAGTATAAACATTACTGGATACTCTTTCTACTGCACCTGTTAACAAATTAACTTAAAATTAGCCGTCCACCGCTTTATTAGACGATCGATTCTTATCGAATTATCGATCCACATAAATTGCTACATTCAATTTCCTTTCGTTTTTGGGCATTTCAAAATTCACAAAATTTAAAAATTACTTAAAAGCAAGAGAAGGAAAGAGTAAAACCTTTTTTTTAACCCAAAAAGTGGATAGAGCATCTCAGTTTCGTTGTTGGCCTGTTATTATCCTGTACATATTTCCATCCAATTCGTAGGCATTCTACTCGTAGCAGATGAAAATGTAGTGCGTAGCATTTATTTCAATTCACACAGAGCAGTGCCAAGTGGCGTGCCACGCCCACTGGCATAGCAACTATGTATTTTGGGGCCATTTGATCAAATGGAAGGAAAACTTTTCTCATTACTCATTGCCAAGCCAAGCCAAGGCAAACAAACAAACCAAGCCAACGAACCAACGAACTGACGGAGCGACCGACCAACAAAACCAACGCAACTAACGGCAGTCAACAGCTAAGAGTCAACAGGCAAAGAGGGATGGCATTGGCGGGGGACAGCGGGGCACTGTATGCGGGGGATTTATAACAGTACACAGCTGCAAGTTGCAATAGCAACAATAACAAGAACAACGACAACAGCGACTGCGGACAGTAACTCGCATGTTGTGCTGACTAATCCCGTGTATGCAGTGTATCACCTACACTGTCAGAAAAAAAGTGAAACTTAAAAAAAATATTTAAAAAAATGACAACGATAATTATCTACGCTTCAAATATCAAAACCAGGGGGCAAAAATAACAGTCATGGAGCCAAAATTTAACTAAAACAAGGATATGTATAAAAATAATGTGAAGAAAATATGCTGCAGGAACAGTGAAGCTCAAATTTCATTGGCCATTATCGAAATTAAAGTAAAAAAAAAAACTATTATTCATAACTTTTATAACGTTAATAATTTTTTATTCTTATAATTTTATTATAATAAAAATGTATTTTAAAGTAAAAGTTACGAAATACAGTCGAACTTCCCTAACTCGAATTTTCTCTAACTCAAATAAAATCGAGTGGCAATAGCGTTTACTGAGCAAATTTTATACAGTTCTGCTTCCGTAACTCCAACTTCCATAAGTCGAATTTCTCCATAACTCGAACAAAAATATTGGCCCGTGTTTCTGTAAGTCGAATTTTTCGGAAAAATCCCCAAAAAGTTTGAATTTTTTTTCGTTTCTGTTTTATGCTTTTGTTACCGGCTCGTTTGGATATGTAATATTAATATATACATTAACATATTGCATCACTGCGGACGGCAGTCCGCGCTAGTGACGAAAGCAGCGCGAAGGGTGCGAACTAAACAATTACTTAAGCTTGTTAAATTGCTTTAGGAAAGATATTCTTAAAGTACTTCTTTGTCAGTGCATCCGCTCAAGATTAATTAACATGGCACGATCACTTGTATTAAAATGGATATCGCTTAAAGAAATATTTAACTTATTAGTTAAGGAATTTGAAAGTGGACCAAACAAATTTAAGCGACTGAGAAAAATATGGTATCTTAAAGAAAACAGTTTTCATTATTTTAAAAATAGAAAATTTCATTTCATTTACATCGGGAACTTCTTCTGGATACAGCAAAAGAACGAAAAACCCAATTTTTGAGAATATTGACGGGTCATGAACAAACTGGAATCTATTTTTGTTGAAAATAACAAAAAAAAAGGTTACAATTTGAAATGTATTTATGAATGAATGAAACTGCAGTTTCTGTTTAAAGACTTTAAAAAAATTATTCCCTGAGTCGAAGTCTCTCTAAGTCGAACTTTTTCTTTGGATAATGGTTATTCGAGTTAAGGAAGTTCGACTGTAAGACTTTTTTAAATTTTTAAGTAAAAGTTAGCTGCTCAAAAATTCGACTCTATTCGCTCTTTGTCCCTCCTTTTACTCTTTGTTGCAATGTATTTAAAAATTCAACCAAGTCTTTTTTTGCAGTGCAAGAGCTGAGCCCTCTTCAACCAACTTTGCACATAGTTTACTTGTTAGTTTGACTCTCTCAATGGCACTTTTTAAGCACTTTCTCTCTCTCTCTCTCTCTCTCTCTCTATTCGCTTTATCTAGATTTTTTCTGTGGCTCTGTTTTGGGCAAATAACAATGTCAGCATTTGACATGGCTAAAGATGCGCAAGGGAGAATCGAGAAAGGCTGAGGAATTAGGGAAAGAAAGAGGTAGAGGGACTAGAGATGGCACTTACCTTCCAAATCCACGACACGACCTGCACGTTTCAGAGCACGCACTGCCTCATCGTGGGTGGCGTCGCGCAGCTCCTCGCCGTTAACCGTTAGAATGGCGTCTCCAACGTAGAGTCCCTTGGCCTGATCGGCGGCCATGCCCCGAAATATTTTGGAGATGAGTATCGGCATGCGATTCTCGCGTCCTCCTTTTATGGATATGCCCAGGCCGTTGTTGTCCGACTTGATGATGCGCACGTGTCTCTTCTGATTGGCCACATGATCAGGTACATCGCACATGTCCAGTCCAACGCCATCCGCATTGTTATTGTTATTCAGGCAAAGATCCCCATTGTCGTTGTTACCCGTTCCCGCACCCGATCCCGTGCCCCCCGTTCCCGTGCCATCCACCTCCGTATCCTGAACGGCCATGCCTTGCAGCGAGGCTGAGCTGGGCAGCGTTCCATTCTGACCAGCGCCACCTCCGCCACTGTGATTGCTTCTGCAAGATCCAGTCATGATTTTAAAACTTCCCTTTTTTCGCACCTGCCCATGTAACTTACCCCAGGGTGCCGTTGAGGGTTGTTGATTGCCCATCGCTGGAGTGCTGTGATGACTCACAGGACTCGTCCAGGCTGATCGCCAGAAAGTCCGTTTCAAGCGTCACCATAACTCGATACCAGGAGCCGCGCACCCGCGTCTCCAAGTTGCCACAACGCATTCCTGACGGCGACGGCGAATGCTGCTGCGGAATGGGCTGCTGTGCCGCTGGCGGGGCACGCCCCAAACTCGAGGATTCCACCATGTCGCTAGCTTATAGTGGTTGCCCCTCGGAACGATCTACATTGCAACTTCAGCGCCAGCTGAAAAAGAAGAAAGAAAATCTTAAGTTTTGAATTTTAATCACTTGCGATTTCATAATGTATAACGGAACCACTGTTAAGCAGCTTATGTCCACTGGAACCAGTGCTGCCGACTTTAACCGCTAACAAATGGACAGATTAAAAAAAAATAAACAAAAAATATTTTAAAGAAACAACAGTGCTAAATAAATCCAAGCTTAAATGCACCCGAAAACAAAATACTATTTCAGTTTGAGCGCTTTTATTTTATTCGAAAAAAACTTAATCCTTTTAAGACCGGACAGATTTGTCCGAAGCCACTGTACAACCAATTATGAATAATGTTATGGGAATGTTATTGTTATAACGAACTATTGCAACAGGAACTACTATTAATCCACGCTATGAACCAGTTCAGTTCTCCTCCGCCATTGTTATAGTGATGGCGATATTTCTCGATGTTTTTGTTGATGCCGATTTATCGATGTCGCATGGCGATGCATCGATGTTTTGCAAAACATCGGCTGCCGCACTTTCAACACGCCATTTTCGCCGCTCTGACAATGATTTTATGGTAATTAATTTTAAACTAGTCAGAGATACTATAGCTACAAGAAGGCTTACATATGGGCTAATCCT
This sequence comes from Drosophila subquinaria, assembly GCA_037043405.1. Taxonomy (NCBI): domain Eukaryota; kingdom Metazoa; phylum Arthropoda; class Insecta; order Diptera; family Drosophilidae; genus Drosophila; species Drosophila subquinaria. Next base: position 58,220 of record JBAMBL010002862.1, on the reverse strand, counting down.
GAGTTGCGGACGTTACATTTGCACGCAAATTTTCATGTTTAGACTGATACAGCTCGCGTTCAGATTGGTGAATTTAAATGAAATTTTCTGAAAAATGCATTTCATTGAAAGTACTCTTAAACCTATTTTAAGATAAGAGCTTTACTAATTTTGAAAAAAAATTAGGCTTGCTCAAAGTTCCGTTGCGGCCGTTACAAAGAATGGAAGTCGATTTGAGGTTAACGTACATTTGCACATATATTAGCGAATTTTGCATAATAAACAAAAAATATCCAAATACAAAAAATTAAGTGTAATATATGACCATATCAATCCATCATCAAAAATTAAGATAAGTAGTCTGCTTAATTAAAAATGTTAGTTTTTGTCTGTTGCGGACGTTACGTTGCGGACGTTACACTTTTTACACACACACTTCTTTTCAAATTATTAATATATATTAAATATTTTTTCGATACAGTTTTTATCTTAAATAAAAGAAAATTAAACAAACTTTAAGATGAGCTAAGCTCTAAACACTCAGACGACCGTATTGCCCACTATTTTGGCCATTGAAAATACCCCTTTTTTTACAAGATTTATTGAAATTTAGAGGCAAAAAGAGGAATTAATTGATTAAGCTCGGCCATGAACAACCAAACCTCCGTAAAATCATTTTGATTTAGTAATTTGAAGCCTTAAATATATTCTATTACAACAAAAAACAACTATTATTAAAAAACATGCAAATTATTGACAATTAAAGGTTTTTGTCCTTGGTTTAAAAATTTTCGGATTAGCCCATATGTCTTTTCAAAGTTCTCATCAAAAAGACCTCTTGTAGTTTGTGTTTATACTTTTAAGATAAATACTGTTTAAAACTTTAAAACTGCTATGAAAGCATATGTTTTTAAGGGAAAATAAGCTTTATTAATCTAAGAAATTCTAGTTTTCTTTTAAAATTGGTATGGTTTTCAAACATTAGAAATACATCGATGCATCGATGTTTCGACACGATGTATCAACTAACATTGATGTTAAATTTTGAAATCATCGATGAGCATCGACATCGATGTTTCCACTCAAATTTATATCACTACATTGTTATAGGAAAGCGTTAAAAGTAAACAGCAATTATTTTGGGGTGATTTTTGGATTTCTTTGGGGAAAGATCGACTTGTGCACAGTTTCCTATCTTTTCATATCCTATCCTACGGTAAGCCTCAAGTTGCCCTTTGGTCTAGAGTTCACCTGGCTGTGGCTTCTGTTGGCCATAAACACCTCAATTTCCGGTGTTGGCTCTCGAGTCGTCAGCACAATATTCATTCGGACAGGCGCTTGTCCGAGGTGGAAACATTTTGGGGTTAGCAGCGGATATCAAATGAAGTGTCCGCAGGGGCAACCACAAATTTGGACAGGATAGAACAGAACAAAACAGAACAGTCACAACATTTGTCATTGTTTTGCTGGCCAAGATTTATTGCATTCCGCACAACGCACACTCGCAATATGATGCGAGATGCGAGAAGAAGAACAAGAGCAAGATGATAACGGCAACGACTACAACAAGAACAGTAACAATTGAAACAACACCAACAACAAGATGAAGGAATGCAAATGCTGCGAATTGTGCGCATCCTGTGCATCCATCGGATTCACATTCAGAGTCAGAGTCGGCGTCAGCACAAGGAGCAACAGTCGTCAGGAGCAGGAGCTGCAATTACGCATCTTGTCGGCGCCGCGAGGGGAGTTTTTGTCTGATTTTGTTTTTGACAAGTGACTGTTCCCCCCGCCCCCCTTGTCCAACTTATCCTACTTCCCCACTGTGTATGTGTGTGTGAGTGTGTATGTGTGTCTGGCATTTGTATGTACATTTCCGCTGACGCTTGAGCAGGAAGTAATTTTGCCACTGCAGTCGGTCTTCGTTTCAGGCTCTGCCACAGTCAGCGTTGAGTCTGTTTACTTTGCAATTTATTGTGCAACATTTGTAATTATTATTGCAATGCTGCATACTTCTCGGCGTTGCCTCGGTCGCTGCCTCTGTCGCTGCCACTGCACTATGGGGCGAAATCCGAAAAATCGAATATTTATTAATAACTTTTAAAATAAGCTAGGTTTTTGAATGCGACTTTTTTATTAATATTATGTACACCCTCAGAAATATTTTTGGAAAAGTGGGCGTGTCGCCACCCCCGCCCTTAATTTTTTTTTTTTTTTTGTATGTATAAAAGCTACTAAGCTCATAATTTTTATTTCAAATAACAAGCTTTGACCTTGTTTATTATTAGCAATAAAGAGAAAAAGTAATTTTTTGACAAAGGAAGTTGTGTGCTCTTATAAATGGTTGTGAGCATAAAATTTAAAAAAAACAAAGAAGAAAGAAAGAATCCAAGAAATTTCCTTTCAAAGCATTATCTAATTTTACAAAATATTAATAGAACACGCACAAATACAGAAAACTAGTACAATCAACACATAGTACAAACCCGTATTATTGGTTTCCATTTTAAATTTTGTAAAATAAATGATTAGTCTTTAAGAAATCCAATTAATAAATAGGCTGCAAAAATATTGCAATCTCAAAGCACGTGCTTTTTGACAGCAACATCGGACTTTAACAGCTTCTAGGTTTAACATTGGTCTGTTATATAACATTGTTGGTACCGAACTTTACAGTTTAAAGTTTTCTTTACATGTTAACATAAAAAATATAGCATTATTAATACTTTGATAAAATGACTAAATATTCGATTTTTCGGATTTCGCCCCATAGTGTACTGCCCCAAGCCATCAAGCAAGACTAGCAGAAAGTTTTTGAAAAGCGCCAAGTGTGCGAATGCTTGAGACGACGACGACGTGGATGGGTATGAGGTGGAGAATGAGGGGCAAGGAGCTGAAGACGTCGACGAAGATGACAACACACTCATAATTGTAAGTAAACACAAACAAATAGCAGCAGCAACATTCACACAGATACTTATACATATGTACATGTGTAGACTTCCCAAGGGACATATTCATGCGGTCCACGAGGGCAGTTTAATTAATTGGCAAAAGCAACGTCTTGAGATTCAATAAAATAAATATAAAATTGATTCTGAATTTACTAAAGTTTTTAACTATAGTGACTCAAATTAACTAATTTTCAAGCTCACATTATGATTGTAACCAATTGGTCCATTTCTGAATTCCACTTATAATTTAGTTTAATAACATTATTTAGAGCTTACTTTTGGGAATTTCGCAAAGCGAGGCTTAATTATATTTTACACATGTATTTTTTTTTTGACTTGTTTATGTGATTTTTTAAGACAAGTTCTATACTGAATATTTATAAAAAAATAAAATTTTCAGTATTAAAATTATTAGATTTAAATAAGAAAAATCTTTTTCTGCATTCCATAAAATAATTCTCCATTATATAATGATGAGGGTTATATATAATATGAGGGTTATGAGTATTAAATGGAAAATTTTCGTTCACTATATTCTCTCAACTTTTATGGCTGCCCTCGCTGGCTAGCACTGTTGCCACTTTATGCCTGGCAGCTAGCCAGTTATCCATCCATCCAAGCTGCCAGCGCGCTGTGACTAATTAGACAAAGTTCGTGCAACAATTCAAAATCAAACCGAAATATTAATAGCTCAGAGGGAATACTATGCTATGAGTTCTATGTATGTTTCCCACGCTCTTCATCCCACTCTCTCTCTCTTGGGGTGATTTCCTGGCAATTGTGGTGGAGTCCCCCATATTTCTACTTATTTTTTTTCGGTTATTTTTTAGGTGCCTAATAAGCACCGGACGCCGGACGTCGTCTGCCGTCTGCGGGGCCATTTTTCATGCTGCGCTTTGGCTAATTTAATGCTAGGCGGTCATAAATTATCCAGCCCACCGAAAAGTAGGCAACCAAAAAGTGAGGATAAAAAAATCAGAAAAATTGGGGAAATGCCTGGGAAATGGCAGCAGCTGCTGCAGTGGCAAACTCACACACATTTACACATACGCACGTACACATACATATACAATATGCAAGTTGCATTCAACTCGAAATTTTTATGCGCGCTTTTCAGTAATAACTTTTTTGTTTTTGTGCATTTTTGCTTTAAAGTTTTTCTTTGCAGTGCTTTGTATTGTTTTTCTGTGCCAATTTTACACTTTTTATTTTTTTTTTATTAAAAATGTGTAAATGTCTGGGTGAGAGTTTTTGTATTGATATAACGCAGAGGGCGTGAGGTGGCAATAAATAAATACTTTGCCCCAAAAAACTCTCTACATATCTGCAGAATATACACACATTTGAACATGTGTGTATGTGTATTTGTGTGTGGGGAAAAGTGTATGGGGCGTTTTGTGGCTGCGCCATCAAAAAGTCATAAAATCATAATTTGTAAACGAGAATTTATTTCGAAATATATTTATGGGTTGCTCCTTTGCCGCTTCAGCCGCGAGCATTCGCGGAATTTTTCCATAGCACAATCTTTCTATATGTATGTGTGTGAGTGTGGGCGTCGCTTCATTACAGTCATGTCTGCATGTGGCAAGCAACATCATGTACTCTTACCTACCGCCCCGTTTTGCTACCATTAATTTGTTGCCAACCTTGGCAAATGTTTTGCTTCCCTCTGAGTTTCGTTCGTAATCTTTTCCCTTGACAAAACGGTTCAATTGACTTTGTGCACTCGCTTGTAACACACACTCTCTCACACACGCACACACACTCTGTCGTGGCTTGACGGTGCTCACCTGAGTCCCTTGGTACACCTAGCAAGTACAGTGACCGATCTTGGCAACGAAAGTCGGCTTTTTCATCGCCTCAGGTCGTGGACGAAGGAGGGGAGGCCTGTCAGTGGATTGCAGCGGATTGCAGCTTTCTCTTTCCGACTTCTTGGCTTTCACATTGCTGAATTTCCTCACTTTCCTTGAACTTGGTGTACGAAATTTGCATATCACGCAACCAACCAGCTGATTTAATTCAGCCTGCAGGGCTGCACCTCGATCAGCAAAAGTTCTATATCAGCGAGCTTTTTGTTGACCAGCTACACACGCTTTCGCGCCAAGCGATAAATTCAAATTTAAACTTGATTTTGAAACTTAAAATCTAAGTACAAAATTATTGTTGAAATTTGAAAACGCAACACCTGGAGACTAAACTTTAATCGAACGGATCAGACGAGCCAACTTTCGCGCCAAACGCCTAATTTGAATATAAATTTGAATTTAAAATTAAGTCTGAGCTTAAATTTTAAATTTAATTTTGGAAATCCAACATCTGGGAGACTGACAAGGAACGCTGTCTAACCAGACAACCACTGCTCTGGCGGTGCCCATCCTGGCCGTTAGAGCAGCTGGCAATACAGGTGGAAAAGAAGAAGAACAGCAAATCGATGAGCAGGCGTTTGCTACATCAAAGAAAATGACTCGAACGCCACCATCAAGTGCACATGCCCCGTCATCTGCGCCTCCGAGGATTGCCGAAGGAGTCTTCTTCTTTAACGCTGCTGGCAGCAAAGATGAGACACCTAAAAGGAGCAGGGAAATAGAGAGTCCCACACATATGAGCAGGAAAACGCCACCTAAGAAGCCCAAAAGCGTCACAACAACATCACCCAGTCAGCTTATGATGGAACTTGGTAGCATCCTTGGCGATATTATCTACATGGTCGAGGATAAGAAGCCTGCTGTCCGGCACATAAACCTGGACATGAAAAAGATGCTTAAGAGGATGAAGCAAATCCATAAAGAAGTCAGCGATCATCTGGAGATGGCCCCCAAGGATGCTCAGCCTACAAAAGGATGCCACAAGTGCGATTCTACACAGCCTCAGAAACCAAGAATCAATTCCCCTGCGGCAACAGTGCCGGGAAAACAGACTGCGGAATCTCCAAAATCCCAAAATGCAGAACGTTCTGTACCCAGCCCAGTATGCGAACTGAATAATGGAAGTCTCCACCGTCCTGATGCGAACATCGTGCAACGTCCATCCACAGCTGATAGTTCCAAATGGCAGAAAGTCGGGAATCGTACAAAGCAGACCAAGAAACGCAACCCAAGATCTGATGCGGTTATGATACGATGCAAGGAAAAGGATGCATATGCGCAAGTCTTAAAAGCTGTGCATAGTGAGGCATCTATCCAGGAGTTTAAAGACAAAGTATCTGGAATCCGGCGCACAGCAGCAGGCGAGATTCTCCTGCGTATGAACAAGGCCTCAGACGAGTCTACTGGAAGACTACAAAAAGCGATCCAAGATGCAATCGGTGAACAGGCAGAAGTCAAAGCCATCGCTGACAAGGTGACAGTTGAGATCCGCGACATCGCCGGGTGGACGACTAGTGATGAGGTCCTAGAAGCAGTATTTCAAGCCATCGACTGCGATCTCAGTTCTGAGGCTGTGCCTAAACTTCGTCCGGCTTACCAAGGCACACAAACGGCCACCTTGATCTTGCCTAAAAATATAGCAGACCATATTCTCAGCCTTGGCAAAATGCGAATTGGATGGGCAGTCTGCCGCCTGCGTGCCAAACTGGAGCCACGACGCTGCTTTAAATGCCTCAACTTCGGCCACATTGCAGCAAGATGCAGAAGCAAGCTTGACGCCTCCAAGCTTTGCTTTAACTGTGGAGGAGAAAACCACGCTGCGAAGGATTGTAGCTCCGAGGCTGCCTGCATAATCTGTAAGAGATCGGGGGAGAACAACACGGCACATAGCACACTCAGTAAGCTGTGTCCGCGTTATCTCGAGGCAATTAGAAAGCTCACAAATTAAGTTCCTACAGCTCAACATAAATCACTGCCGCGCAGCCCAGGATCTACTGGCAAAAATAGTAGAGGAACGGAGTATCGATGTCGCTATCCTGAGTGACACCTACACAACAAAACACGACGGCGTTTGGCATCAAAGCAACGATGGCGGAGCAGCTATCTGGAGCTGTGGCCAGCATCCAAGCCAACTCACCCACAGATTGCAGCACCGATGGTTTGTGAGAGTAAAAACAAGAGGAATCTACATCTACAGCTGCTACTTACCTCCCAGAGTAGAAATTCAGGATTTCAAGGCTGCACTCGAAGATGTTGTAGAAGACGCACAGGATAAATCCCCCATACTAATCGCTGGCGATTTTAATGCATGGTGCACAGATTGGGGCAGCAAGAGGAATAACCCACGAGGATTAATCCTTGCTGATACACTGGCTCGCCTTAACGTCTGCCTGTTGAATAACGGAACACAGAGTACATACAGCATGGCAGGTCGGGAATCAATCATTGACCTGACGTTTGCCAGCCCTGGACTCGCCCGAGATGCTGCTTGGCAAGTATCCGACGTCTACACGCATAGCGACCATAAAGCTGTAATAACGGAACTACTCTCAAGAACAGCCACAATGAGAACACAGTCAGCCCGCCATGTAGGCTACAAAGTAAACACCTTGGATAGAGAAGCTCTTCTCTCCAGCGTGCAGACTATTACAGCAACGGGTGATGCGAATAGCTGTGCACAAGGAATTGCTGACTGCATCAAAACGGCATGCGAAGCGTCAATGGCGAAACGATTTAGCGGAGGAAGCAGGCGCAAACCGGTTCCATGGTGGAATCAAGACATTTCAAAAGCTCGTGCTGAATGCTGTGCTGCTAAGCGTAGACTGCAGAGGTCAAGGGGCAGACCTTCTTTCGAGAACAACCTGTCGGATTTCAGGTCAAAACGCAAGATATTGCGAAACCTGATAATAGAGAGCAAATCACGGTGCTTCCAGGAGCTTTGTGACGCAGCGGATGCGGAGCCGTTTGGTGCAGCCTACAGAATGGTCATGGGCAAACTCGACAAACAGCCAATGCCAACTTGTGCTACAAAACTGGAGTCTATTGTAAGACACTTGTTTCCCCAACAGCCACCACTAAATGCGGTAGTCCACCTGCCGAACACCGCGGAAGCTATAGTCTTAACTACTGCGAGCGAGGTATTGGAAATAGCAGCCAAAATCAAGCCAGGAAAAGCACCAGGTCCTGATGGGATTCCAAATGCTGTCCTAAAAGCAATCATTGCCGCACATCCTGATGCTTTTGTTAACATGTACAACAAGTGTCTAACGGATCAAACTATACCACTCAGGTGGAAAAAGCAAAAGCTTGTGCTCCTACCAAAGCCGGGAAAAAAACTGGAGGAACCGTCATCATACCGACCACTCTGCATGCTGGATACCACGGGCAAAATTATGGAGAAAATAATCTGCAATCGTCTGGAGAGAGAGATAGAACACCGCTGTGGCCTTTCTGATCATCAATATGGCTTTCGAAAGCATCGTAGCACGACGGATGCTATTGGAGAGCTCGTAGACATAGCAAGCCGTGCTATTGAAGGTACTCGAGCTCAAAAACAATACTGCCTGGTCTGTACCCTTGATGTCAAAAATGCCTTCAATTCGGCCAAGTGGGACATAATCTTGCTAATACTGCGCAGAATAGGAGTCTCGGCCTACCTCATCCAGCTGATTCACAGCTACTTTGAGGATCGCACTCTTCTGTACGACACAGAAGATGGTGAAAAGCATTACCAGATATCTGGAGGCGTTCCACAAGGCTCTGTTCTTGGCCCGTTGCTCTGGAACATCATGTATGATGGAGTCCTGCGCATCAACCTACCAGAGGGGTGTATGCTTATTGGCTTTGCTGATGACATTGCGCTGATCACAGTTAAAAACTTGCTAGCCGATGCGACCAACAGCTGTAGCGCCGCCGTGGATACAATCATCACCTGGCTAACAAACCACGGCCTCTGTCTCGCAGAACAGAAAACTGAAGCCGTTCTAATAAGCAGTAGAAAAAAGCCGCAGAACCCATCTATCCGCATAGGTTCCACAACGATTGTGACCAAACCTGCAATTAAATATCTGGGAATAATGATTGACCACAGGTTAAAATTCAAAGATCACTTGCAGTACACCAGCATCAAAGCATCCCACGCCACCAACGCCATTAGCAGGATGTTGGCAAACACCAGAGGTCCGAGGCAGCAAAGCAGGAAGCTAATAGCAGGAGTAGTTACCTCAATCCTGCTGTACGGATCTACAATCTGGGCTCCAGCCATGAGTGTGCCATCTTACAGCCGGGACTGCAAGGCAGTGTACAGGCGATGCGCACTAAGAGTCACTTGTGCATTCCGCACTGTCTCAGAAGCAGCGGCACTCGTCATAGCTGGAATGATTCCACTGGACCTTTTAGCAGCGGAACGATGCAGCAGCATAACAGGAAGCAGATCCCAACGTGAAAACACAATTCTCCAGTGGCAAGCGAGATGGCTAAGCTCTGCCAATGGTAGCTGGACACGACGCCTTATAAGGGATATTCGACCTTGGATCACACGTCGCCATGGCCAAGTAGATTTTTACATATGCCAGCTGCTGACAGGGCATGGTTGCTTTAGAGCGTATCTTCATCGTTTTAAGCATGCTGAAAGCCCGTACTGCGACCATTGTCGAGGCGAAGTGGTGGACGACGCCGAACATGCCTTCTTTGAGTGTCCCTTGTTCGAAACACTACGCAGGAGAATGTGGATAGACGGCCACCAATTGACAGCGGACAACATAGTCGACCATATGCTGCAAAATGAAGAGAATTGGAGTGCTGTAGGACGGATGGCAGCTACCATTATGAAAGAGCTGCGACGCCGAGAGAGGAGCAGGATTGCCGATTAGGTCCCGGAGCTGAACATGGTTACAACCGCCCCGCGAAGTAGAACTTCTTAGCCCAATTCCGTGGGAGCGGACAAAGCCCTTACTTACTTCTCTTACTTCATGTTAAATCTGTATACTATTCTGTTATGTTACTGTCTATCTATTCTCTATTCAAATAAAAAAAAAAAACACGCACACACACGGAAACTAAACACACACTCACTAAAAAAACAGAAATTTTCAACTGTATTTAGATAGTATCAAACTAAGAGTTTATACACGTGGAAAATCAAGCGACTGAATGATATTTTCTTCAATTGAAATATGACTAGGACAAGGCATTGGCCAACGATTACTGTCTGTTTGGTTGGACTTTATTTAGGTCAGGTTAAATTAGTGAAAGATTCAATTTAACTGAAACTAACTTGAAAGGCTTGACATGTAAATTTAATGATCTCATAAAATAAATGATTACATAATGTATTTTCTTATAATTAATATTGTTTCTTATCTCAAAATATCATTAATATGATATAGATATTAAGGAAATATACATACTAATACATATGTATTGCTTTAAAAAAACCGTTTAAGCACAAGCTGCACTTTGTTAGATTAAAAAATTTTTGAATTTCGCTGATAAAACGTTGATTTTATTGCTTAAAACCAGATAGAAGAAGAGTAAAGTAAAGTAAATATTTATTTTTTTAAAGAAAATAGAGAGAGCAGATGTGCTAGGAAAATTAAGTTTTCTTTTTATCTCAAACTGCCAGCATCAATTAATTTCGTTTAATAGTTTTCAAAGAGAGAGAAAGAGAGTTGAGAGTTCCATAGAGACAAGTGTGCCCTCATATGCTGCAGGTCGTTTATAAGTATAACCCGCGTCACATTATATTTCGATAATTACACTTGCACACACACATGGTTACAGGGATACACCCACACACATGTGGCGCATGGCCTTGACACCGCCAGGCAGCTGCCGCAAGCTACTTTCCCCTTGCCACCAGCCATTGGCAGTGGCAATTTCAGTGCGGAGTTTGAGCTCTCCATATCCATGACCAATCCCTGCCACCGTGGTATACTCGTACTTGAATTTCCGACAATCCGTGCGGTGAAGCTCTTAATCATTCTTAACAATGCCACGTTGGCGTCGACGTTGCCATTAAGCTCAGAGACCGCTCAACTGGTGGAAATCGATACGTACATAGTATATATGTATATAAAACCATCACTACACTAATGATCTTTAAATACACATAATTCACACATACATTGGATATGGTTGTGTGGCATGAAAAGTGCGAGCAGTCGGAAAATTTAGTTGAGATGATGCTTTAGTTATTTAGTTGCGGTCGTTTTGGTTTTTGCAACGAAAGCGAAATGAAAGTCAATCATGCCAGAAACGATGCCCGTTTAGACTAGTTAATAAACACAGAAACGAAAATCTTTAAAATTTAAGTTTATAATTTTTTTATTTTTCTATTGGGGATAAAATTGTGAAATGTAGAATATGAAAATCAAGCAATTCTGATTTTTTTGAGTGTATGCTCCCCTTTTTTATATTCTTATTTGATTTAAGCCCCATTTAGACGAGCACTTTTTCACAGCTTTTTGTCAAAAAACCGAAACTTTTTGTCAAAAAACCGTCCGTGTCGCTCACCATCGCTCACCGATGGAATAGAACGTGTTCTACTTCCTTCGGGGAGCGTTAGTTTTCTACCAACGCTTTGAAATTTTGTGCGGTTACGCCACACGGACAGCTTTTTGACAAAAAGTGTCGGTGAAAAAGTGCTCGTCTAAATGGGGCTTTAAGGATTTTAGGAAGCTTAATAAATTTCTTTTAAGTTTACAGCAAATTTTGCGTAGTAGATAATTGCTTTTTCTGACATCGAAAACAATGCATAAACATTCTGTGGCTTTTAGTTTTTAATTAATCTCGGCAAATGTTGCCTTCTCGATTTATTTATTAGTTGGTGTGTGCTCAACTTGAACCAACTCCATTTTGGGGTTTTCAGAGTAACTTGTAATCTTACAAGTGAATTTACTAGTGTACAAAACTGTAAATATAAACTTATTTAGATAGACTTTGCAGATTTAAAAAAGGATTTAATGTAACTTCAATCCTAATTCTAAGTCACAAAATAATTACTCTGTAATTAAACAACTCCTTTCTGGACTTTACTGGTTATTTTAAATATCCTATAAAGCAATATTAATATTAAAAAATATTGGAAAGTTTGTTTTGCATTTACGCATTGAATTTATTGATAAATAAATCTAAAAATGTGATAAGTTATACTTTGGTATATTTATTTTTGTACAAATTTTACCAATATTCCTATTTCATTAAATGATTTATAGTAATTTTCTTGATATATTTTCTGAAAATTATAAATATTAATATTATTTATAATGGAAATTCGATAATGCTAATAATAACAAATGCGACAAAAATAGTTTTCTATGCTAGTGTAAACAAAAGAGTCGTTGTTGTTGTTGTTGTCGTTCTGTCAGTTGTCGTTGTTGTTGTTATTATTATTGACACGTCCACCCACTGGTAAATCCGTTCATGTGTTTTCATATTGATATGTTATGTGGGTAACCACAAAGCCGCCACTGCGACCGATAAAAGCCAAAAGCAAACCTCTGAGATTTGCTTATTAACACACACACACAAACTGGCACACCTAATGCGGCACACACGCTGACACACACCGACACACACACCGACACACACACCGACACACACACCGACACACACATACTCCCCCCCATTCTGGCCTATGTCAACATACCAACCTGTGCTGAGCCTCACAAATTATTCAGCATTGATTAATTATGAAAATGCGTTTATATTGATTGTCGTATGTGTGAGTGAGTGTGTGTATATGTATTTTGGTCTCTGCTTAATTCCAGTGTACAGCTTGCGTGTCTGTTTATGTATATTAGTTGCACAGCATGGAGAGAGAGAGGGAGTTAGAGGGAAGGAGGGAGAGGAAAAGCTGCCCCATAACAATTACCAAGTACTGATTGTGGACTCAACTCAATGTGGCGGCTATGTTGGGGATTATTATGTATAGCCCGTTGGCGAAATACTCCAAAGTCTCTCCCTCTCCTCACCCCTCCTCACCCAGCAGTCTAACAATTGCGAGAATGCAAATCAGGCAAATGTGCCAAATGAGGCAAATGCGGCAAAAGCAAAGGCAACAGCAACAACAACGGCGACTTCTCCGGGGGCGTTTGTAATCTTTATGATGGCAGGTGGGTTGGCAGCATGTGTCAGGTGGCAGCAATGGCGTCGCCTTTTCCACTTATTAATTGCCAGTGTCTTGGCATAATTTCCACTCATTTGTCTGCTGAATGCAAGTGGCTGCCATTGTTCTACAAAAGTCAAGAATCTGCTCACGTACTCAGTACTCAGTACTCTAAGAACTGCAGGAGGCTGGCAAAAGCGGAGAGGGGGCGGGGTGGGGCATTTCAGACGAGGATGAAATGCAAAATGTGATGATGCAGCTTCATTAAGTGGAATTTAAGTGCGATATCTCTCTCTTTCCCTTTCCTGTTCCCTGGCTCTAGCTGGAGTCTCGCTTCGTTGAGCTGTTGAAAGGCATGATGACAAAAGGTGCAAGAACACGGGATGCCAATGGGATGGGGAAGGGAAAGGTATGGGGATAGGGGCTGCATACCCTAAGAAGCAAGAAGTAAGCACAAGAGCCAACTGAATGAGCACAAAGTTCGTATTCTCATTCCCATTCCCTTGGCTATTATCATTTCCATTTTCATTCCCTAATGCAAGTAATTGCACGACACTCTGATTAAGTTCGGTGGCAACCGACGGGGGCTTGGGCCGAGGGGGGGAATCACAATTTGGGTTTTTTGTCTCGCACAAAATGCTAAGCCAAAAAGCGGATTATGTCCTTTCAAATGTAATTTACACGCTGAATTTGAAAGTGACCTCAGAATTGCAGATGCTTTTAGAGCTTGCTTTACTTTCTGATAAAAACAGAGTTTATTTCTATGTTTAAATACATATAATGGCAGAGACTAGGTATTACATGGGGATTAAAGTATTAAAATTCTATTACATGTGCTTTCAATTAAATATTTATAGAAATTATCAAATTTAGAGAGATTATAGCTTTAATGGAATTATTATTTAACTAGACTAAATTATTAAAAAGATAAACAGTTAGTCAAGTAATTGTTTTGACATTTTAGTATCTAAAAGATAAATTGAATTTGTTAATGTATGCATGAACGAGTACGTTTATCTGAACTGTTGCATATTTCTATTTGAAGTAATAAAATTAGACGCGATTATCTAGCTTTGAATATTAAATATTTTACAAAATGGCATTAGCAAGAATATTCAGATACAATTTATGAGGCCGCTGTAAGATAAGCCAAGTATACTACGTCTATAAAAATCTTTCATTCAATTTGAGCTACTTATGTCTATTTATGCGCCTTCATTATAGACATAATTCTTAGGATCATTAAAATAATCATCGCAGTTCTTCTTCTTAGCTTTTGAGAGCGCAAAATGGCAAGAGGAAAAGCAGCTTGAAAGCCTCTCTCGGTAAAGAGCAAAGGAATTACAGTTATCTGTCAACACATATCGCCAAATGCATGTCAATTATGACTTAAATGCTTAACACAAAAGCCGGCAAGACGCTGGGCTAAGGGCCGCATTGTGCAGGTGGAAGAGGGGAGAGGGGATGGTGGCAAAGTGGCAACGCCAACGCCGCTGATGATGTTGATGAATGCCGATAGTAAACGGAATTAACTTTCACGCAACATAACGACGTCGACTGCGAGAACGACAACGACAACAGCGACGGCGACGACAACGACGCTCCAACAACTTGAATGAAAGAAAAAGCTTACGCTAATGGTTGCCGACGCCGCAGAGCACAACTGGAAAAAGCTTTCGGCAAGCGCGCGTAGTAAATGTGCGGGTGGAAGTGGCAGGAGATGTGAGTACGAATGCGGCTCGTTTGACTGGTTGCGTGAGTACGTGTGTGTGCGAGTGGGTGGCTAGTGGAATGGGACAAGCCAAACAAACGACGCTGATGACATCGACGCAACCGTTGGCAGCAGCGACGTCAGCGGCGAACGAAGTCAGGCGTCGAACTTAAACTAAAAATGTTTGTAAATTAATAAACATAACAAGCCCGCCTCCTCTACCTACCGTCTCAGTTCACAGTGTTTGTTGTAATTTCTAAATGCTTTTTGGCTCAACGGAAAACAATTAATGCAAAACTTGGCAGCGACTTTCGGTTGGCGACGCGACGTCAGCGCATGCGCTAAAACTTGCTGCACTGAAGCATTTCAATACACACACAAGCACACGTACACAAGCACAGCACACGATACGGTCCGTGTGTGTGTGTACTAAGGATTTTTGCTGTACATTTTTATATTTTTATTTTATTTCACTCGGCGTATTTGCTATATTTTTATGTGCTTAACCTTTTATATTTTTAAACAAGCATTTAAATTAGCGATAACAACAGTAGCAACAATAACAATGATAGCCAATTAGCATCTATTATTATTTCGTCTAGCGCTTTTTTTTGTATTATTATTGTTTGTGTAGCACAAAAGCGACGGCGACGCAAGCTTTGGACACGCTTGAACAGCGCGCAGCAAACCCGTTACCGTTAGAAAATGAACAGCGACTGAAGCTGAAGTTGCAATGCCGACGAATACTAGCCCCAAGCGGCGCTTGTCCAAAGCTTTCGATGCCAGCATCGGCAGCAGCGTCGGCATCGGCGTTGGCGTCTTTGGTGTGTAGGAGGTGGGGATTTATTTAGTAGTATTGGTGTTGTTTGCCCGGCAGTAATAACAGAAAAACGTTATTAGCAGTAGACTGTTATTGTGAATAACAGCCGCGGACAGTGCTGCCACGCAGCATGTAAAAGTACTGCTCAGCTAGGCTGCCACATAGTTTTTATTGCAATGAATGGCAATGCTGCAATCGAACAGCTGAGCGAGCTGGGCGCCAAATTTGAAAAGCTTGCAGCTTGAGATTAGATAAATTACAAATAAGCAAATTGCATGGCTGTGTGTAAGTTTCAAAGTTAACATGAGTACACATAGTGCTCTTAAGTTCATATTATTTAATAATTTTACTATGCTTATTGTAATAATACATATCATTTGCTTGATTTATGTGCCATTATTTTGTTGCCAAATATAATGTTATTATCTGCGGGTGTTAGGCCCGCTTCCATTTTCCATTTCTCTGCTAACTGCATAACGCGGGTGCACGAATACCACGAATGTTATTCGAATGGAAATTCCATACAAGCGCTTTTCCAGTCTCTTCACACCCGTTCGCGCATTTTCCACAGCCATCAGATTTTGGCAAGAAAATGTGCCAATGTTGCAAAAACAAAAAAGTTTTCCACGCATCCGACGCATTTCTCACTGCCTGGCAATATCGGTAATCATCAGCAACAACAACAACAACAGCAACAATAAAACGTGTTGCTGACTTGGCTGATGTTGTTGCCTGGTTGCCTTGTTGCCTGGTTGCCTGGCGGCTCTGTTGACCCGGCCTGGCCAATTATGCGCCGCGCGCCAAGTGGTGAAATCGATGAAGATGCACAAAATGCAAACGCACTCGGGCTAATGGTCAATATGGTGATGGCGATGCTGCTGATGGCGTCTTATGTACGATATGTGGCCCGGACAATTATGGCCAAAACAAAACAGCCCGGCCACAGCTACAGGTGGGTTGTGGTTTGTGCTTCTGCTTCTGCTTCTGCCTTGGTCTCTTGGCCAGCAGCAGCAGCAGCCTAACGAGCTGTGAACGTGATTATAACTGCTAGCCCGACATATGAAAATTATGTTCAAAATGCAATTTGGCCAAATACAACAACAACAACAATGGCCAAGACAAACAAACTGCAACCAGAAGCTGAATTCAGATTAGGCAATAGGCCAGCCCCAAAAACAACAACAACAATAATAACAACATCCATAAAGTGAAAATATTTGCTTTGCATTGATCTGTGGATGTTGTTGTTGTTGTTGTCGTTGTTATCGTTTTGGCTGTTGTTGTTGTTGTTGGCGCATTGTTTGTTAATGCCTTGGCCGGGCATGGTCAGAGCCAATAAAATATGAATTTGTCTGGCGTTTTTTTCATCTCTTCTTTTCTGTTGCATGTTTTGTTGCATTAGGAAGTTGGCCAGAGCATAAACTAACGGCAAATAATAGCCAGAAGCAGGTGGGGTTCATTGGATCAGTTTGGGTCAAAGTCAAAGTAGTCCATTGCATTTTATTGCAGGAAGAGATAGATAGAGAGAGGTAGAGGGAGTTTTATTGTGTGTGTGGAAATCCTGGACAAAATTCTTAAGCCCGTTTCTTGACAAGAAATTATGGAGCAGAGCAGCTTTAACTGATGTCTCCACTTTGTTACCACTATTATCTTTTAATTCTTATCTCTAGTCATTCCTGTTTTTTTTGTCATGATTATGATTTTTAAAGGAAATTTATACTGTAAATGTATTTATTTGATCCGCTATTCTAAATAAAAAAAGTCAGAATTCTAAGTCCAAAGATCTATTATACTTGTAGTATTGAAAATATTCAAATTAAAATGTATCCCTTTATAAGGGATTATCTTAGTCTTTCTCCCTACATCTATGTAACTTTCGTTTCGTTTTGATTTTTTTTTAATTCTTGAAGGAATTCTAAACCTTGTTTTTAATGAGAGCAGCTGCATTCAAAGCCATTTGACTGATTCAGTGAATTCCCAAAGTATCGTTCTGAATCCATATCATATTATTACACAACATATCATCTCATATTTCTTTTCCATTTAATCTGTTTGAGTTTCGTCTGGGCTCTTCCTGATCCTTGCAACAAATTTGAAATCAATTAAACAATTTTCGAATACCTTAGACATGCCTCAACTTAAGCATTAGGTCTTTTCTGATATAAACTAAAAAATTTAAATTTTTTTAATTTTATTATCTGATTTTTCAATTATAATTTAAACCAAATTATTTCATTCTGTCGACTTATTTTAATAAAAATTATGTGTTGCGATTTCTTAGCTCTTTCTCTGGGCAACATTTAATTTAAATAGTCGCTTAATTTTGATAATTTTGTATTAATTCGAAAGTGTCCCCTTTCAGTTCTCAATTCTTAACTCGTTTTCAAATGTGGGTGTCGTTTATGCTATTAAAAAAACAATAGGCGTATTGCGGCAAATGTTGTTGCATGCAGCACACAAGCCACAAGTAGACAATGCTCATGTGACTTGTCAACGCTTCCAAGCGGCAACAGTGCAACAACAACAGCAACAACAACAGCAACGGGAACAACAACAGCAACAACAACGACACGAAGCTCCTGCTGGAAGATTTGCAAGCACTTCACAGCTTCCTAGCACACAGATCAAAGCGCAAATGCCGCACAGCTGGTGTGGGAATCAGTTGCAAGCCAGGCGCTAAACGGTGGCAACCGAAACCGGCGGGAATTTTCATTGCACATACGCCCCATTGGCCCGCCTCAGTGCCGGACACTGTCCGCCCTCCTCCGCCGCCTCCAACTCCGACTGCGATGAAGAGAAAGACGAAGACGATCAATCTATTGCTGTGGAGCAGCATCGTTGCTTGGGTCACTTGTTAGGCGCCTTGGAGCGTTTTGTAAGAACATAAATCCTTCAGCTGTTTGCAACACGGCTGCCGCGGCAACTGATGCTGCCACTTCCACTGCCCGTGGATGGCATTTGAATGCGCCTCCTGCCCGTTGCCCGTTGCCAGTCTCAGTCGATCCCGGTTTAAGTTTTCTGCCATGGGTTGGACGGTTTTTTTATTGCCATAAGTGGCAGGTAATTATGTCGCTTACCTGATAAATTACCTTGTTGACAACGCTAGCGCTGAGCTTGAGCAGCAACTGCCTTGCGGCAGCAATTTTTGGACATCAAAACTCAAACCTTTTCTCCCATAGACTTTCTTTTATTTATTTGAGACAGAGATTTATTTTTATCAATTCCAAAATAAGGTTTAAAAAAAATATTTTTAAAGAAAATACTCAACATAATT
Organism: Drosophila subquinaria; assembly: GCA_037043405.1. Lineage (NCBI taxonomy): Eukaryota > Metazoa > Arthropoda > Insecta > Diptera > Drosophilidae > Drosophila > Drosophila subquinaria. Next base: position 39,510 of record JBAMBL010002862.1, on the reverse strand, counting down.
ATGAAGTATATTCAGCGAAAGATATTTATATTCATTAATCCAATAACTAAACTTATAGAATACCCAAAATGAGTAAAACATAATATTTAATAGAATTAACTTAACGTAATACGGCATAATACATTTTTATATATGTACATACATATTTTGTCGGCTTTCTGCAACACAGTTTTTTGTATTAATCCCAAAATTAAATTTATAAAATACCAAAGAGAATAATTTGATATAATAATTTGAAATATGTATGAAATATTTAAAGTAGCTAAAATAGTTTACACAACTTTGAGTTTAAAATAACAATAAATTTTTTAAATATTCCAAATTAAATTTGAATTTACGATTATAGATTGACAATTATAACAAATTACATAAGTCTTATTTGATCTTTAAAACTGTTCAAAGTAATTGTGAATTAATTCTAGATACATTTCACATGTATCTAAGACTTTCACGTTCTTTTTATCTCGTTCTTTGAAGTTTTTAGTCCTCTTAGTTGTTTAAATAAATAATATTAAGTTAACATTAACAGTTTGTATTGCATATAATAGAAGTTATTTCTAGTTGCATTGTTAAAGAAAGCAATTTCTTAACTTAAATTTATTTAGTTATGATAATACAAATAAATAAGAAATTAAATATATAAAATAAACAAACAAAAATAACATAAGCATTTAAGCGTGTTCATATAAAGACATTCTCACCCTCGCTGCATGAGCTGATCGAAGGGGGAAGAGGGTAGGGGAATACCAAGCGTTGGGCGATTGCATGTCTGTGATAAGGCGTGTGCCGCAACCGCTGCAGTTGCAACAAAGTTGGCCAAGAGTGGCGCGATCAATCGACTGGCCCAGAGGCTGCCTGAGATGAAGACGAAGATGGAGATGGAGGTGGAGACGGAGATGGAGACGAAGATGGAGGAGAGTTCGACAGAGACGTAGAGACTGCGCTTGATATCTGTGAACACGGTAGCTAACATGCTTAAGTTTAATTAATGATAAGAAATCTGTATCTAAGGACGTTGCCGCCACGCGCGTCTCTTGACCGTAATGAGCTGATCTGGCCGGCTCGCTTTTGGCCCTGGAATTCAGGTGTGCGCTTGCAGCAGCAGCAGCCGCAGCAGCCAAACGGGCGACCAAGCTGCACGTTGCAAGTTGCAACTGTGGCCGTGGCATCATCGCCATCCCCATCCCCATCGTCTTTGCCATCGGCATCGGCATCTCAATATCATGTAGATTTTGTGCTAATGTGTAGCCTCTGCAGCTTTGCAAGTGGCACTGGTTTGTGCGGCATTACGTGGCACACACAAGAGTCAATCTGTTGCTCTCATACTCGCCATTAATTAGTTGAATTTATTAGATGGCCATCTCCTCCTCGTCGTCGTTCCATACGCCTGGGAATTTTTCAAATCCCTTGCATTTCTTTTCGCACTATGAAATCGAAACGTAACCAAAAACCGGAACGTACTAAATATACGCATCTCGCCCCTGCCACATGTTGCATGCGAGTACATTGAGTGGTGGGGGGGGGGGGGCCTCAGTTTACGATGTGACTCTGTTCATGTTCTTGGCCATCAGGTATTGGCCAACGGCCATCGGGCCAAATCGAATGGCACCAAATATTTTATCTACTTGCCCCTCGAGTTGCAGCTCTTGAACGGCGCTTTTTAATCCGACTTCAAGTTGCATATTAGCTGTAATAAATGGCCGATTCCGCGCATCTATTTTGTGTTCCATCCAATCTGGCACTTTATGTGCCTGTATTGACACTTGATTGCTCCACAGATTGCCTTATTAGCAATCGCACCTAACATATCGTTGTCGTAAGCGCAACTTAATTTATATGGCAACTAATCGGCAGATTAACACGAATGGACTTTAAATCGATTAGTCTAGATATAGGCTGGCTAGAGATACATAAATTAGACAGGGTATATCACATGAGTTAACTACAACAAACAGTTAATGAAATTTGAAACTAAGTTTATAAATAAAAAGTAAAAAAATATATCAAATTAGTAGAATTTGAAACTTGGGACTGAAAGGTTAAATAGTATAATAAACTCTGAAATTAAATAATAATATATTTATTCTCGATACATTTCCATTAAAATAATAATAAATGTATGAAATATTTAAAGTAATACTTGAAACAATGCTTGAAAAACAAAGCTTAAATAGTTAACACAACTTTGAGTAATAAAATAACAATAAATTTATTAAATATTCAAAATTAAATTGGAAACTAAAATTATATAATGTCAAGTATAATAAAATACATAAATATAATTTGATATTTAAAACCGTTCAAAAATAAATTTTTTCTAGATTTACACTTATAGAGATGGGCATGGGCCTCCTTTTTGAGGCACGGCACGGCCCAAGCACGGCTGGTAAAAACTGAGGCCCAACACGGCCCAACACGGGATTTTTTTAAATAGGCACGGCACGGCACGGGCACGGCACGGCCAAACACGGGCGCTTGTAAATTCACTTTGTAAATTCTCTTTATTCATTTTTGTCATCGTGGCGTCACTTTTTTTATTATAATCGTGCTATAGATGTTGTAAGTGTTCGCAAATTGTGCGGTACATCGATGAATTCTACAGCTCAAGCTGACAAACAAGCGATAAAACTACGCCAACTTATCGATAGCACACTATTTAAGTTCAAAATCTGTACCGTGCCTACCGTGCCTCCCGTGCCTACCGTGCCTCCCGTGCCTACCGTGCCTCCCGTGCCTACCGTGCCTACCGACATTGGCACGGTAAAACACGGCAATTTTTAATAAGGGGCCCAACACGGCCCAACACGGATTTTTTTTAAATAGGCACGGCACGGCACGGACACGGCACGGCCCATGCCCATCTCTATACACTTTACTTTTAATCTCGTTCTTTTTTCGTTTTAGTATTTTAAACAATTGGCAATAGTAAAATTCAATAACTCTGTCTTGTTCATGTCAAAAGTGTAATGAATATAAATCATTTTCAGGTTGTTAAAATCTTTCCATTATAGCCGCAGCAATAGTAGCTAAAATTGCGTCTGTCTCATTGGTTTAATCACTTTTAATAAGTTTAAGCAAACGGCTAAAAATAATAGATATGTGTTGTAGTATTTTGCCATTTGATCGTTTTAATTCATTAAAAATTCTCCAGAATCAGAGGGGTGCTGGAGAATCAGTTTCCAGATGGGAAAATGCACATTTGCCGGCGAAAAGAGGATCCCGCATAGTTCGGCTGCCCGCCAACCAATTTTTTACTGCAACTCAATGCGGAACTCTTGGCCATGGCTAAGGCAACAACACGATTTTGTCAACCTCTGAGGCGAATTTGCCGCCGCCGCTGTGGCAATTGCCTTTGTGGCAATGCCAAAAATGTGTGCCACAAGCAGGCAGAATAAGCTGCAGATTAAACGACGCCCAACTGTGCGAATACCTTAAACAGAATATTATACTTTTATTTATTAAATCAATTTTATTTTAATCAAACTTTACAAAATATAAATATTTCTGAGCATTTGAAAAAAATACTAGTCAATTATAAAATCACACTAGTGACGAAAAGAGAATTTTATTTTGCTAAATGTTTAATATAATTTCGCACGGCTTTTGAAGCGCTGTACAAAGGATGCAAATAATATTTTTAAATTTTTTTTTTATCATATATTTATTGATGTTTTATTTTTACATAAAAAATTTATTGATAAAATTTAAATTGACAAACTTATGAGCAGACAAAGTGAGGGGTTCAAAAGGGGTCCTGGCGTGCATTATTAAAACCCTCCTGGTGATCTGAAACATAAAAAACAGACGGATGCTTAATTATTATAGATTTCGTATAACCCTTGGATAAGTAAAACAATTTTTTTTTCATATTTTTTTTAACAAATCCGAATTTTTAAAAATACTAAATGAGAAGTTATATTTTTGGACAACGCTCGCGAGATAAAGAGATATATAAAGAACATCCTCTCCAAATTTGAAGTAAATCGGTGAACTAGAACTCGAGATATCCTTACCGCCAGCTCGAAAAAAGTACTTTCGAGAAAAACGCGTTAAAAGTTTTGAGAGCGGTCGGACCGGAACCGATGCCACGTCACTAAAACGGCTATAACTCATGAAATAATAGGAATTTTAAAAAAATCCTTTTAATAGCATATTCTTGAATGTCTAAACTTTGGAAATATGAAAAGAAATTTTGACTTTTTCAAAGTTCTACACTAGAATACTCCCTAAAGAAAGTTTAGTTTCATTGTCATGAGTATAAAGAAACCAAATCCCTTACACTACGTTAGTGATGAATAGTTTTTTTTATAAATTTACATTCCCAATACCTCATTAGTGAATTATCCCTTCACAAATGATGCAACTTTAAATCTTTCAAAACCAAACTTATGTACATATTTTCTGTATGATCAGTGAGATCAGAGCTATTGCCTTTTACAATTCGCATCCATATCCATCAAAGACAGTTGAACGTTTGGCAATTAGTTGAAACCAGGCATAAATCAAATACATAGTTAATAAGCAGCGGGCTGCCGATGCTGGCTAAACCTGTTGCCAATTGCAATGGTTAGACAAAGATGCCACAACAACAACAGCAACAACAATCAGCATATGAGGTGCCCAAACAAATAATATTTCCCAACCCACCTACAATACAGATTCGAGGACTTTCTGGTGCAGGTGCAACAATGTTAACCGAAAAGGTGGCAACCAGCTGACGAGGATCGGCGACTGCGCAGATGATCTGCAATTTGTGAGACGGTAGTGTGAAGCTTAAAGCATAACAGTGGACAAAATTAACTAAATTGATTTTTTTTGGTAATAAATGTAAAAAGTTGTATTTACAATACATATGTACACTGGTGGGCATATTTATTTTGACAAAACTTAAAGTTTAATCTTCTCATAATTTGAGCTTACTTCATGTAAATTTTAGCATCAATGAAAAGGTCATTTAAATTCCGTTCGAACTATACAAAACTTTCCTTAACCCATTAAGTACCTGTTGAAAATTTCGAATTTTTGTCGACGTAGAATTTTGTCTACTTTTAAAAACTTTTTCCTTCGGGCTTTAACAAAAAATGTTTTGATGCAAAAAGTTTCTTCAAACAATTCTAATAGTGACTGCAAAAAATTGTTATTTATTATTTTTATTATTTTTTTAAAATTGCAAAAAATTACTATTTAAGCCACTTGTTCCTCCTTTTCATACAAAATAGTCACTATTTGAATTGTTTGAATGTTTTGCACCAAAAACTTTTTTTGTTTAAACCCGAGGAAAAAAGTTTCAAAAGTAGACAAAATTCTAATTCAAAAAAAATTTTATTTTTTCAATTCAAACAGAATTTAAATGACCTTTCCATTGATGCCAAAACTTACATGAAGTAAGTTCAAAATATGAGTAGATTTGACTTCAAGGCGAAGTAAAGTAAAATGCAAGTAATATTAAAAAATGTAATTATTAATATTATTAATTATAAGTTATTTTAAAATAATTGTAATACCAATCACAAGATTAAATCTACTGTACATTGTTGTGACTAGTGCAATAATCATAAGTTCTTTACAACTTGTAGCACTAGTATGTTAAATAAATAAATAAAGTAAATAAAAAAGGTTAATTTTTTAAAAGTCAATCATGGCAGATCAGTTCATTTCATGTTACGTCTAAGACTTACACTTTATGTAATCGAATTTGGTATCAAATTACACCCTATTGGCCCATTGTGCGTGGACGGAGAGGGCTTAGAGATGGTTGGTAATTATGCCAAAGTGGTTTCACTTTTTTTTACTTTTAAACATCTATGCATTTGGTGCGTTTATGCTGCTGCTGAGCTGCTGCTGTTGTAGCTGTTGAAGCTGCTACTTTTGGCCCAGGCCCAACCTCTTGGCCTGCCGCAGACTATTTAACAATTTTTACTACTACTAAAAATTCCAGCAACAACAGCAACAACAACAACAGACTATTGAGATCTCGTCTTTTGCGAGTCGACTGTTATTTGTAATGCGGGCGTTGCAAAAAGAATCGCAGGTTGTAAAATCTGGCTAATGGCAAGTTTGTTGCAAAAGCGTTAATTAAAATACGAGTACATGCAAACAAACACATGGACAACAAACCAAATAACAGCTAAGCAACAACCGAACATTGCCAGCAGCAACAACAATTTAAAAACTGCATTAACTTTGTTGCCAACTTGTGCGGGACACTTTGACATTATGTGGTATAAATAGAGGTACAGAATGATGACTAGAGGCACGAGGGGAGCTCGACTCTAGAGTCTAGACTGGGTACGTTGCACTCATTGTTACACTAATTTGGTTTCATTTTGGACTCTCTCAATATATCGATTGACAGTTTAGTCTATCAGCGTCCGGTAATCGTTGCAATTGTTCCCCGTTTTGGCTACCAAATCAATAATAATCCTTAATATGGAGCACACAAATGCGATCGCTACAATTCTCATAAAAGGCTCGCCACATTGACATTTAATGCCAAAATCGATTTGGCTGCACATGTGACTGCATGGGAATTACAAATATGAGCAACGATCTCTCGTGGCTAACTAAAAGTTGACTCATACTCATATTGCAGATGCCACCGCTTAGAATGGCGACTCTTTCAACAGCTTTGACAGCTTTCAGATGCTTTTCTTGTGGGAGCTTTTATTGCAAGCTTATCGACGTCATTGTATCGTTTGTATGAAGAATCTGAAGAAAGGAGTGGTAGATACATGTGAGAACTTAAAAAAGTTGAAATCTGTAGAGCTTGAGTGCTAATTAATGTAGTCTGCAAGTGCGAAATGATTTTCTTTTATTGAGAATTCAATTCTTGACAGTATGATAAATATTAATGATCAACGAACGAATATTTCGATAAAAAGCCAACCTACCATGCAAACAAAAATAAATTAATTATCTTTAAATTCCTATACATGTCCCATTTGCTTTTGCCAAGCTTAAAGCTAAAGTTAAATTAAAACAAACCGGAGTTCTTCGATGAATTTTCTCTTGATTATCCTAATAAGCATGGCGATGACAAACCAATCTCTAAAAATAAATATTCAATGAAGAATTAAGCATATAAAGTGACCATGGATTTGAAAAAGTACTGACAATATTCAAGCGCATCTTGATTTTATTCCCTATAGTAAATAAATTGACCATGGAGCTGAATGAATACAAATCAAATGCACTGAAAAGAAAACTAGTGTAAGGTGAAAATGGAAGCGAGCTCCAAAATATTTTCATTAAATTTTTTTCACAAACTCCCCAAATAAAGTGACCACGGAGGTCTTTAGCATAAATTCCATGTGAAGTAAAGCTTGTCAAGTGATCAATAGCACAAGTCGAACTCTCTGACAGTTTAAAAGTAATTTGTACACTGAGCACCAAAAGTCAATGTACGGCACAGTGACAGCGACATCGACAGCTACTGCTACAGTTAGCAGCTGTGTGAGTATGTAGTGCTTTGTAAATAGGCTATTATGGCTTAACTGCCAACTGCAAACTGCTGGCAGGCAGTGTAAACAAGCAGCTAAAAATGTTGCATCTACTTCGTAGTGTTGGGGAATTGTGAGGTCCAAAGTGCGTGCATTTGCACAATGTGGAACATGAGTTTTGCATTTGGCCGTTGCCATTAAAATGAGCGCAAATTAAATGCGGGTCGGCAAAATGTTGCACACAACAAAATTAGCACACACACACAAGTGGCAAGGAGTGGAAAGGGGATGGGAAAGTGGGGAAATGGCAAAGATTTTCCATGCCTGCGCATCGTGTGTTGTACTTGAATGTTGCAAGCAAATTATGCTGGCATTGACACGCCAGTAGACGCGCTCCAGCTTTAGCTTTAGCTTCAGGTTCAGGCCACAATTCCAGCTGCGAGCTGCCGATACTGAGGTGCCACTGCAACTGCAACAACAACTGCAACAACAACAACACCAACAACAGTGGCAACAGCTGTGCTGCAAACCAATAAAAACGCGCATTAGAAAGGTAGCAATTGCCTGTGGTCAAGATTAAAAATCAGAACGTGAGACATTTTACAAAATGGTCTTTGACTTTCGCTTGGACAGCTTGAAAAGTGTTTTAAAAAAGTATCCAGACCAAATGTGCTATTTATCTATTGTTGAACACCATGAGATCAGCACTTAATCTTAATCATTGTATACTCTATTCTCACTACACTTCATTTCCCACTTTTCCTTCTGTTTCCCCCCTCTCAGCAGTGTTGTCCAGTCTTTTCTGATTCTGATTTAATCGGTAGTCAAAGATTTGTTAGCTGTAATTGAGTTTGTTTCGATTGACGTTTCTTGACATATTAACATCTTTATAAAAATAATATTTAAATTGGATAGAGACTTAAAACAAATCGTTTTGGTAGAACTATTAAACTATGCCTTCAAAGTAGGGCTGCAAAACTATCGATGTTACTATCGATAGTATCGAGGTTTTCAAAATGGTCCGATGTATCGATGTAAAAAATTGAACATCGATATATCGGATGCTTCACTGCATCAGTGCTGCCAGATTTTTTGGGTCCATTTTTACAATTATTATTAGTTGAAATACGACAAAATTTGATTAATAAGCAAAAAAAAAAAAAAAAAAAAAGGTCAATTTGGTTCAACGCAGCATTATCAAACCGAAATTTGTGTTCCAAAGTGCTAGAAGTGGCTAGATCATTTTGAAAAAAAAAAAGCTAGCCCGCTCAAAAAGTGGCTAGTTCTAGTCACAAAGTGGCTGAGTTGGCAGCCCTCCACTAACTAAGCTTTAACTTGTGAAGACATTCTATTTGATTTTTTATTTTATGAAATGAGCATTTAATATTTGTTTTTTTAATTTTAAGAAAAAAAATTTGAATAAAAAAGCTTTAAATTGTGAAGACCTCATTTTTGTTTTTTTAAATTAAAAAAAAAATGAAAATATAAATTTTGTTCGTTTATTATTAAGAAATTAATAACATTATTTTACACAAACAAAATTAATGTTTGCCTTTTCTATATTTTTCTTAATATACGATTAGATAAATGGTATTTACCGCAATCTAAAATATTTGAAAAATTTTCGATGTTTTAACGATATATCGATGTTTTTTTGGAAAACATCGAGGTTTTGAAACATCGAAGTTAAAAACTATCGATGTACCCACTATCGATAGTTTTGCAGCCCTACTTCAAAGTTCAAATCTAAATTTGTCAAAAAAATTAATTTTAATTTGGAATGCAAAACATTTTAAATTGAAATGTAAAGTTTATTTCTCTCAATTTCCCTCGTTTGAAAACTCTACGTTTTACTTAGTAAATACAAAATTTCGAGTGCATAATATTTTATTAAATCAATCTACCAAAAAATATAATTTTCAAGCCATATTTGTTGTCCCTGGCTTAAGATCGATTAAGTTTGCTCTTTCATCATAAAATTTCCCACATTTCTCGCAATGGATGAACCCAAACCAAAAGTTCAATAGAATTTTTGGTGTGCGATGCCGAAAGCGTATCAGAAAAAAGCTGGCTAAAACAGCTAAAGCAGCTAAACAGCCTGGCCACAATTGTCATTGAACGTCCATTCAAATGTCACAAATTGTTTGCCAAATCGCGCATTGGACATGAAATAGTTTCGACAGTTTAATTTGCCTGCCCCAAACCGATGGGGCGATGGCAATTGTTGTTGTTGGTGCTTTGCCGGCTTACCACGTTTAGTGGTTTAGGTGGCTCGGTGGTTTGTCGATGACTTGGTGGCTACCATGAAACACCTACCAAATGCTATTGGCCATTATTTGAAGGCAGCTCTGTCTGTCCGTCGGCATGCAAATGCCTAAATGCCGCTTTTGATGCACTGTGAAAAAGGATGGAATTAAGGATAAAATAAACTAATTTAATTTAGACATGTTTCTAAAAAAAAACCTAAAACACGAATTTTTTGTATAGTCTGGGGTGCCACAGAAATCTCTTTCACTTGAATTTGACGTACATTTGTATGAAATTTACGTCATTTTTCAGGTGAAAGAGATTTCTGTGGCACCCCAGAGTAAGTTATTTTAAACTAGAAACAAGGAAATATTTGCAATCTTTTTGAATTTATGAATTTATTTATATTGCAAAGAATTTATTTTAAAACTGCACTCGGAAAAATATATAAATTTTTAATTTAAAACAAGCGTAAGCTTTGTTCATATCGAATTGAAAATTGAATTTCTAATATTTTAAAGATATTGAAAGTGGAATCTGAAAATAGATCTTAACACAGAAAAAAAAATGCCGTTCTAAAATCAAGCCTAAAATACTTAATTTAAGCCTGCATTTTTTAAGTATGTTTCCAGGATTAAACTGAACAATCAAGCCTATATCGGGATTAAAATGGGAAAATAAGCCCAAATTACTTGATTCTCTCTCGGCCTCTCTCATTTCAATTGGTTCGGTGGCTCAGTGGTTAGAGTCGCCGACCTGTTTGAAAAAAACCTGGGTTGGATTCCCCCCAGTCAATTGCATTCAAACATTCTCTTCATTAAAAAAAAAATGTTTAAAATAAAAAAACAATAAATAAAAAAATTAAAAAAAAAATTTAAATAAAAAATGTTTAAAAAAAAATAAAAAAAAAATTTAAAACACAAAGTTTAAAAATTTGAAAAAAAAAAAAATTAAAAATAAAAAATTAAAGAAAAAAAAATAAAAAGAAAAAAGTTTAAAAAAAAAATCTTAAAAAAAAAATTTAAAAAAAAGTTTAAATGTAACAAAAGTTTAAATGTAACAAAAAACATTTTTTTTTTTAGCCTGAATTTAAGAATTTTAGGATTGAACTCGGGATTGAAAAAATCAAGTATTTCATACTTGGTTTAAGCAAATCCGAGATTACCCCACTTCTGACATCGTTTCGGATTGAATCCGGGCTAAATATCCCGGATTTTTTTTTCTGTGAAGATATTAAGACTTCATTCCTTTCAAGCTTTATAACAGAATTCTAATTACAATATATTAATTCCAATAAAAATAAATCAATATCGATTTGAATTTATTTATATAAATCGTACCTTTTATTTTAAGAGAAATAATAAATAAAACTATTGAAATTTAAGAACGCCATTAATTTTCGCAGTGTACTTGGACTGCTTGGTGACAGTGGACGCTCTGCTGCTGCCGCTACTGATGCTGCTGCTGTAGCTGCAGATGCATCCAATAGATATGAGCGCGGCGATAACGTTGACATTCCACCTAAATTTATAATTTTTCACCGAGTTTTTCCCTTGTGCGCAAAAGCTTTTAATTTTTGCCGCCAATTCCGTTCACATTTGTCGTCGTCTGTCGTCGTTTTTCCAACTCTCCAGCGGATTTGTCATTTGCCCGTTGTTGCTGTTGTTGTTGTTGTTGTTATTGCTGTTGCCAGGCATACGAGTATTACAACTATCAGTAGCTCCGACTAGACCAGGCTATGTCTATGTCTATGTCTATTTCAATGTTCATGGAGTGTATTCAAAATCTGCCATGATCATTACCATAACTGATCTTGTTTTGTCATGGCGCCTCCTTCTCCTCCTCCTCCTCCTCCCCCTCCTGCTCTTAAGCTACTACTCTTTAGCTACTGTTTTTATTTTTTTGTTTGTGATGATTTTCTGCGGTTCATTTGAGTCACGAATTGCTCGAAATGCCTTCGATCGACTTGGACAACTTGGAGGCAAGGAAGCAACCAGCCACTAGGACCTGGGACTTCAGTTGGCGTGTTCTTTTGTCCGTGATTTCATTTTGATTTGCGCCACAAAACTCTTTGCACACGACAAGAGCGTATCGTAGGTGCCCCCTTCCCCCTCCCTCTTTCGCCTTCCCCAAACCCCTCCAGCACCCGTCCCAACAACCCTCTATAAATGCTGTCATTGAATTTTAATTTAATTCAATGCATTGCCAGGAGAATACAACAGCAAGCACAATGTTAAGAGAAGATCGCTTTGCGATAATAAAAGCTGGGAAAATTTTTAGCTGCCTTTGTGCTCTGATTCCCATTATTGGCATGATCATGTTGATATTTGTTTGTATTGCCAAAAAACCAAAAGCAAGCAAAAAACACAAATAGAAATGTCTTCATTTATGCCATGGTTATGCTAATGGATCAGATAACTTTCTGACTCTGCGACCAACTGCATTGGGGTCAACTTGTAATGATTGCGAAACAGAAAAGCCGTAATTTAATGACAGTTTCCATTTGCGAAAAATATCCAAAATTAATTGAGTTTGGAATAAAAACTGATACTGAAAACAATAAATTGACAATAATAATTATTGAGAGCAGTAAAATCGAAATTAAACTTTAAATAAAGACTGATATTGATAACAATTTATTGTCAACAGAAAAATCCAAATTTTTCTTACAAAACTCATGAAATAATAAGCATAAAACTATCATACAAATTTAGTTAGATCGTTTAGCTAGTTAATAAAATAATAAAGTAAGCTTTTCACGCACTTTTAAATTGTTGGAGTACAATTTGCCAAAAAAAAATAGAAATAACCATTCAAGAGTAAAAAGTAATCGACCTAATCACTTTACAACCATAAAGGCTGAAAGCCTTGGTTATTGAGTCGGCTAAATCTAAGCAACGATCATTAACTTATACTGACAAAAGGCAATGGCGAAAGGCTTATAAACCACACGCAAAGGCATTTTAATAATAAAAATTTAATTTGTGACTAACAAATTAATTTCGAAGCGCATTTACACCTCCTAATCTCGAATCACTAAATTGTCGATGGAGCCAACGGGCTGCAAATGTGAAGCGAAACCAGAAACCAAAAACTAAAGCCAAAGCAATTGCCAAAGAAGTAGGCGTTTACTAAAAAGAAAAAAGAAAAACACAGGCACACACACAGATACACACACAAACCTAATAGGCGCACCTAAGCGGCAACATTAGTGTGACTATGGGCAATGGCAATGGCATTGGCAATTTTCCCAAGGAGTCGACGAAGCTTGACTTGAAGCTGGATCTGGAGTTGGAGTTGGATGTGGAGTTTGGCGTTTGGAGGCTGCTGCAATTACTGCTGCAAGCGCGACGCCGGCTATCACTCGCGCCAACAATATCAATATTTATGCAGACGATAACACCTTCTGATTTACGTCAGCATCGCATGCAGATGCCGCCTGCTGCTCCCCCAGAAGATGCCGCCGCCTACGGATCTGGCCATGGCATTGGCAACTCCGACTCCAACTTCAGCTCCAAGAGCAACTACAACGACAACGGCGGCGTTTCGATTTTTCTATTAAGAGCTCAACACTTGCGCTACTGCGCAACTTGCAACAGGCAACCAGCAATTTTCAAGTTAACGCCCCGCATTGGCCAAAATAAAAAATGAAGACAACAGTTAAGCATGCGCTGTGCTATTAACATACCCTGTAGTTGAAATTGTTAACTTCAAAAATTAAATTTGCCTAATGTTTAATTTTCAAAATAAAATAACGAATATACTGAAATTTAACCTATTACTTGCTGTACTGTGAAAACGACCTGTAATAGAAAATGTTAATAATTACAGTTTGTAACTTTTAGGATTTTTAGATGAACAAATGAGGAGAGCTGTAGAACAACAGCAAAGCATAATCTGTAAGCAAGAAAAAATAAATTAAACTTTAAAATTTAATTAATTAAGAGTCCTAATCATAAAGAATATAAATGTAGATTAAAATAAAATATATACACTACTAGCCAAATTATTAAGAAAACTCTTTCTTTTACTATAACAGCTATTGTAAGTCAAGTCTTCAAATTTAAAAAATATATTTGGAAAGGTCATCTAAATTCCGTTTGGATGTTGCATAACTTTCCTTAACCCATTAAGTACCCATTGAAAAATTCAAATTTTAAAAAAAGTCAACTTTAAAAACTTTTTTCCTCGATTTTTAAAAAAAAATGTTGGGATGCAAAAACATTCTTCAAACAATTTTAGGAGTGTCTGCAAAAAAAAATTTTCAAAAATCTTTTCGCTTATATTTATTATAATTTTTTGAAAATTGCTTAACAGGCACTTACTCGTCATTTTTTGAAAAATCGAGAAAAAAAGTTTTGAAAGTTGACTTTTTTTAAATTTGAATATTTCAATGGGTACTTAATGGGTTAAGGACAGTTATGCATCATTCAAACGGAATTTAGATGACCTTTCCAAATTTAATAAATTTGAAGACTTGACTTGCAATAGCTATTATAGTAACAGAAAGAGTGTACTTATTAATTTGACCAGTAGTGTATATACATATATATACTCTACATAAATGACCTGGCATTGTTTAATAAGAGATCATCACTTCAGAAAGCATCGACAGATTTTTAAAAATTAATTAATTTGTTATTGTTGTAGCTAAAATTTTTTAAAATTTGAATAAAATTTTTTTTTGTTTAAAATATAGAAATTTATTTAATATTTTAGTCTTATACCTAAAAAGCATGCTTATAATAGTAAAAAGATATTAGATAGCATACCCAATCGAGCTATAACTACAGGGTAATGAAAGTATAACATGTTGGACATAATGGATATTAGCATAAATTTTACGCCGACTACAACAAAATGTTGCTGCAGCAGTTGATTGCCATTGCCACAAAATGTTGCCGGCAACAAATCGCAATTGGGAACGAGATCGAGTCGCGAAAGGAAAGGGGAGCGAGAAGAGAGGAGAGGAGGAGCAAGAGACGAAACGAGGGGCGAACTGTGGGGAAGTCCCATTTGCAGGTTGCTCCGTTGTCGGCGTCGGCGGCTGTGGGAAACAAAAAATAAGCGTAAAGAAAAATTTGCGCAGGCAAATAAGGAGTAAAAAGTCAATAAAAAAAGGGGGGAAAAATAGTAGAAAAATAGTGAAAATAAAAATAAAGATGCGCATGTTTATTATTGTGTGGCTGCACGGTGAATGTTGCATTTATTATTTATTGAGTTGTTATTAGTGCAAACTACGCGCCATGTTTATCTGATTTCAATGCAGCTGCTTCTTCGCTTCTTTCGGTTGCATGTTCAGGTAGCTGCAACATGTTGCCGCTGCGCATTTGCCGAGCTGAGCTTGTTGCATGTTTGCAATTGTTGCTGGTAGCCAAAACATTTTGAATTATTATTGGCAATGCCAAGAGGCAACTTAATTAATACATGCCCCGGGCTTAAGCTCAACAACAATTACCACAAACACTCATCAAAGCGCTAACAGATAAATATAAATATAAAGATACAACTGCAACTGCACAGATACAGATATAGATTCAGTTGCAGTTGCAGCTACAAATGGACCAAATTGGTAACGGCAGCTGGTAGTCAACTGCTTGCTTTGACAATAGCTATTGGCCATTGCATTGGCTCCAAGTACTGCTCCATTACTATTTTGAGCTGAAAATTACTTTATAGTGTTTCTTCGCATAAATTGATGTAATCGTTTGTTACCATTTCTGAACTCTCCAGCAAACCAACTGAACTACACTCAACTGAACTAAACAGGCGACAGTCGCTCCATTGTCGTCAGACCACAACAACAACAACGGCTTGACTACTGCAACACCACCGCACCACAATCGCACCACAGCTGCCATGCGCATGCGTTTCACACTTTTTTCTCTCTCCTTTAAACGCTCAGATATTCGGACTATGTTTGGCATGCGTACGACTCGGTATAATCGGGGAATTTCAGACCCTCCTCCACACACTCCGTGGCCAAGAGTATGCACCACAAACAGCACAGGAGAAGTGAAAACCGCATCCTCTAAAATACCAAACTCAATCATTAAAGAAGAAATTTTTAGCACAATTTTAATGCTGGAATTGAGTTGAGAAATGGGACAACTTTTAGGTACATAAGTTTCAGAATTGTAAGAAAATGTTTTTGGAATATGAAACTTATTTCCAGCCAATGATTTTTTTGAAAAAAAGATACTCTGAAAATATAAAATATTTAATGTTGTATTAAAAAAGTAAAGGAAATTCTTTTTAATGTTTAATCAAAAAAGTAAATGTCCATATTAATATCATTTTAGTTTTATAAAGATTTACAAAGATGTTTTCTTTCAGAAGGTCTTATTATTCTAATTAAATAACCTATTTTATGTTATTGGAAAAATTGCGTTTTTATTTTTTATTTTATTTTAAATCTTAAAATAATGTATAAAAATCATATTTAAGTTTGAAATAACAACTATGAGAACAACAAATAAGAGAAAGGTAAAACTTGAAGCAAGAAAATAAAATATGCCTGTTTTCGAAACTGTAAAAATATATAAAATACAATTCAACAGCCGTAAATTAAAGATGTTTCGTCAGACAACAACAATTGGATCCATTAACGCGGTGGTTAGTTCCTTAAATGATTTGGATATTCGCACATTATCATTATTTGAGCTGCTGTTTAATGGGTCGTAACTGAAGGAGTAACTATCTATATTACAGCAACACCTACCGTTTTCTAGTGGAACTACTCCTCCCTCTCTCTGTCTCTCTCTCTTTTGATTACCACTTGAGATTTGTACTGACTGCAGCTGCCCTTTTTGACTTTGCTCCGATCCGCCCGCTCCATTGACTTTTGTTGTCATCAATTTCAGTTTTGTGTCACAACAAGAAGGGCACAGATACAACACATACATACATACGTATATTTTGAGAAGCAGGCCTAGAGCACATGCCATTATCTGGCTTTTATTGTTAGAAAAACATTGCGCTTTGTTTCGCAGCTCAGATAGTTAACAATGTGTCCTGATGCTGCCTCGTTCCATGTCCAGAGAGGAGACAGAGGGGACGTGGGGAAGTTCCCAATGCGGTGTGTCGTCGCTGGCAGTCAAACAAATTTATTGATTAATGCCCGTTTCGCTTTGGGCAACAACAAAAGGAAGCGACGACACACATAATGGCACAGTTCCATAGCTACCAATGACAATGACCTTCTGTCTAGCCAGTGAAACAAAACGATATAAAAGTAAACCCATAAATAATGTTGTACAAGTCAAGAATAGCCTTATGCAATTTCCTTTCTCTCTCTCTCACCCTCGTTCCCTCTCTGTCTGCCACTCAACGAAACAATTCATGTATTGACTCTGTTTCCAAACTGTCAGCACAATTTTCATTATGCTTACAGCATTTGCTACGCATAACTCATTCCGAACAATATATAGTTCATTATTTAACAATCAATTTGTTTTGACAATTCGCAATACTTCGTCATAGACATTTGTGCGATTCTACATTTCGTTGATTTGTTGATCTTTGCCATTTAAAAATTACAATTTAAAGAGGCTTGAATTCAAACACAATCGAAAATACTTTAAATGGAATTGAATTGAGCTCAATATAATTGTACTGAAAACTGAAAGCCAGGTAACTAGGTAAATCAAGAATATTATTTATTTATTTATACACGTATATACATACATATATCAAATAACAAAAAACTTAATTATAAAATATTCATGTAATCGAGAAAAAAATCAAAGGTCCGTATATAAATACGTATCATATTTAGGGCCGTTTTTTCAATGTACATATAAAACCTTATAAGTTAGACAACCTGTCAAATAGAGGCAATTTTGTTTTTTCAATAAATATATAGGCATGGAAAGAGTCTATAATACCAAAGTACTTATATAATAGAAAACTGTTTTGAAGGACTTGGGAAGTAGTTCATATATTAAAGGATTCTACATTACAAAGGCATGTCCTCGATTGTGGATCGTCACCTGTCCGGAAAAGGTTTCTGGTAAATTTCTTATCTATGCGGAACACCCAAAAAAAAAAAGTATTAAAAAGATTATTAGAAATTATTATGATAAATTTAGGTGAACAATTATTTCCGGGAGTCCACCTCTGCAAGCTCGGTCTTTCTTTTTCATTTCAGTCCTTCATATTTTGCTTTTAGGGCCAAGACGGTATGTAGAACGCCTGCTATGCTGGTGTACTCTGTGGCCAATTTTTCCCATCCGAGTGACATTTGCTTCCAAGTGATTGCATCGGACTTCGTCTTTTCCAACACACTCTGTTAGGCTTTGACCAGCGCAACCAGTTCCGCTTCTTCATCGGGTGTAAAGTTTGGACAACGCTGACTTTTCGTTTTGGAAATAATATTCTTTTGAACTGTCACCCAAAAATACACTGCTCCAAAGCAAGTACACAATTTTAGTATTTTTGCATCGATTATTTTACGTGATGTATAAAGTTATAAATTGATTGAAAAACTGAAATTTTTATGAAAAACGTAATTTGACTTATGACTTTGTGAACTATTACTGTGTTTAATTTTATTGTGACATTGAAGAAATGGCCCTTAATATTATATTTTACGGCTCACAAACTATTTATGTATATCTATTATACATATTATTTTTAGGTTTTTTTTTCAGTAGAAAATACGGGCCTTAATGAAAATATAATAAACCAGAAGTATAAAAAATTAAAGTAATGAGATAAACTTTAAGAAAATTGCATTAATCTAATCGCGAAATCTGTACATATTCTTTCAGAATCATTCGGTAATTACTAACGATTCGTAGCTTACATGAAAAAAAGTAGATTGTAAAAAAAGTGTTCTATTTAAAAGACACATTTAATCGCTTATAATTCGCTGTAAGAGCTCTGTTCATTTGTCAGCTTTGAAACTAAACTTGTTGGTAGCATTAAAGTCATTTCTACTTTGTATTCGTCACTTTAATCCAACAATTAGTCAAGACTAAACACCTTTCACACCTTCAGTACGTATCGATACCAAATCCAATACACACACACACACACACACATTCACATACACAACAAATGTGCCGTCAATGTCATTCATCCAATACGAGTACAAACTGTGTGTGTGTGTGTGAATTCAATTGCAATCACAGCAAGTGAACCTGGTGGCATTTAACATTGTGTTGGAAGAGAGGGTAATGAGGGGAGATTTCGATTGGTGGAAAACAGAGGCAGAACCACTTGAAACAGCGGGCAACAATAACAAGAAGAGGGCAATGCCAAAAGCGCAGCTGGAAAACAGTCAACAAAACAAAGATTTGAGTTTAGATCAAAGCGATTTCACCGCCACTTGCTGTTAACTCGATGGCGCTCAAGGTACACGATGGACTTGCACTGGACCTGGACCTCAATGTGCTCATCGTCGTCGATGTGGACCTCTGGACAGCCGCTGGAGAGGAGTGGAGTGCAACTAGTGTCTAGTGGTTAGTGGTTAGGCTTCCCGGACCAGACCAGACCCGGCAACACAGACCGATGTCAGCATTTGCTTTTATTTTGTATACTCTGACAAAAGGTATTCCAAATGTGTTTCTAAATTTGCAAAATTATTTGCATCTTTTCAAAGTCTTCAATATATGTAATATATGTGGACGTTGAAAGCGTCCCCAAGTCAAGTAATTGGTTTTTATTTTTGTTTATTTTTATTTTAGTATAGTTTCATTTGATTCTTAAAACAATTTCATACCATTGGGCTTAAAAATAAAAAATATATGTGTAAATTTAATTTCAAAGTAATTACTTGATGGATTTATATAAATGTTGGATTGATCAAAAATACTTTATCGTCTTTGAAATTATGAATTATTTTGCACTAAATTTACAAATTATACTGAATATAAGTGCATTTAAACGTCGCCGTTTGGTGAATAGACTTTCTTAGATATATATTTTTTTGTATTTTATTTTTTGTGATTTTGCTGCTTGCTTTGCTTTCAAAGTGTGCAAATGTTCGCGTCAGGCAATTTGCTGACGCGTTTGTTGTAATTAAATCGATGGAGCTCTGGCATCGATCTGATCGGCAGCCCCGACAGCCATTCATTGTGTGTGCTCATGAATCTCTCTGGCGCTGTCCAAGTCTATCTAGCTCTGTCTCTGACACACACACATATACTGGAACTCTGGGGCGGTCTTTTGGCCTGGTCGCTGGCCTGCTAATCTGCTGGGACGCGACTTGGATCGGCCGGATCGTTTGGAAGATCGTTGGCTTGTTCGCTTGTTACTCTTGCATACAAATGACACAAATGTATGGTTGCGTCGCGTCTGCTTTTTGTATTGTATGTATTTCTAATGCCGTCACAGGCGATCAGATTTGTGGCCACATCAGATGGAAGGCTCTGAAGCCAGGTTGCCTTCTGCCTGTTGCCTGCGATGGAGCATTTGATTTCACTTCGACGCTAATGGCGACAAACTGCCGTGGAGCGCTAAATTGTTGCCAGGCATTGCCATTGAGTAGCCCGGGGAGGGAATACATAACCTATGCTTCTGTCTCCCGTTGAGTGGAGCCAATCTTTCGCCAAAACAATTTATCTATTTGTGTCTGTCAGTTTCGCTCCCCAGCTGCAACAGCAACAACAACAGCAGCAACAACAATTATATATGTGGTGGCAACATTGATCACATACATTTCTGATGATCATATGATGATCTACATGCTAATCAAATCACATTGGCGCATTGACCAATTACTCAGTGCAACACCTTTTAGTCAGCGCACAAAACGAAAGACTTAGGCGACAAACTTGACTACAAACACAAGCACACACACAGTCAGACTGATTACCCAGAGATGTGTTAAGTGTGGATAAGTAATGGCTTGCATGTTGGTCATTTGTCTTCATTGGAGCGAACAAGTGCTCCTTGGACTGCCAATGCGATTACTCCGAATGCCGTCGGCGGCAATTTTCCAGTTTGTGATTGGTTAATCATTAGAATGTAGACTGCTCTATCTATAAAATAGATAATGGTATATCAATTACTTCATTTTAAAATGATTTCATTAATTTATTATTATAGGATTAGTTTGTAATAAATATATGAATAATTCGATAGTAATTTTTGCTCAATGTTTATTTATATAGAGTGTTTAAGTAAAAAGTCCTAAGAATATTTCTGAGAGAAGTTTAAGAATCCCATTTATATTGGTAATAATTGTGAATTACTAATGAATGTTTATCAATATAAGAATCATTTCTTAAATGCATGTACCTTAGGCAAATAGGTATAGATAGGTATAACTTTATTTTATTAAGACCTTGCTTACGAATTTTGTATTAATTGATTTTTCTAAGCGTAGTGTCAAAATTCTTAAGAAAGATCTTTTAACATCTTTCGAATTTAAAACGTTTATGCAACACCTATTTATATAAGAATGCATATATGTATTTAACAAGTCCAAGTTAGTAAATTTAATTTAATAATATTAAAATTAATTTGTTTAATTCGTTTATTGAATTTATTCAAGCTTAAAATTGATTTTTTATAATTTAATTTTAAAGAATTTTTGGAAGTCATAAAAATTTTATAATGATTATTTTGAATTTATGACAATTTTAAGGAAGAGCTTCTCTGATTTAATTTTAAGGAATATTTTGTATCTGCTTACTATATTTAAAATGGTAAACCTCGTTCAGTTTTAGCCATATTCTAGACTTGGGATGCCGCAAATGGAATCGTCATCAAAATGTGACTGTTATTTCGGCTGTTGTTTCGGCTCGAAGATGGGGATGTTGATCGTGGTTATGGTGGATGCTGAGCGTGCTGGCCCCGTGACACATTCACATTGCACATGCTGAGCTGGTAATACTCGTACTTACTGCTGCCCCCGACATGAGAGATGTAGCTGTTGCATGCAGCAAGTTGCAAGTTGCACAGCCTGCTGTTGGCTGTTGTTGTCAGGTGAGTGAGAATTGTGTCACATAGTCATGCGCTGACACTCGACGGTGCTGAGTCTAGGTCTGAGTTGGAGACTGCGTCTAAGTAACCTACCTAGCGGTATATTTGCTGGCCAAAGTTTTTCCTGGAAACAATCGTCGAGTGTGCAGCATTTTGCCTGCCTCTTCGACTGTTGCTGCTGCTGCTGCTGTTGCTGCTTCCACTCCATAAATCTCGCCACACAATGACAAAATATTTGCAAATCGCAAGGCGCGCTTCAGAGAAGCCGCCTCTCGATACAAATCTATTTTCATTCGGTTTGGTTCGGTTCGGTTTGCGTTTGCGTTTCGCGTTTTTCCCGCTCCGTGCGGCATTATTATATTGTTTGCCGTTTCTTTTTTCATTTTTTTTTTTTTTTGCCTACCTCTCAGTTCTCAGTGTTTGCTAGTGCCCCACACTCTGCTCCCTGCCACACTTGGAGGACTTGTTGCCTTCAACTTGTTATGCGGCAGCAAACAATTGTCTATTCTTTTTTCAAATGCAACCGCCAAGATGCGCCGCCTGGTAGCAACTGCAACAACTGCTGCGATGCGCCACAAACGACTCCCCCGGGACACTGTCTGTCTGCACTCCAGTTGCCTCCCTCCCAGTTCTCCTCCCTCTCCACCTTCTCCGGTTACCGCCTGGGGTTCAACTGTAGGCTACAGTTTCTGGGCGCGTTTAACATACAAATTGTTACACTTACAAGTGAAATTTATTATTGCTCACACTCCGGGAATCATCTTTTGTGGCTTAGGCATTACTCACGCTAGGATTATCATAAGCTTTTCATGCACAGAACTTTCATACTATAAAATACATACATCTATGTATGTATATATTTAATGCGCTTGATTTCTCACTTTCTGCACCCTGTAATGCCACTTGATGTTGGCCGAGTTGTGTGTGCGCTAACGTGTCACTTCTTTATGGTCCATTCCAGCTTTCAATAGCAAGCCATAAATCATGCATTAGTTCATGTCCGCACCAAAACCGAAACACTTTTAGCCAAATACGGTCAGTTGGTGCCATAATTTCACAGTCAGTCCCGCAGCCTTTTAAATATGGTCCGATCACTGTGCTCACATTTTTAAATATCTCAGTTTCAATATTAAAAAATTATCAATAAAAATATTTGAAATATTTAGAACAAACTCAGCTAAAGAGAAGCAAGTCTTTCAGTCCATTGCATTTTCCTATGATCCCAGATTGTCCTGTTTCAAGTGACCCTAAACTTGCCTTAAGAATCCGGTAGTGTAATTAAAGCAACGCTAACCAAATATTTGATGTCCAAACATTTTATCTTTTCTGTTTTCAATCAAACATTTTAAAGTATCTAATTTCTTTCAGAACTTAAAATGTAATTTAAACTTTGAGCTGTAATGCATTAATTTTTTGCTCGAACTGTTTTAATCGTTGTCAAATAAATAAATAAAATCAATATATAAAAATAAATGTAATAATATGCTGGATAATATGTGAAGCTCATGCAATGATTCGGTGTTGGATTTAAGTATTTTTTTAAGTAAGTAAGTAAGTTAAGTATAACTGTGTGAATGATTTATTTATCATCTGTTTGACTCTCAGCCTTATATGTTAATTAATTAATTTATTAAATCTAGATTCCTAAAAGCAGTACTAATTTAATGCATATCATTGATCAACTTTTAATTTACATTTTTCAAAATTAGGCAATTGATTATATTAATAATAATTTATATTCATGTTAAGATTAAAGTAAAGGGTCTATAAAAATTCTAAACTATAGCTTTTAATTGTATACGTATTTTATTTTGTTTTGTTAATTTATACATTATCTGTTTAACTAACTTAAATATAAATTTATTTATTTATCAAGTCCTCCTAGAGCTACAACAGAAAATACAAATCATTAGTTAAATTCTTATTTCAATTTTTGAAGTTACCAAAATGAAACAATTGAACATATTTATCAATAATTCAATAAAGTACAAATTTTTTACAATACTTTCTAATTTTATTTATATTATTACAAAACATATTTATTTTTTTGTTAATTTATACAAAGGTATGTATATTTTTTATTTAAGTTTTATGCTTCTTTATCGATCAGCTGTGTGCGAATCGAATGTGTCAACACTTAAAATTAGATTATACCATATAAGCGTTGACTGATTTTCAGATCGTAATCGCGATCATATTTGGGGTGCTGTGCACATGTGCAATATTTAATTTTGGACTGGAAACACGGCAGTTACCCATAGTCAGGCTATTTGAGGTAAGAGAGAGAGAGAGAGAGGGGGGGAGGGCGGTTCGAGCAGTTGCGCGGTGAGCTTGTAATTCAATCTGCTTGCATTCAGACATGTAACAGCAATTTTAAAACAATTTTCAACTTACTGACAGAGCGGCTACCGGATTGGCTCGGCCCCAAGCTAAGCTGAGAGATCAGAGAGATATCTGGGAGCTGGGAGCTTTGGCAACGGCAACGCTTTTGAGTGACTTTGGTACCAATCTGTCCATCATCATTACCATCAAGTGTAACATTTGTGACGACAGGCAGGCAAGCAGTCGACAGACAAACGGACTGACCGACAGACAGACAGACAGTCAGACAGACAGACAGAATGAACAGATAGAGAGACGAGATGGGACGAGATGAGACACAGATGCCAGCCGCCGCCTGAGAGCCGCAGTTAAGAGGTGCTTCAGTTTGTTGTCCCTCTGCTCCTCTTTGGACGCTTGGACGCTTGGATCAGAAGCTGCTACAGCGTGCTGTGAATGCCAGTGCAATTACTTTGTAATTTAAGTTATTGATTGCCACGCTGCGAGTGTGAGCTCCACAAGCTGCCAACAGTCATCGCCTCAGTTTCTGTCTCCGTCCCCAAACTTCATCTTCAACAGCAGCTCCAACTGCAACTCCAACTACGTCTCTGTGGACTGTTTAAGCTTAGATCCCAAGCTAAGTCTCTTAGATAATCTCAACATTGCACCGTTACAATAGCACCCAACGCTTTATATGCCCTTTAATGCCAAGTAAATGGGTCGTATAGGGTATATTAGCTATGCAAAACGGATTGCAACTATTAATAAACAAAGTATTCTTAAAAATATATCAAATAAACTTTGTACTTAGTTTCTTCTTTGCATATTTAGTAAATAATAACTATATTATTTACAAATACATATTTGTATTTATTAAAAAAGCAATTTAAATACTATGCACATTTTTATGTTTGTTTTATAATAAGTGCATATCTTTAACATTAAATATGGCCTCCATATCTAAACAACTATACTTTGTAATTTTATTATGAAGATTTTATATTCAATAAAATATTGAATATCTAGTGTTTTATTTGTATTTTATTTTATTTTACTTTTTTAATAAATATTAAAATTTAGCCTGATTTATTATATTTCATACAAGGTATTAATTTCCAAGAGTATGAGCCTATTCTATGTTGCCCCCAGTCTTTATTTCTATTGATGTTTTTTGCCGTTTTTATATATTTAATGCGTTCATCTTAGAATTTATACAGTCGCAGAGTCGAGGGGCACTCGGTTATTCTGAGATCTTTCATGTTTGGATTAGCTGCGAGTGATTCGGCTGTGCCAAGTCCAGAGACGTCGCCATTGATTCAATTTATGGCAAAATTCAATTTAGATTTTTGTAATCATTTAGTTGTAGCTCTGTTGTATTTTTTTTTTGTGGCAACCTTTTGATTGGCGCTGTTCTTGATTTCATTAAATGCATTCACTGGCTTTCAGCCATTTGTAGAATTTCTCGAATGTGTTGGCCATTCGATCCAGCTCAGTTTGACGCCAGTTGATCGTTTATAATTGCAGCAAGAGCGGGCAAGTTGGAAGAGAGAGAGGAAAAAAGTTACAGAAAAACGTCACCTCAGTTTTTTCATACTTTATGCACTCGAAACTGTCATAATTTATTGTGTTGTGTTGTGTTGTCTTTTGTTGTGTGTTGTTTGTTGATTGTTGTGTGTTGTGTTTTGTGCACTGACAACAGGTTGATGTATTGATTGCCGTCATGTTTGTAATGCTGACATTTATGACAGTAATTTGTTTTTCAATTTGTAAGCGAGTTATGAAAACAACCGTCACTGGAGGATCGTCAGGAAGAATTGCAGTGCTGCCAACAGGAAAATTAAATAACACTTTACCAACTACAACTATGAATTTTATCAATCGAAATGGTCGCTTAAGATGCCAGCAAATTGTCCATTATATACTAGAGTTTTGCAAAAAGAGCAGGAAAAATATTATTAAATATATTTTTTAATCCGAGTAATTTTTGTATTAACAAGAAAAATTATTCGTATTAGTTACTATGGTATTTATTACTTATAAGAAAGTGGTAATAAAACCAATAATTTATTAATTAATAATTATTTAAGTATTGGTAATATTAAAAGAAATATAGTAGAAAGTAGAAATATTAGTATTAGGTGTAATAGATGTCGTAATTGTAGATAAAAATTAGGTAGTGTATTGTATAAGTATAGTAGAAAACTAACAATTATAATAAAGTAGTGATGCTTAAGATAAAAGTAACATAAAATTGATAATAGCAGTAACAGAATTGTAATTACAGCAATTTTAAAGTTTATGTAAATGCTACCATTACAGAGTAATATGTAAATAATTTAAGTACTAATTCGCCTAAAGTTAAATGCAACTTCATCAGGTGTAATAAAAGCTGCCATAAAATGGTTGTAATGTTAGTAGCAAGGGTTAACATTGTAAGTATTTAACAGTTATTGATAGTGCTAAATTTGGTATATTAAATGCCAGGCGCTAATTACTCTTTATTGCTGGTAACTAGCAGTTAGTCCACATCATATTTCACAGCAATAGTTGGGCCCTTGTATGGTCTGTCAGCTTTTACTACGTGCCGGAGAGACAGACTGAAAGACGGAGAGACTGACAGACTGGCGGACAGACGGACTGACTGAATGTTAGACTGAGATGTGGGATAGCTTGATTTGGTGTCCTTTTGCGAAGGGGGAAATGAAAGGCATTGCTTTGATGTTGAGCCGAGAACTATGAATATGGCATTTGGCAGGCGCGTTGACATTGAATGCGATTCGATTTTGTGAGTGCGTATTCGTATTCGAAGTCGTATTCATTTCACTTGGTTCTCTATGTTGGTTGTTGGTTGTTCCTCTCAACGGACTTTCGCCATTGAGGAGGATGATGATGATGACAACGACGATGGCGATGACTAACAAAGAAATCAAAGCGAGCCTTCACATTGCGCTCAAATAAATCACAATTCGAACCAAATCAGTAGAAAATCCCGTGCCATAAGCGGTCAAGTGTTGTCCATGAGTGCCTCCACTAATTTGGTCATTAATTGGCATTGCTTATATGTATGTATAGTATGGGGTCGGGTCGAACCATGCTAGCTATCACTGTCTCTGTCTCTGTCTCTGTCACTTTATCTCCATCTCTCGCTTTGCGCTGTTCTCTATAACACCCAAAAGGCATAACTTGAGCTCATAAATAACGAAAAATTGTCTAACGACAAACGACGTTGATATTTAATAATAAAAATCATATAAAAAAAAAGTTTATAATAATAATCAACCAAAAAAAGGCAACTAGAAGGAGAGAGAAAAACTTGTCGCTGGATTGCAAACGCAATCACAACTCGAGCAGAGAAGAAGAAAGTATCGAATACTTAGGATTGCGATTTGGTCATGCGATGGTGTTTTCCTACGCAGCTGGAAGCCATTTTTAGAGCGCGGCGCAGATGATCGATGATCGATGATACCCAGGTCGATCTCCAGAGCCGTTTGCGCTGTCTTTTTATTTGTTTCGAAATGGACTCGACTCGACAACGGCAGCGCCTAGGGGGCATCTCTAGTTGTTAGCTTTTTGGGTTCTCCTTACACGTTCACCCGGTAGCCAGTAGCCACAGTAGCCAGTGCTTCTTTCTTCTTCTCTCACAAGTCACAACTCACAACTCTCAAACTGATCGTTGTTTACGAGTATAGTCAACAGCCAGACACTGCAGTGGCGGCAAATGCAACAAGTTCATTCTCAATCATTTTTGGTAAATTACTTGCTCCATGTGACGTCTGTATTGGACAATCTAGATCAAGATCATTTCTGTACATCGTTTACGACAGTTTATGACAGTTTAGTCCATGTTATCAATTACAAAACTGTCAACATAATAAGGCAAACACCAGACCATCAAAACATTTTTGGACTTATGACAACACCAGGGACACAACTTAACTCTATACAAGATATTATTATAATTGCCAGTGATTGTAAATGTTAATTAAGATTTAGGTTTTATAATGCCATAGTTCTCATTATTATCTCTTTTATATAAATCGAATTAATAGAACATTTCTGAAATTATCATAGATTTATTTATTTCTGAATCAAGAATTATCTTTTCACCTTTGAAATATTACATGCCTTATCTTAAAGTTGTATCTATTTAATCAGCCCTTTTATTATATTAAAAATTTATCAAACTTGGTTTTAATCGTGTTATTCAAATAGTGTGATTAACCCATTAAAAAGCTTTGAATTCTTTAGTAAAAAGCGTAAAGAATGCGATAAGTGATAACGGTAAGAGTGGGATAAGAGTTGGCTAGAAAAATTCCTGAGTAAATCGGAAAAAAAGGATTTAAATTAATCCACAGTGAGTTAAGAGCTGATGACTGGCATGCAAAATGTCAGACAGATTTATGGGAACGGACAGATTTGGAGCAAGAGAGACTGTCTAATAAAACAGAGAGAGAAGACAGACAGAATGAGATAGAGGGAGAGAGGGGAGGATGGATGGCAAACGATGTTACGCATTAGACAAACAAGAAGCAGTTGGACAAGTCGAAATCTAAAATCCGCGAGAGCTCGAGTTTTCAAAGTGAAGAAGACGAAATTAAGCCGTATGCTGATTTCATTTTAATTACGATGCTGCCTCATAGCGATGGCAATCAGGCATGGCAAAGCTGGATCAGCTTAGAGCGACAAGTGCGTAATGCAAACGAGTATGAATATGAGTGTTTGAGTATGAATACATGCATATGTGTAATTGCAGAGGTAGAGCTCAAGTTGCCAACCCAAATACGAGAACTGCCTCTGGGATCTGGGATCTTAGATCTCAGATCTATTTGGGATTTGCTGAGAACTGACAACTCTTCAGTTGCCCCATTTTGACCGTTTTTGTTTTTGACTTTTTTTTGGCCATTCGTCAAACATTGTTAATGTGTCGGTACCAAGTGCAACAGTCATAACTCATTTGCCACTAACTGGTTGCCCCTAAAACGTATTTATTGTTTGGGCCATGAACGTGAAATGTTGCAAATTGGAGTTATGTTGTTGTATGCCCCAGTCCTATGAATAGGGCATCCCGAAAACCAAGTCAAGACGCCTCTCTTTCACGTCACGCATTTTACGTAGTACCTGTAGGCCACCTTCAACTTCAACTTCCACTCCCACCCCTCTCCCTCTCTCTCTGTCCATTGTCACTCCTTTAAACTATAACTATGACCACGTCGCGCCGCTTGCCCGCAGCTCCGTTGCATGCAACAATGCAACCAGGCGCAGGCGAAAGTTTTTTTTTTGTTTTCCATTTTTTTTTTCTATTTCTTTTTGTGTGCCAAAGGAGGACTTGGACTTTCATTCAGTGCTCGTGTCAAAGCGACACGTTGGCGACATTGACAAATGCATTTGGGAACACTTACAGCAACGACGATCCGACGACGTGCACACGCATACAAATATCAACAAATATATAGTAATATATTGGAAACAATACTTGCAGCATACCTTAAAAAATGGCTGCCATTATCCTGGGACGACAGCGACTGCCAATTTGTTATTGCTGCAAACTTAAACTTATTAACCAACAATTTTTACTTGACTGTAAACACTTATTATATTTTTATTAAATAACAAATATTGCAACAAATTTAAATAATCAAATAAATAATCAAAAAAACTCAAATATTGAAATAACTTTTTTAGCTTCACACTTATATATTATTTTTAAATAAGTTTTCTCTTTCTTTTAAATTAACTGAAACTGAAAAATCCTCAGTCAGGTCATGTTTCAAAAGTCTCTTAATTTAAAAATGTTTTAAAAGATTTTTGGAATGTATTTCTTTTTTGAATGATTTTTTTAATTTGTTTAACTTCACATTTGTATTTTTAATAAGTGAAACTTATTATGAAAAATTTATGCTCTCAACAATAAATCTGAAAAGTCACCATAACTACAAATTTAATCTGATATAGAGTGAGCTTAACAAGATGTACAAGTATTTTTAAAACTTCTATGAACCTACTTTTGTGTAAGTTAATAACAAGTGACAATAGCCAAATACTATTTTTCTTAAATGTTAAACTCTGCTGATACTATTTCAAAAAAGAGAATTTGTTTATAACTTAACTGCTCAACAGCTGAAAGTATTGTTGCTCGTTCGTTTCATGTTCTGCCCTCTCACTACTATTGTAATTTGGATTTAGGATTTAGTTTATTAGATTTGACTTGCAAAATGCTGCGACACCCAAAGGATAGCACCAAAGAGTTTTTGAGTTTGGGAATACACCCCGACATCCTGCCCAGACATCAGCTGGCAATTATGGAGCGCGTGACACTCGCCGCATTTGCCGCTTATCTTTTATTTAACGTTTTCGCTCTGTATAAATATGGAGGAGCTGGAGACAGAGCTAAAGCTGGAGTTGGAGCTGGAGTTGGAGCTGGCGACGGTGCCACAGATGCCAACTACTCTCAGTCGGCAATAGCTTCATTTGTGTCGCGCGGCAGTTGCCTTTGCGGTTTCGCCTTGCATCGCCATTCCTGCACTTCATTAATTATGCGAACTGCTCGGTCTCAGACTCTGCTAAGACAGCGGATGGAGAGCAGAATGGATAGGGGCATGGCAATGTTCCGAGTCATAGCCATCGTCATCGTTTGCGGCATGATAAAGTTGTAATTTGTTGGCAGTTAAAGGTGTTGCTTATAGTGCAACTAATCGACGTTATAAACTAAACTATGCGTAGCTAAACGAGATCTCTGTAATGTGTCGCAAATGATAATGATGATGACGATGATGATGATTATAATGGTTATGATGATGGCAATGATGGCGGGCTTTGACTATGAAGAATGATGCAATATCAATCAACAGAAACAAGCTAAAAAGTATAAACAGCGCTGTGAAACATATAAAAAGGTAAAAGAAAAAAATCTATTACTTATTCGAGGTCGAACATTTTAAGTTTCTTTCTCATTAACATTCAGTTAACAGAAATATTTACTATTTCTCAGCATTTTAATGACAAAAATAATAATATATAATAATAATAATCAAAATTGTCAGATTAAAATTCTCAATCAATTCGTAATGTGAATTTTTCTATTTGATGAAAAGTTAAAGAAATTATATGATATTACAGGACATCTTAAAAGTTGTATAAGGTATAAACATTTATTTGTGTTCTAATGATTTTCGGTCTAAATTGTACAGTCATTGTTACTTATTTAATAATTTAAACTTACTTAATAATTTCACAATATTAAATAAATATTAAACAAATTTCTATTATTTTCCTTAAATGATGAATTTTTAAATGCAGGCGTACAGTAATTATAAATTATTAAATACATTTTTAAAAAAATAAATTTTTAAGAAAAAACTATATTTTTATTTTGTTGTCCTTAAATTTTCGAACTATGAATAATATTTGCCAATCTATATGTATATCTAATTTTGCAGTGATATCAGGGTATTCAAAAAGATAGATAAGACATAAGAACTGCGATAATAGTCTACAGAATTAAGTTTTACTATTGAATATCTATAAAAATTGCATTTGCTAGACAGTACTCGATTTCAGTTGACTTCCACTTGCTGCACTGAAGGGCAAATATGCAAATAGAATTGGTGTCAATGCGCGAAGACAACAACAGCAGAAGCAGCAACAACAACAATAACAACAAGCAGTTTATAAGTATCTGCAAAAATAAGACAAACAGACAGACAAGTCAGGCAAAGTAAAAAGCCAAGAAGGAGGCAAAGCGACAACAACAACAAGCAGAACCAAAAGGTAAATAGCAGGCAACAAGTGGATGCCCATTTGGCAGCATCGGCCTCCACATACACATACATACTCACATACTCACATATATTGGCCACGGCCTCGTGTGGATGGATGCCGATATACTGCCAGCCATATAATGCAGCTCATCAACAACAGACGGAGGCAAATGCCACATGTGCAACACACACACATATGCACACACACACACACACACACAGAGAACGAGCTGGCCATAAACAAATATGAGTAGCTGTGCAGCCTGTGCCTGTGCCTTCCTTGACTATTTTTGCTGCCGCTGCTGCTGCTTCTTCTTCTTCAGCAGCCGCCGCCAAGAAGTGTGGGAAAATTTTCGGAATTTCTTTTCGGCCCCTCGCAAAAAGACAGGTTTTCGGTTTTTGGGGCTGCAGCTGTAACTGTGGGGCGTGGCGGGGCAAATCTTTCGCTCGCTGTTGCTTTCATGCTGTTCCTATGGGGCTAGGCATGCCAACTAGCGAAATTCTTTTTGATAATTTAATTTAAGAAATATTGTATATTGCCTTTGCCATGAGATATCCACGCCGTCCAAACGGCGCGACGACCCCTTGACCGGTGGACCCCACCCCGCTGGTTTCTCCCACGACTTATCCAAGTAAACTCTGATTCTTTCTTCTTTTCTCTCTCTCTCTCTCTCTCACTAGCTCAGTGTGCCGAACTTTTATTAACCATCGCCTAGCAACAGCAGAGAAAGTATCAGTTACATTTTGATCAGCAAAACAGTTGCGTATTTCAATGTTAGTTTATTATAACTTTTCTGTCTTTTCAGTTATAAATTAAAATTATTTATCATGTTTTAAATGTTTTTCCTGTCCAATGATTTTTTTAAATCACTTAGTCAAAAAAAGTTTTTCTCAAATCCATTAATATTAAAAAAATTACTTCTGGATAATTTTCCATAAAATTTCACTTCATCCAACCCCACGAATTTACACTGATTTTTGATGTTTAATACTTTTACTATTTTGCGTTTCAACTAAAATTTTTTCTTAGTTAATTGTATTAAATTTCCAATAATGAAAATCGGGGATAAATATGAATAAAATTAGAAAAGTACTCACTATTTGGAATTTAAAGTATAGCACTTTAAGAATTAATAAAAATTTTAAAGAACTTTATCTGCCTATTCGATAAAAACTTTAGCTCAGCGTCATCAACAATTTTGATACTCTTGCTTTCTTCGACTGCTATAACTTGAGGTATTTCCTCAGTCTGAGAACAATTGACTTCAAGTTTTATAACCAGACCAGTTGGACGCAGTCTCCCAAGTGGCCCCAAAGCGTTTTTTGTTTACCGCTGGACAAATTGCTTTGCTTTTGGCATCTGCGCCTCAGGTCCCCATATCCCATATATGGTGCTACGTAGACACTTTGCGTGTCTCTAGTGCAGTGTCTATCTGTGTCTGTGTGTGTGTGAGAGTGTATATCTATGTGTGTCTGCACTAAACAAATTGTTAAATTTATTGCCGCTCGTAAAGAATGGTCGCAGTCTCAGTCGACGACACCGTAGAGCGGGCCAAATAAACAGCAAATAAAACAGGAAATTCCTATTGTAATATACTCCTCGAGCCCAAAGCCCCTCCTCTGGCAACCTCAGAGCCCCCCTTTGGTATTTATATTTAGTTCTGGTTTGGACCTTTAGTCAGCGCATTTTGCCATATTTGATTTGATTTTGATATGTTTGGCATTTGGCATTTAATTAATTAGAGAACGTGAACTTATAGTATGAGTACGACTATTTAGCGACAGTTGGATTTCATTGGCGCCGTTGTCAATCACTCAATCAATCGATCAATCAGTAGAGCATTCCGCAGTACCATGTGGAGTGAAAAATTGCGACAGTGAGAGCATTTCGAATATGCACACCAGAATGTCTAATGCAATTGTGCAATGTGAAACTCATCGATTGCAATTTGCTGCTTTGAGGATGTACGACTTGGGAGAATATACTCAGTATTTATTCGATGAAAAAGATTGTTGACATGATTGCTTACTTGGAACTTTCCAAATCTTTGAGAGCAGAGTAAACTACAATTCAACAGTTTCGCGTGTTTTAAGTAAACTTTCCAAAGACATTAAATTACATTTCAGAATTGTTTTATATGATTAAAAATCAACAATTCTTTCGTTTTTGTCTGACACATTTCCCAATATAGCAAAGACAATTTGAAAATGTAACGAATTTCAGCGCAACCCTCATAAATACCTTTATCCAGATCTCGAACTCGTACTCGTACTTCTCCTACTCCCAGGCATGACTTCAATTACCAAGTACCGAACGTTCTTTCCCCTAGCAAATTAGGAAGCTAGGCTAATGAAGAATTTACATTGTTTGCCAAAACGAATTATTATTAAGCGGGCAGAGGCAACAACATGTGGATGAGGATGAGGATGTGAATGTGGATCTGGATGTGGATGTGGATGTGAATGCGCACAGATCTGCGGTCAAACAAAACAACGACCAATTATATCGCCGAGCTTTGATCTTGCCAAAGGCGGCCGACTAGTCTCTGGACTCTCTGGACGGAAACTGGCACTAGCCCAGTTGGTTTGGACTATTAAGCATACCAAAAGAAAGTTGCAAATGCACAATGAGAGGGAGAGAGAGAGAGAGAGAGGGAGATGAAAATGTGATGCAATTGTTTGTGGCATTTCGGTTGCACTTTGTTCTAAAGCCGCACCAAAAGCTGGGCGAGGCAATTCAACCAATTCCCACTGTGGCACATGCGATTCCTCTTCGATATTTGAACCTTAAACCAAACTGAATGCAGTCCAAGTTCAACTGGCAATTTGTAAAGAAGATTACGCACTGCGTATAAATCAAATGGAGCGTGTGCTATGCCTAAAGTCGAGGATACCCCCAAAAATGAGCCCGCAATTCAATTAATGTCAGTCGTAAACGAATCTCATACCGCCTGAGATTTATAGGGTAAACCAATTTATGCTTTTTTTTTGGGCTCGCAACGAAATGAAATTCACTTAAAGCCAATCCCTAAAATCTTTCCACTTGCCGTGTCGTGAGGTGTACGCGCTACTTACACCCAGTGCCAGGTTGAAGGCGCTCCAATTTGTCACTCTTTTAATATTATTTTTAATTCTCTTAACATTTTTGTAGGCCCTGCACAGGCAAATGCAAAAATATGTCACATACTCTATCTTAAGTGCATCTCTTTGGGTTTTTTATACAGGCAGGAAATAAGCATGAAATCAGAATTATATTTTGTAACAATTATTTTTACAAAATAACAATATTATTTCCTTTTTGTGACTGATGTATTGTTGTCTAGCGACCTTTCAACTTGGTAGAGTATTGAGTAATTGGCTATCAATAATTAACAATAATTGGCTAATAATTAAAAATTATTTGAATTTATCAACATTAAGTTTTAAACATTGTTTCTAGAAATATGCTCTTAATAATTAAATTATGAAGTGATTATATTGTAAAATATTTTTCATAAAATTGAAATTACTTTATTTTAACTTTATGTATGAAAAGTTTGTTTTGTAGCTCAAAGTATTCAAAGTTTCTAGAGTCCAATCAATTAAGACTATGGATTATATTATGAACTTATAGGTTGAACAGTTTTCTTACATTTTTCGTTTTTTTTTCATTTTCCTGGGGACATTGTAGGGACTATTTCGTGAACCTTTCGGTTAAAACAAAGTATGCCTCTGATTCTCGGTGCTTTCTGAGGGCATTTGCAATTCGGTGAAGGTAAAATGTGCTCGTTAGCTGTGAAGAGGAGCGTCTGGAGCAAATGTGAAGCACAAGCGCAAGAGCTAAACCAGATCGCACAATTGTTATTAGGCTCTTTTGAGCAAATGCCGCCACGCAGCTGAGAGGAGAGGAGCTGAGCTGAGCTGAGGAAACTGAAACTGAAGCACGCGCTCTTAACAAATTGGGCTACGAACTTATGCGAGAAGTTGGCGAGAAGATTGGAGAAATGTGCGCCGATGACATCACTGGCAAAATATGTGCCCCAAAAGGCGCGGCGCAGTGCGGCACAGATGGATGACGCAGATGCCGACCTATGTATATATATTTGTGACTTTGTGACTCTGCTTTAGTATTGTTGACACTCGTTCATCATGAGGCAAGAGGTTGCCGGAGTACGAGTGTCCCATGGCAGGATGCAAACTAGTTTTCGTTGCGAGTAGAACGAATTCAGTTTCCAGATTCAGATTCCAAAGCATTTCAATGTCAGTTAAGTTATGCAAATTTTACAGGCTCTTCAGTGTGTTGATTTATGTGCGTCAGGGATTGGGATGTCAGCGCCTGCCTCTGCATAAATCGGAGCCAAATGAAATTAGGAACAGTCCAACGAAAGCATGTCCTGTCCCATTCTCATTCACATTCACATCCTTGAGCGTCGACACCTTTATGAAGTGTCAAAGTCAAGAGCCAAGTTCATTAATTTGACATGAGCCGTGCTCTTGAAACTAGAATCAAAATTCAATGCGCAATGTTTATACACATAATTGTTGCATAATAAACACATTAATCAAACTATGAATGAACTAGTCCAACTATAAAGGTAGCACACTGAACTTTGCTAATGGTTCAAGATGATATTTTGATGCATTTCCCTTTTTGGCCTCGACCCGAATTTGTTAAAAACCCATCTGGCATCATTTGTTAACATTTCTTGTTTGGTGTCAGAGAAATTAGCAGGCAAGAGTGGTTGAATTTTTATAGAGCTCATGAGATGGGGCTGAATTTAGCTGGTTTACATAAATGTGCCAAGAATTAACTACTTAGCATAATAAGTAAACTTAAAATTAATTTGACACATATAATTCCATCTTAAGTTTTATTCTAATTTATTTTTGTTATTTAATTTTTGTTTTAATTAAACTAGTTTAGATTTAATTTTAAATCCATAAATGTAGTTAAAATTATTTTTTATCTTTCAAACAATTTCTATTTTCTGAGTTTTTTCATGAAATTGTGCTTTGATTTTTCTGTTTGAATCAGCAACTATTACTGCCAGATCAATTAAATTTTTTTATGTTATTTCTCATAGGGGACTTGTAAATAAATCATGTTAGTTTAACAACCATTTTATACATTTTTAGTTAGTTAAACACAACTCAATTCAGCATTTATGTTAAAAATCAACATTTGTAGTTATAAAATTAATTGCAATTGTATAATCAAAAACCCATACAAAGTTTATAGATTGCTATCGTTTGTAAGATTCTATAGTTAACTATTATTTCATGCTCATGTCGATTTCCTACTGTGATTCAGTTTGTTGCTTCTGACAGTACGAATAGTACTTTAATATCTGGTATGTATCGTGTGTAATAGGTGGTCGTCTTCATCGTAAACTGTGTTGTTGTTGTTGTTGATTTTTCACTGTCGCCAGTAACATTGACAGCAGCGGTAGCAACAAACAGCAACATCTCAACAGCGACAGTGGCTAAAATATGTTCCGTATCGCTTACTCTTACTCTATCTTCGTTCGCACTCGCACTCACGCCCACTCTGTCTCTGTGTGTGTAAGCGTGTTTGTGTGTGTGTGTGTATCTATGTATCTTTCTCTAGCCGTCCATTGCGAGGGGCAATGCAATTGTAAAATTGAATTATTCATGGCGATTGTACGACAATCAATTGAAATTGAAATAAAATGCTGCTGCCAAGTCGTTGATGTTGTTGTTGTTGCTGTTCGTTTTTTGCTGCCGCCTTTGACATGTGCGCACAGCTATTTTTCAGTTTTTTTTTGCAACTTTTGGTTTGGCTTGCGTTCAGTTTGAAATTGTGATTTAAAGTATCTGTATCTGGATCGATTTGGCAGCGATCGAATGTCGCAATGTTGCAATGTCGCCATGTGGCCATGTCGCATTGCCTCTGTATCTGTTTCTCCCCCAGGCTCTTCTCTCCTCTCTCCTCTCTTCTCGTTCCAAATGCTAGACAGTCCTGTGCTGCACTTGGCATGCCTTTGCCCGCATGCAGAAGCAGATTTGTCGCCTATTTTGTTGGCTTGCTGCTCTTTTTGGCAATCGACAATTTGTATTTGGAAATGTTGCATGTTTAACTCTTTCAACATCCTCATCAACGGTATTCGATTTGGTCTTTTTATTTGGCCTTGCTGTCATTGTAATTCAATTCCACAGATTTACTTCGAAATTTACATATAAACACATTCTCCTCTTTGGTACTTTCCATATTTCTGAACGTATTATTGATATTTTATTCATGTATTACAAGAATCTGCATGGATTACTTAGCTGAATAGCCGACATTTATATATTTAATGAAATTAATAAAATGAACAGATAAAAAAAATGTTTTTTAATAATATATAATAATAATATACAAAGATAATAGCTATTTAAATATTAGACTTGTTAAAAACATGAGATATTCGAATCGAATTCTGAATTTTAACTATTGATAATAATAGATAAATACAAAGATAATTTACAAAATAATATTACGAGCTACAAGTTTTATTGCATATTCAAACCCCTTTCATTAATTAATGAAGAGAAATCTTCAACCCTGTTAGTTTTTAAAATATCAAAGAAAAATTTGAAACATTTTAAGATAGATTTAGATTTAAAAATCTTCATTAAATCTACAGATAATCTTTACATTTTTGTTAACTTACAAGCGCATTTTTTATACATATGTTCGTAGTTCTTTTATGACTCGAAAATACAGCAAGTACATATGTAAATAAATCTCTCTCTCTCTGTGCAGTGGTCAACAATAATTTGAAGTAGATTGCGCTCTAATAAATATGAGCAGGCATCAAAGCTAATGCCCCAACTCATCACCATGAGCACGCGATTGCCAGTCTGGAGTTACGCCGGAGCTTATGACGATGGAGTCCATCGTAGAGAGGTGGCTAAGGCCGTCGTCATCTCTGACTAGCGCGTAAACTTAATTAAAATTAAAACGCTCCCAGATGCAACAGATTTGCCTACCGAGAAGAAATGGCGATGGCGATGACGATGAGGATGAGGATGACGACTCTACGTATGCAGAGTCCACAGAGTGAGAGAGAGATTATGATGGAGACGGCGATGCTGACAGCCGCAGTCAGAGTCATATTTAGAAGTTTGTTGTCTGTGTGGAAAAAATCTAACCGCAAGAGCCGCTCGGCAATGTACACGTCCAGTTCATGGCTAAATGCTGCTCGTGCTGTGATAAATTACACGTCGTTTTAGAGTGTTGCGCTTCCTTGTTACTCCGTCAACTGGTGTTGACATCCAACGGCCCCAGCGGGGTGTGGTGCTGGGTGGGGCATCAAATGGATCTTCTTCTTGGCTTGTGGTATGCCCGTTGTGTTTGTCTGCAAGTGGACTGCAAGTGGTGTTATTAAAATGAAATCATCATCATCACGAAGTGACACAAGCGGGCCTGACTTCTCTCTCTCTCTCCCTCTCTTTGCCCATTGCCCTGCCCCGGGGAACCACTCACAACTGATCTCAGCTGCCACAGATCTGGCTTATGACAAGCAAATTCAATTAGATAAAGGAATACGCGTTTAAAGCGCGCCACGAATTGTTTCTGACTGGCTTGCTTAAGGATGCCAAGAGTAATCTCCAAATATTTCCATTCTGTTACACTTTGAGACTATTCTCAACAAGATAAGCTTTGTCTTTTTATAATCACATAATTATAAAGGATAGATACGATTACAATTATTTGTTATTCTTACTTATTTATTGTATCCGGAAATTCTAAAAATTTAATTATAGCTTTAAAAGTTCTTTGGACATTGAAAGATATCTAGAGACTCTCAAAGCTTCTTTAGTCATATAATATA